>OX438968.1:4486604-4977896 GCA_949316085.1 Hypercompe scribonia | reverse complement strand
AAATCTGCCCGGATACCACCTATTAGTGATTATCTGAGTACTCTCCCTAAAATTATCGTTAGGTAGGTTATAGGAAAATAGTCCTAATTGTGATATAAAAATATTGTGTGACAATAGAACTCAAATTTATGACATAAATGTATTGAAATATTCTAACATGTCCACTAACTCGTGCAAAACGAATGTTAAAGAATCTGAATAAAGTACTTGCAGTCGTGAACACATTTTTATCACGTATATCAGCGGTTCTCAATCTTTTTTGGTGACGGAACCCTTTTGGAAAGCGAAATACTTGACGGAACCCTATAATAAAACAATAGTTTTTAAAAGTGTATTCTTTATTAATAAGCATAATAAAAGTACAATGTAACAGTTAGTTATTACTTACTTACATAACAAGTATAATAATAGAAGTTATTAAAAAAGAAAAAAAATCTAATGGGAGGTATGAAACTGTTTTTTATTTTTCATCAATTGGTTGATATCAGGTTTGATAGAGGACAGTTGAAGTCTCATATCAGGTTCGGCGTCCAGTCTATTGCGGTATTTTGTTTTCGTAGCTGCATAGGTTGAGAATCCTGTTTCGCACAAATATGTTGTTGGGAACGGGAGAAGAATATTCAGAGCCATTTTGGCAAGCATTGGAGATTCATCACGAATTCTGCACCAAAAATCGTTGAGAGGCGTCGTTTTGAACAGTACCTCCATACTTGTGTCTGATGACATATCTAAAAGAGATTCATATATCTCGTTTGACATACTTTCGGGCTTTTGTAAGTTGGGTAAAAAAGGATTATGAATCCATGAATTCAGTTTCATTTTTGTATTTTGTTCTTCGGGAAAATACTTCTCAAAAGATGCGCGCATCGAAGTGAGATATTTGACCAATTCCTCAAATACATCATCTTGAAACATTTCTGAATCGTTATCGCTAACAAACTCATTGAGTGAGGTAAAGCTTTCTATTTCTCTCTTTCCAACGCAAATAATCCAAAAATCTAATTTTCTTTTGAAGGCAGTTATTTTATCACAGGCCTGGAACACTGTTGTCTGTTTACCTTGCAATGATACATTTAATTCGTTCAGTTTTTGAAAGATATCCGCCATAAAAGACAGTCGGAACAACCAAGTTTTATCATACAAACGGTCTTTCAAATTAAAAGCAGTATCTGAAAGAAACATTTGTAACTCGGCTCTAAGTTCAAATAGCCTTGTTAAAGTTTTACCCCTAGACAGCCATCGCACTTCTGTATGGAGCAGCAGTGTTTTATGTTTGCTGCCATAATCTTCACACAATAATGAGAACAATCGGGATTGTAGTGGTCGTGTTTTGATAAAATTAATTATTTTTACCGCTTCTTCCATAACTAATTTTAGATTTGACGGCATTTGCTTCATCGCAAGTGCTTGTCTATGCAGGATACAATGGCTGGAACTACAATTAGGCGCTTTATTTTTTATTCGTGACACTAGTCCTGCTGTAATACCCGTCATCGCCTTGGCCCCATCTGTACAAATGTCAATGCAATTGTTCCAACTGAGATTATTTTCCCCAAAAAATATATTTATTTTATTAAAAATTTCTTCTCCGGTAGTTTTTGTGGGCAGCGGTGAACACATAAGCATATCTTCTTCCAAAGAACTTTCATATGGATATCTCACGATAACCAGCAAGATAGCCAGACCAGCGACATCAGTAGACTCATCTATTTGCAAGACGAATCGTGTTTCTTGTAGACGTGTAACTAATTCTTGTTTGACGTAGCTTGCCAGATCATGAATTCGCCGTGAAACAGTATCGTTTGATAGCGGCACAGTAGAAACATGCTTTGCAGATTTTTCATCGAGCATACATTTTGTTATGTCTAACACACATGGTTTTATTAAATTCTCAGCGATAGTGTGCGCTTCACCTGCTTGTGCAATGCGATAGCTAACTAAATATGATGCCTCTGTGGCCTTTTCATTGATAGTTTGGGTTACATGCATCATAGTTTTTTGACTTTCCAATAACTGTTCTTTTTTACGTACAAAAAATTCTTTATTTTTGTCTTTAGACTCGGGGTGTACAGTTTCTAAATGCCGGCGCAACTTGGCAGGTGCCATGGAACTATTAGGAAGCAGTTTACTACATAACATGCAGAGAGGTGAGCCGTTGGAATCAACAAATCCGAAATTGATATATGATTCATCATACTTCCTTTTTTTCGCCTTTGAAACCGTGGAACTTGACGTCGTTGCATAATCGTCTGGATCGGTAATTGCTGTATACTCCGCGCGATCTGATTTTGAACATTCGGCTTCGTTAGAAGATGTTGTTGCAACACGTTTAACGCCTGTAAGCCAACGTTCCATTCTTCTTTATTAATAATGTTACATGTCAGGATGGTGGGGTCAAAATAACGCACGATCGTTACTGCGTAAAAGAGTTTAGTCCAAAGAAGAAATGTACAATCAGAATACAGCAGTAGAACACTAAACACTTTGTTTCTAGCAAGTAGGTACTAATCACTCCGAACACTAATCGTCGACTAACTAAGCGTCGAGGCGCGATCGCCGCTTTTATAGTCCTAGCCAGATCTCGAACATTCTCAAAAATACTCGAGTCGGCGCCTTTGATAAATAACAAGCCGAAATAAAAATAGAAATACAAAAAATGCTGTGTAAACAATTTCGACTTTACGTTTTAAAATTAGAGCCGAAAGTAGCTTGTTTACAATTATTGTTAATCTCAGGGGCGGCTTTTATCAAAGGGACTCGCGCGCTTTTATCAAAGGGACTCGCGCTCACAAGTAGATATCCGCGGTGGCGGCATAGTAAAATTGTACGAGGTGACTAAGGTCGGCTGCGCCTCGTGAATCGTGATACGCCGCGTCAGAACGGTCGACCAGAGAGAGGTGTTTGGAATTTTTTCTAAATTCTTGCGGAACCCCTACAGGGATGTCGCGGAACCCTAGGGTTCCGCGGAACACACTTAGAGAATGGCGGACGTATATATACAATACTTGAATTTTGTTTTGAATATATCGAATATAAGGACAAACGAGAAATCCCTCAGGTGACTCCTAGTGGAAAGGTACTACTTATACCAATAAACGCCTGAAAGTCCTGACTTTCTAGCTAGGCTAAATGCGTGTTCGTATCGTACATTCAAAGGAAGTCAATAACAATAATGACAGCCCAGTTTATAACATTTAATACGTTTTTAACTGCCTCGGTGGCGCAGCACCTGAGGTTTCGGGTTCAATTCTCAGGTCGGACCAAATGTTTGTACGATCTGCAAATATTTGTTTCGAAGTTTGGGTGTTTTCTCTGTATAATATGTATGTATTTACAAAAACAAATTATATAAATATTCTATCAGTCAGCCTAGTTATCATAACACAAGCTCTGCTTAGTTTGAAACTAGATGACGTTGTGGGTCAAATGTGTGAAATATTTCTTGTGTTTTATTTATTTATTATAAACATATTAACTATATGTATTTAATATATGTTTCAAAGCTGTGAGCAGTAATGCGGGATGAAACTATATAGAATAAAATAATGATCCTGTAATTTATTTGCTACGAGTGTCCGTTTCTTTGTTCTTTAATACAGAATATCACGCCAAAAGGCTCTTGCTCATATAAGACTATTTATCGATAAACAAAAATAGTTTGTAATCGATACTTTAATGTAGAGTAAAAGTGCTTATGCAAAAAAAAATAGTTTCATTACGTTCATACTACTTAAGTAATATTATTTTTTAAAGACAACGCTCGCACTAGGTGTAAATCCTGTGTCGCGGGGGACTTTGCAAACATACAAGAAACGGACACAAAGAACACCCAGACTCAGAACAACAATTTATGGATCACACAAAGTGTTGTCGCATGTGGGATTTGAACCCACAACACTCAACGCAGTAGTGAGCGGCGCGGTGACCGCTTAAACCACTAGACCAACCGTGCAGTCAAGTCAATATGATCAATAATTACGAAACATTAAACAGTAATGAATAATTAGAAAGAGAAAATTTATAAGGCAAATATCAAATGTTTATATTGTTCAGTATGTTATATATTCAATAATCAATAGCTAGAAAGTTCCGACGTGATCGTAAGTTCTTGTAATAATGTGAAGTTTAAGTATATCTCATAACACAAGTGATATTTAAATTTTTCCTTAAACCAACAGTAACCGAACTGGTGTTCTTGATGTAGAAAATATGATACAAAGGATCGATCGACGGCTTACTACCGGTGCCTACGGCATATGGCGCAGTGGTGGTCTTAAGTTTATAAAAATGTATATTAAATAAGCAATTATCTTATTGTTTAAAAAAATTTAAATATTGTTATTATATTTGTACTTAATTTATTAAATTACATCCGTAAGCTATCCTTTTAAAATAATTTTGACATTTCACAACCCGCCATGGTTTTTTTTTTTCATTTATTTCATATAAGCTTTATAAGCACATGTTTGCTTACCATCATCTAAGTTACGTTTGTCCTGTGCATCGTTAATTAAATGTAGTTATTTTTTTTTCTATATTAAGAGCCTGCCAAAGTGACTCTACTCTGCCTGATGGAAAGCATGAATAGAATCCAAGAGTTTTGCTCACAATACTCATTGCAAACGCAGACAATGCAGTATGGTGACCCACACTACGGCGGCCGTGTGAGAAGCTTTTTCACACCCCGTTTGGGGACGTAACAGGCATGATAGTCATCATGACAGTGTAAGACTTACACAGTTACCACGATAACTGTCACCCCTGCATCAATGGGCCTCCGGTCTTACACTCACTTTAGATTGGTCTTCTGTGGGAGGCTAGTACTGCCCCGGTCGAGCCGGCCCACTCGTGCTAAAATCAGCGTGGCTCTACTACCTCGCAAATTGTGTAAGTAGGCAGTTGAGAGGTATTTCATACAAAAATTCTTATAGTAAAAGTTTAAGTGTTGTACAAATATATACGTAAGTTGGTCGATATAAGTGTACACGTATATTATTAATTCCTTGATGATTTAGTCCAACATTTCCTGAAAACTTTATTTCATTTTCAACACAATATACTCATTTATTTCATTACACGTAGTGCCATATTAATATTTTTAATAATATCCATGTTAAATACTATATTGTCCGTGTAGTGACGGATTAAGAATATAGAGTGTCAACACTCCTATTCTTCCCATGCGTGTTGTCTCAAACAAAAAATGTAAGACAACATCATCGCAAAGAAAAGAATAACTTGAAAAAACAACCCTATACGAATCCATCTGACCAGCGTGGTAGGCCAAAACTTCCATGCTAAAGAGAGGCTTATGTCCAGAAGTGGACTGTTAAAGGCTGTTGATGTGAAGATATAGGCTACTCACGATTTAAAAAGTTAATAAAATCAGTGAAAATTCGAACTAAACAATGAAAATTTTATTTCACTCTTTTAAGTTTTCATATCAGCATTTCACTGTAAATATTTATTTTATATGCATATGCACAAACAAAACAAAACGTTTTCAACGAAATATGCTGTAAAACTATTTTACGATATGATCGAAAATAAATACGTAGTAATCGTATCGGAGCCAAAATATCGTATATCGTCAGCATGTATCGTCTATTTTTGATCTCATGATTGCATCTTTGTACTAAATATTTACACAATACTTAAATAAATACACAGTATATAACGATATACTTATATAGATACAGATGAGTAAAAGGAAATGTTATGTATACGCAATATATAGTATGTGTTAGTGAATATTGGTCTCAAGTACGATCTAACTTCTATATAAAATAATACCTTCATATATTATTATACAACATATTATTATAATATACTGCCACAATGACTGTTATACCTTTTACGTCCCCTAAGCGATGCGTGAAAAGTTATCAGTCAGATCGGATAACAAAATCAGAGTAGAATAGTTTATTCAATATAACATATTAAACACAGTGGGATCTTTATATTATGATGTAGCCGGAACGGGTCACCGTCTGAGCTACACACTACACGTAATAATCGAAGAAACTTGTTGAATATTTTTTTTTAAATTGAAAGAATAATAAATAATAGCAAAAAAACTAAACATTAATAACACACAATACATTCAGTAATTTAATTTTGTAAAAAAGTATAGTAAAAAGTATAATTAATAATTTAAATTAAAAATTGTAAAAAAAGTCTAATTAATAAATAAATCTCATATAATTGCGAAAGACAGCAGAAGGGCATTAACGCATTAAAAATAAAAATTAAATAAAATTACATGTCGCACTGAGAAAAATTAAAAAAATAAACGACTCCTCAGAGTTTAAACACTTATAAACTTAATTATTTATTTGTACGAAACCACCCGAGACAAACTAAAATAAAGAAAATTTCATTGTGAACGTGTCACTACAACTTCCAGTTTTCAGCATCTGTATCTGATTCTGATGGGTATCTAATTAGCTATGCCTTTCTTGTTACATTAAGTCCGCCTTGTACAATGTAAAATACAGTTAACAAAAACAAATATTTACTATACATTTAAATACTTCCTCTGTCTACTGATTGTCTACTTTTTCTTTGTTAGATATACATACGTTTTGTGTTATCACAAAAAAATGTAACTGTTCTCCTCCGATTACGATTACGATTAGATTAATCGATTTTAATAAATGACAATTTAAGTAAGTAATTTCACAAAAAATAAATTAATACTAAAATTTTATTTTCGACAACACAAGCTTTCGGCAACATTTTTTTTTTATACTGAAATTTAATGATTTGTGCCGCCGTTTTTCTTTTAAGTAGTGTAAATGGCCAGGAACTGCCCTGATTTAAGTTTTAATAAATAAATAAAAAAAGTTAAAATAAATAAAATAACAATTAAAATAAGTTTTTGAAGTACACCGATGTAAAAAAGTTAGACGGCCACAATCTCTGCAATATATAAAAAATGCAGAAAAAAAAGGTTGTAATCACTTAATAAAAACTTACCAAATAAATCTTCTTTAGGGCTTTAAAACTTTGTTGTTTCATTATCCGGCTGAGAGCTTTGGTCGTTATCGCTATCAGTTTCTTCAACTGGTTTAGCGCAAATCATAGGACAACACAAAACCGCGTAATTCACTAAACATAAACACCTACAAACCAGATAGTATATACCAAAAGGTACGCCGGCATCCATTTTTAAATTTGTAATAAGTATATTAAAGTTCTAAGTGCAATTGTGCGTTCGCAACCCGTGTGTGATGGGTCTAGAGTGGCCTGTGAAACACCTGAGCTGACTGCCGTCGAGTGCCGATCATCAAGGACGAAGCGAGGTAGCAATAGCCGACAAATCTACGAATATTACATGCATGTAACATATATGCATATATGATGCAATTTCTGCATGTTTTCATAAATAAGTATACCGTTCTAAAATGTATTTTGTTTTTTGTTATTAATCATTTTCTAAGACGAGACAACGTATAAAGTTTAGGTAAAAATTGTGTGAAAAAGTATTCAAATAAAAAAAAATACATAAAATTTACTTTCGATTGATTTTCTAAACAATCAATTTGATTTTTTTATTATTATTATCTTTATTTTATAATTTTAAACTTGAATTATATGGCGAAGTGAACGACGATAGTGGGGTGATGTCAATGACCTAAATAGTGCGCATGTCCTGTATTTGTTTGACAAGTCTGTGTAACTGATACACATTTATAAAGATCATTTACATTTTAACTACCCCCTACAAAAACAGTTTGGATGCTCCCCAGCTTGTCAATCTCCAATAACAGAGCTGTTATGTAAAAAGAAAAAAATAGTAAAATATTTTCATATGCTTGGTTAAATTCAGTATGTAGTTGATTGTGCCCTACAAACACGAAATTGTGTATACAGACTGATCGCTTGCCATATAATTAGGCGTAAATACGATTTCTTTTTCCCTTCTGTATTTTAAAAAATCTTCTAAATGACTTATATATATATGATCGGTGGTTAGACGAGAAGAAAAACCATGTAAAATAACAAAATTACCGCCATTATTAATGCTGACCTAGTATTAATGCGACTATTGGGTATGTGCTATATACAAGAATTAAATAAAAACACAGGAATTAAGTTGTTGAGACAATAGTAAAATAAAAATAAAGTACATGGAGTCACATGATAAGAGAAGTTAACACCGTGTAGTGGAAATAGACGAAAGCAAAGAGAGAGACAATTCCAGTATTAGGAATAAATCCTCTGTCGCGACGGACTTTATACACATATACGAAATGGACACAAAGAACGCCTAAACTCAGAACAATATTTTAAGAGTAATAAAATGTTGTCCCATGCAGCGTCGAACCCACAACTCGCTTAACCAGATGACCGCTTAAACCACTGCGCCATCCGTGTAGTTCTCGGATTGACTGCCTCGGTGGCGCAGTGGCAGTGAACTGTTCTGTTTGAGCTCTCGGGTTCGATTTCTGGGTCGGACCAAACTTATGTACGATCTTCAAAAACTTATTTCAGAGTTTGGGTGTTTTCTATGTATAATATATATGTATTAATAAAAAAAAACAAAGTATATGTATATTAACATCAGTTGTCTAATACCCATAGTACAAGTTCTGCTTAGTTTGGGACTAGATGGCGCTGTGTCAAAAAATTTTTTTTCTTGCTTATCAATCATAAAAAAAATATAATTTTTATTTTAAATATTAATTAAGTATGTATAAGTAGGCCGAAACCTCCTTGCCAAGCAGGAGTTATGTCCAGCAGTGGACTACTGTAAGCGGTTAACAACAATGATGACGTATGTTTATGCATCATTGTATCAAAGCTTCCTATTAAGTATAGGTAGAATTTTATTGTGAAATCGTTAAGAATTACATTACTTGTGTAGCAATTCTATGGAATTAAAAAAGACAATTAGCACGTGTTTCAGCATTGTTAAATAAAAAATAATAAATATTTCGGACATTTGACAATGTCATCTAGTTTCAAACTAAGCAGAGCTTGTGCTATGATAACTAGACTAACTGATGGAATACTTGTGTACTTTTTTTTGTAAATACATACATATTATACATAGAAAACACTCAAACTTCGAAAGAAATATTTGTATGATCGTACAAACATTTGGTCTGACCTGGAAATCGAACCTGAGGCCTCAAGCACAGCAGTTGCATTCACTACCGCTGCGCCACCGAGGCAGTTAAAATTGCTTTAAATGTTATAAATTGGGCTCCCATTATTGCTATTGAATTCTTTTTAATGTACGACACGAACACGCATTTATGATACAGAATCATCTAGTCTCATCTATCGGTTGAGAAGTAGAGGACGACGAAGTTCTTAGAATTCAGCAAAAGAATTGATTAAGGATAATATATGAGTTTGTCAACGTATCAAAGCTTTAGTGGGTCTATTTCCGTCGTTAGATTACAAGGTAAGGAATATGTGTGTTGACCTGTGAATATTATAAGCGTAGAAATAGTTTTACAAAATATTAGCGAACCTTGATAATGTACTTAAAAATGAATACGGTAAAAATTTAAAAACAGAAGTTTGTCGTTGTCTATATTGAAAAAATATACGAGTATAAACCACCAAATGGATAAAGCAAATGGAAGATTTTTTTCTGTATGTAGATACAGTGAAAAAACTTGCTTGCAATAGAGTTTCTTCTGTTTATTTTAACTATATAACTATTAGCACAAAGTATATTTCAATTAATGAAATCTAAAAACATTTTCTCAATAAGGATTTTTTACATAAAACATAGGGGGGTCATTCCATCAACAGTTTAATTTTTTGTAGATAACAAAATATGCACGCAACGATGGGTGCACGACATCAAAAGGAAAAGTAATTGCCTCCAACAATAGCCTTCTACAGCAACTTTTGTTATGTCAGTACAAAAGTACTTTTATGTATAAAAAAGTTTCTCGGATGTTACATTGAAATTCATCTCACAACTGTCCCGTATTTACAAACTTTTGTTGATTAAAATGTGGAAAATTTTTTGAAGTGCACACAAACCAATATAACATTTACATATATATATAAACATATACCCGGCATCTAGCTTACTAGACTTATCAACAACACTGCGATGGCTTTTTCCTTTTTTGTTGTCAGGGTGGAAAATCCCTTCGGATCTCCGGCTCCTCGGGGAGCAGGAGCCAGGAGTATGTGGAGTTTCCTTTAAAAACCACCCCGGCGGCCGGTCTCAGGCGTCCTTCTCTGAAGGCGACCCGGACCATATTATTTCAGGTCCCCTCCAAACTCAACACCGCGCCTAGTCAAACCCTATGCTGGGGAGGCCAAAAAGGCTTCCCCACCTATCAGTCCGGTTGTTATAATTTGTTGCAGTCCGATCGCATTTCTGCGACCAGGTCGCAACAAACTATCCTATCGCCGACCGCAGCAACTAATCCGCCAACAGAGGTCAACTCAATTTCTGAGTAACGAGCCATCAATATATCTCCACTCGTCCGTTTTAGTCTCCGTATTATATTTCGATACTTCGGTAGATGCCACATATAAACAAACTGTATAAAATAAGCAAAGTTGATTTAACTCGTAGACTAGGGTTTTTATTAGCTTTACTCTACAATATCCTTGATCGAAGGCCTTATACCATACAAATGTGTACCGAGATGTTAGGTAGCAAACTGGGTCAGTCTTATAACTTATACAAAGTAAATAATTCTTTAAAAGAATTAAGAAAACACATTTTATAGAAAATTTTTAAAACCTTATATTAATCACTCTATTAAGTTAGCGCTTGATGTCAATTGTTACAATTTTTTAGTAACAAAGATTGGTAGAACTATTCATTTTGAAACTATATCAAAAACATCTCAAGCTCTTTTACAATTATTTTTTTACAAGTCACACTATTCTGAATTTAAATTTATTGAAAATTATTTTTACCATTTAGTTTAATTGCCTATAAAACCGTATTTTCTTAGATTCCTCACACTATTATTTATTTTCTACCTTTTAGTTTGATAATTTTCAAAGGCGTAATATAACTGTCATTTATCTTTGTGATATACAAAACACGCAATAACGATTTCGCTTTTCAGATATGAAAAAAATCATTAATCTTGGTAAGAATAATGGGACTAAACAAATTATTGCATTGTCATTAATACTTCAAAAATGTGCATATTGTCAAATCAATCTACCGTTCTGAAAGGTATGAAAATTACATTCACAGAATTCGTAACATAGAACCATATATACATATATATCGTCCGTATGGTGACGGATTAAGAATACATAGTGTTACCACCCCTATTCATCCCGTGGGTGTCGTAAAACGCGACTAAGGGAACAAAGTATACAAGACAACATCATTAAAAAGAGAAGAAAAACTTGGAACAAACCCTATTCCAACCCGTCTGGCCAGCGTGGTATAGCAGGCCAAAACCTCCTTGCTAAGGAGAGGCCTATGTCCAGAAGAGGATTGTAAAAGGCTGTTGATGATGAGGATGATTGTTGTTGTGATATGATATGATGTTGATGGTAAAGAGATACGTATCAATACGCTAATAAAAGCGTGTTAAATGTCTTTCTTTGAATTTCGTCAAAATACAACATATTCTTATCTTGCGGCACTTACTCTTTTCTTCCTATCAACCAGTATGTACTCTATGGGTTTCTTTCATAGTGGCACAATAATCATAATAGATGTAAATAATCATATATGCATATTTAATATATTAATATGCATATTTTGAACGAGAAAGTGAGAAATGATCAAGTTTAATACACCATAGTGGGTGGGTATTGAACTCACAACTTGCCACCGTGCAGTGAGAATCTCTAATCAGAACACACTTTCAAAGTTTTAATGGTAACAGAAACTTTGAGTTACTTTACAGTTAATATATTATAAACACCAGCAAAATAAATATATTCAATTTTCGCTTAATGTTAATTAAAGTTTTAACTTAGTCTAGGAGTGTTTTCTAGAGTTGATGATCGAAGTTTAAGAGCCTCTGCGATCGGCAATGCGTTGACGAACCACGTTTACGCGCTTACGTTGGCAATCGTCAGGAATTGATTATTATAGAAATTAGATTGTGTTATATATTTAAACGTATGCAAAGGTTTAGTGTCGAATGTCATAAATATTTAACCAATTGGTTTTTTAACTTTCAACCTAAACAGCTGTTAAACACATCAACCAATGTTAAAACTAGGCAAACAATAATACTCATATTTGCTACTAAAAATTTGCTACCTGAAGAGCTAAATTTTCTCCCGTCGTGAAAAATGAAAAATGTGAGCACTAACAATCTTGCAATACCGAACACAATATTCTTTTTACCTTTCCATCATTGAATAATTTAAGGCTCAAATACCCACGTACATTTGAGACCATGAGAGATTCATATTATGATGTTTACAGAGCTCATTAAAAGCTCCATTTACACGCAATATTGCTACATATTTTGCCGATAATTGGTACGCTTAAGGGAGGGTTGTGCTGAAGTGGTTTGCTGGATACGCGTATGTTAATTTCTTCTAGAAGTTCTGGAAAATTGATATTATTTTGAAGCAATTTCATTGAAGAAAAAGTCAGCTATCATAGGATAATTTGCAAGAGGTAGCAGATGAAATCATCTACAAAGTATAATATTACCTGACCGATAATGAATCCCTTGATGAAAAAAGAGGTACCTAACGAATCGTTTTTGCGCTTTTTCAATCCTGTCAACGTTTATGTGGTATCGTCGCTTCCAAATTTGCGATGCGTGTTTTTTATTAGTTGTCATTTCCGTGCCTCGAAGAGTGCGTTAAGCCGTCAATACAGGTTACCATACAAACATCTGTTTCAATATTACGCATAGTTAGAACCCTCAAGTCCGGCAACAGTGTTTCAACAAAACTTCGATATCATCCATCACCATCACTGGGTTGTGGAGATCTGGGGGAAGGCCCTCCACATGTAAAGTCTCAGTTCAGCCGTTGCTTAATAGGCTTAAAAATTCGAATTCGACTGAGCTTGAGAAAAAAACTCAAAATTATGTGTCGTTTGCCTATTAAGCGTGAATACTAAAGAAAATATTTCTCTTTTTCTTTTGTAAACACAGAGAATTCTTGTCAATTGTATTTTAACAATCCACTCTAGAATTGTTCCCACGTCTGACAGTCTATACTTAGTAAATAGAGTGCCGTGCCTAATCGGATAAGCGTCTGCTTTGATACCTGTAACGCAGTTAATTAGAAGACAAAGACGTTGATTGCAAGTGATATGCACTATTCACACATGTTACATTACCACTTAGTATCACTGTTTAATCTATTTCAAGTATTGCTAGATTAAATACTCTGTAAGTATCGTTTAGTATTCGAAGAAATCACCACTATAGAGCTTAAGCAACTGTCTCGGTGGCGCAGCGGTAGTGAATGCGACTGCTGTGCTTGAGGTCTCAGGTTCGATTCTCGGGTCGGACCAAATGTTTGTATGATCTGCAAATATCTGTTTCGAAGTTTGGGTGTTTTCTATGCATAATATGTATGTATTTAAAAAAAAGTATATAATTATTATATCAGTCAGTCTAATTTTCATAGGACAAGCTCTGCTTAGTTTGAAACTAGATGACGTTTGTGTCAAATGTGCGAAATATTTATTTATTTATAAATAAGTCCAATGCATAGGATATATCTAACGTTATGACTTAAACAGTAAACTTGAAACTAAAAATGTTTTCAGATAATAATATTTTTGATTGTAGAAGACTGCTGTCTAATTATGGAGGGGAGTGGGGGAACTGAACACACTAGTTATCTTATGGCAAACGATTACCTGTGTCTATAACATCTTATCTGATCAAAATCACTGCACACTTCAAATTCCTCATTATAAAATTCATTCACTATATGCTTCTTTTTGCAAAGCAGATGATTGGTGATAGGGCAAAATTATATATTATTTTATAATCCCGTTAACACTTAGATTTCATTGTATATTGTTTTATTCATCATGTCGTGGATCTCGTAAGAACCGACAAAACGAGTAAAGTCAAAGAGAAGGTAAACTTGAAAAACCTCCGCTCTAAGTAGAGGCCTCTGCCCAGTAGTGAATTATTAGAAGTTGATTATACTACACTAATAATGTGTTGAAGTGGTAGGCATGGGTTTAGTAAATTTTATGACATTGGCATAAGATAATGCTCATTCATCCAGAATGCCTTTCTAGTAACTGTGCAGAACCACCCTATTACTATTAAACAAACGTATGAACTGCACTCTCCATCTTGCATGGGACGCATATTTTCCACTTCAAAGGCTGTCGAAGTTCGTCGTGTTATATATAATGAAACGGAAACTTTACAAGTCCCTCTTTTTTTTTTTGTACTGTGCGGAAATCCTCACGGATACCACCGAAGCGTGGTTATGTCGGACTCGAACCGACCAAAAACCGCACGCCGTCTCAGTTACCAATGGCCAGAGGACCAGGTGCACCCTGGTAAGGAAATCCCTGGAACCCCGACGTACCTCGGGCCAACTACGGCTGCAGTGGCCCCCTCCTGTGTGGAAACCTCATGGTTTCTTTACTACCCTCCCTCCCCCCGAAACGGTGCGCGCAATCCGTAGTGCTCGCCTTGCCCCCCCCCCCCCCCAAACTTTCCAAGTCCCTAAACTTTTTTGTTCGCATCAAGGGATATATGCACTTTTATATATCTCTCCCCTACAGATCTAGTGGTTATCATCCAGGCTACTGGACCAAAGTTCGTGAGTTCGATTCGAACGTAGAATAAATAATTTATTTAATCTCGAAAAATTATGTTTCGTCAAAAGTAGAGGAAAAATTACATCAATTACAATAATATTTACTTACTTACTATTACTACAGAACTATGATCAGGTTTCAATGAAACTATGTCCTTGCTTTAAAAACATTTTTTGTATACGTAAGCACAAGTCGACATTACAAAAGATAGAAATATTTTCCCCAACTGTGTTCCCGAAAAATGCAATAATACAATAACAAAAAAAATCTACGGGTATATGTATTAGTTTTGACCGTCTGCTCACATTGGGTGGGCCTGATCTTTGCAAGTCGTCCATTTTATTTATTCACAATTCTACGGCATCAGACAATACGAGAAAAGTTGTAGGGAGACACTTTGTTTCTCTCAGCATTTCAAATTTACACTTACCAATAAAATTCTACCTTTCACGAATAAATAAAATATAAATAAAATAAAATTGTTGAGAAAGTTTATAAGTTCACACGAACACACACATCGAGCGCATTCTTAGATAAAGTACTATTGTAAACTTTGTGTTTATGTAAATTAAGAAGATTCTATTAATTTATAGTTACACCTGGTTTTCTTTGTGCGGAACCCCCGTGGATCAGTAATCGTAAAATAGTGGGTAGCATTCGAACCGACTGAAACCACAGTCACAGTCATCACGTTTTTGCCGTAACCGCAAGGGAACAGAAAAGTAATTCTTCTGGACCTTGGTACTTCATATAAACCTACATAAATCAATAGAACAGTACTCTAGTTTTTTTGGGTAGATAAATAACTCCCAAACCTTTTTTGAAAACGTATGTAGGCAACCCAATCAGTTTTTGTTAAAACGTAGTCTGTATATACCAGAATTATTTTGATGAACAAACATTGCGCACTATTCAATGATGTTCAACCGGTTGGACATAATTTGCGAGCTGCGTGATAATGGAACTCGACTTCATTTAATTAATTATTACCTGCTGATGTGAAAATTTCTTTTGAGCACATTTCATAAAGCAAAAGCTAGTGAAGTGGAAAATGGGAGAGAATGTTACAGCATCCAGTTCAGTTGCCTGATGAAAAGTAATCAAAATGACGAATTATGAGAAATTTAAAATACGTAGAACAAATAATTCTGTGATGAGCGCAGTTCTTTGTTCTGGAATATTTACACCGTTCATATTTATAGTAATATATATAAGTATGTTTACCAATACTCTGAATACCTTTACCTGAATTGTTGAAATAAACTGACTTCCAAATTCTGTCAAAATTATTTATCGTACAGAATTGTGAAATCATGTCCGCCGTCCATTTCTAATACACGTTAATAATCAGTATTTTGATAATAAAGACAACAAATTATCTTAAGTTGACGACATTTAAATTGAACTTTACTGACTGACAAATAATGCAGACCTTATTCTGTCTTAGTGGTTTTATTATACGTTTCTGAGCAGCAAACGATTTAAGTGCTCGTTAGGACCTTTGGGTGTATTAAGAGTTAATACCTTGTTATGCTCAGACGGCCAGCCACAGTGTAATAAACACATATCTGTAATCTAACTAAAGAATCAAATACTTTTAAAATGATAAATATACTTATATTTGAAGTTTTTTTTTTACAGCTACTCGGCAGATGTAGGAACAGATATTGTCCTATTTCTAATTACTTTTAAAACGTGTTCTAAAACAGATATTACCTTAAGCTGTTTTAATCGTTTCTACAGTTAGCCATCGATAAAATGAAAACGGATATATGCGACACGAGGACTGCAATAAACATCGCTATATCAATAACTCCCTTTGTAGTGTGGTACTAACAAAAACATTGGTTTATTTCCTCGTATTGGTTTCATTTATTTATACAACTCAGTAAACGAACGATAGAATGAAATGAAACGTCAGATTAATTTGTTATACGTATACTTGTGAAAGGTACCGAGGTTATTCTCAAATATTAATATCATTAATGTTATCGTACTATAATTTCGTCCTTAAATGTATATTGATATATTAAACAGTGATCTAGATAAACCATGCGTCTTCGAGAGTAACATTAAATTTATTACTCTGTACTAACACTGTGTAATCATACTTTAAAAATAGATTTCGCCACAACAAGCAAATGTGTATTGAGCTTGTCGATCAAAATCTTTGAGTATTCGGGTGTTTGTGATAAAAAGCTGTTTAAAAATATATTATCTTTTTAGATGTAAATTGTGAAAGGTATTACGTAATTCACAGCGTGTGAAAGCTCTTGATAGTCATTTATTTATTTGCGCTTTATGTATTTTCAATACACAAGAGGCCTTAATGTCTAAAAATACCTAAGTATGGTTTTGTTAGAATTCAATCAATACAAACAAAATAATATCACATAAACACAGATATGTTGTATAACTGACGATATAAAAAACAAAAATATAAGACATCACAACATCTGAGGCGTTACTTATTCTTGATGTTCCTCCTTCTCGGGCTCTCTTTTGACATAGGCGATCCTGCTAAAAGACCTATTAAAATCAACAATTTGAAGAATGTCTTCACTTAAAGATATCAGATGAAAGTATGACATAAGCTGTTGCTTTAGGTTATAATTAATGAATTTCTTTTTAAGGGCTTATAGAATCGAAAATGTTATTATTCCACAACACAACAATTCGAGTAAATCCAAATAATTCATCGTCCTATATTATACGAATACGCTCTTAGAATTAATAATTATGCAAGAGTAGTCACTTTACCCAAACCGGATTTATTTCCAGGAAATTGAAATTTCAATCAATGCACATGTATCCAATTCAATCTAGCTAGCACTGAATTCTACTTATGTATTTGATTTTATGTTACAAGAATATTTGGCACAACCGTACATTTGTATGAAGCTATCACTGTACATACTAGTAAACACTACTTTCACGGTACTTATTATACACTGCTTAAAAACATCTAAAATTTATTTTTGCTGAAATTTTCATGTATATTTTTACATTATATATTTGACGCATTAGCTAAAGTTTTAATTAGGCCCAACGACATAGCGAGCGCAGCGCTCATCGAAAACTAGGGAACATTTCTTTAAACAACCAAAATCTCACGGATCAGCGTTGATTGTACGGAGAGTAAAACTAACCCAGATGTACGGGTGTGCGTAGCTAGAAATCAACACAACAGCTATAAATAACCAAACCACACGTATGAACGGTTAGAAACGCAACGCCCTTTTGAGTCAAGTTCCAGTAATAAAAATTAATTTCGGCCACCATAACATAGGTATATAATTTAAGTGCCATTTTCACTCTTGCAGAGATCAGATGATTGAATTTATAATCAAGCTTCATATATAAGGCGTTTAAATTACAACGTTAGTAAAAGAAAGTATATTAGAACCCTGACAGTTGCTCTTTCTATGTAAATAATTTACTATGTACGTATTTACCATACAAAAATGCAAGTAGATAGTCGTTACTAGATAAAATCTCTAAATCTATTTCACCATTGATTCCAACGACAAGTCGAAGTGAATCGGATAGTTTCATCTACCACAAAGCGACTAGATATGACATGATTGAAGAGATTGCGTTTGGATAGTCCATTGTAACGGATTATCTTTATTCTGAATAAGGACAAAATAAATGTTTTTTCTCTCTTTTATTTTATTCTGTTTGTATTCAAACGAGCTTGTTTAAATGATTTTCAAGGCTCAATTAGTCGTTTTATGAAACACGTAATAACTTGCCATCGTTTTGTTAATTGAAATCATTGATAAATTTTTCTTTGTTCAACGAAACTTGTAAATTTAATTATTTGATTGCATATTTTGAACTTCATAAAAACATTTAATTATATCAGACTCAAAAATGTGTTTTTGGTCAAAAACTAGCATTTTCATTCATTGATTTGGTATGTTATAACTGTCTATAACATACATAACATATCTGAAGATGTCTACTTCAGTGAAGATCAATAGTGTCTGAAGAATCTAAAAGTATTTATTTAAATACCTACCAACGCTTATAATTTTATGTTTGTTGTATAAATTACTTTAATAAGAAATTAAATAGAAGTTGTCTAATTATAGGTTGTTACGCCATAGAAGTGTTTGTTATGGAAAGTTACTAAAAGTGTATCATTAAAATGAAATATTCCTTTGTAAATGTTGCGAAATTTAATCGTAAATATAGATCTGGTACTTAAGGTACAGCTCCCGGGAAAGTGTAGCCATATAAGGACATAAATACGTAAGTAGCCATTTGCAAATTATGTCATACGTAACTAGTCGACAAAAGTATCACAGTGTGTGAGAAAGGGTGGCAGGGATCTTACGGTTCGTGACGTCACGTTTCAAAGCCTAACATCATCAGCCTAACAGTCTACTGCTAAAGATAGCTAGTATGTTTTTGACCTGCTATACTACGTTGGTCAGACGAGGTGTGTAAGGTTTGTGGCAATTTTTACTTTTACAGTACTGTTATCCTCCAAAGTTTGCTACCTTAGTTATCTCTGCGACAATCACGGGATAAATAGAATGACACCACACGAACTCACATTTTTCACCGCTAGTGACAGTCTTGCTACCACAGTTGTATAATTACATAATAAGGGGAATTACCCAAGCATGAACAAAAGTTGTATTAGACATTAGGTAGTATATGAAATATGTTAGGTGGTAGAGCCAAGTTCGATCGGGGCAGTATTACCCTCTCACAGAAGACCAAGCTAGAGCGACAGCATCCGTAGTGTCGTGTTTCGTTGGTGAGTGCGAGACCGCAGCTCCATTGACATAGGGGTGTCAGTTATGGTGGTAACTGTGTGAGTCTTACACTACCACGATGACTGTCATGCCTTAACATCCCCAAGCAGGGTGTAAAAAACATGCCCACTAAACCACCATAGCGTGGGTGGGAAATGTTTGAAATATATTCAATTAATAAAATTGAGCAGCATCAAGAACTAGTTCTGTTATTTGTGACTGATTAAGTAAGATATTATAGTCTTATATGAAGTACAAGTACATAAGTCTTATATATATATATATATATATATATATATATATATGTATATTTTCAATGTAAGGAAAAGGATGTCCTCAAAAAAGAAGTTCCTTTTTAATATTACCACAACACACCACGACGATGAATTCCATCGATATTCTACTTTGGATACTTTTTAATAATATAATGTACATCTATATTATGGTTACTTTAATAAAATTTTACTAAAAATAAATGAAGAAGCAAAAACTGTCCATCTTAAATTGAATTTTATGAAAAATCCAGTTTAAATCAGTCCGGTCAATACAAATAAACTGTTACTTTCTATAAACAAGTAGTTTTCCATTTCAAAAATTTTCTAACGTTGTTTTAAAATTTTATGTAAAACTCCCAAATTGTGGTTTCTCAAATATAATCCTAATTATGAAGATCCTATTAAAAAGTCAGAAATATAGTTTGCAGCATCACCACAACTGCAAGTATAAAAGCGTGACTCAAAGGGAGCATTTAAAGTCGTGGTTGTGCCTGACTATGGGAAGCGTTCGAACTTTTGCTAAAGGCCACTAGCAACGAACCACGTAATCCAGAGTTTGAAGCTCCTAGAATTTTGTTCTAGTATAGGTTTACTCAGTATTTTGGAATAAGTGGTTACCATTAGTATAAATTTCATCAGTACAGTAAATCAGTTTTGTTTTATAAAAATATTCAAAGAGATGACCTTCACCATTCACCTACATATACGTATGCATAAAGCTTACGTCCTAACGAAATAATTCGAATTCATTTCCTTCTAGTTTGAAAAGGAAATGGGACGCCTGGCACCCTCACCCTTTTTAATAACGCTCAAACTCATAGTCTGTTGTGCCGAATAGATTGCAGCGCACGTCAATATTTAATATAAATTATTAATAATAAAAATTGGTTTTAAATTGTAGCTTTTGGATGTCGATATAGAAAATATCAATTTATTTCTATTAAAATAATTTAAAAAAAGTTTATTCGTGTTTTCCTTAACAATACTGTGCCCAAATTTTCTATCTATCTAAGAATTTACGAATCCGAATTCGGTGTTAAAGATTTAAATCAGTTGCACGTGGAATCACTACTAATGAGGGTAAACTCAGGTGGTGTGCTCATGTGGCACGATTGAACGGCCCAAGACTTCCCAAACATGTTTTTTCTTCGGAAATCTCTCAGGAAAGCGTAAGTCGGAGTTGAGTCATTACGCTACAAGGATGTATTCAAACGCCACCTAACAGTACCAGAGAACATAGACGCTACACGTCAAATTTAAAAAATAAGATCATAACCCGTATATGGCTACAATTATAGGTCAGATAATTAACTAGACTATGTTTTATATGACAAAATCTTCAAATCTATAATTTGTAACATGAGAAAAGTAAAGTTAGAAAAATAAGGGTTTTTTAAATTCAGAAATCTAAGTAAATATTTGCAAAATATTAACATTGATGATAAAAAAGAATGGGCCACGCACAGCGTAAGGTTGCGTGGCCATTTCTTATAACATAAAGACTTAAAAAGGGTCTTTATATTTTCACGGCCAATAACTTGTTAAAGTGGGCCCAAGAACGGTAAAAAACTATAAAGTGACACTAACTACAAGTAACAATCTAATAAATTTTACATGTTTTATCTTGAGATTGTTTCACGATCACTCTTCTAATACCAGATCTAACTTTGCCGTTATTGTACTCGTATTCCTTTCAAGTTCGCGATACTCGTATTATGGAATTTAAGACTTTTCAAACCATTTTAACCTTCAGCTTGTGAAGGGGACACTCTATTCTAACAAAAATTCACACCAAACGTATTAATGAATCGGTATAACAGTCTACAGAACCTCTGAATATTTTAAAAAAACATCTTATGTTATCCCGCACTTTAAGAGGGAAAAAAAAACATTGGCATTTATTCCTTTGTTTATGTACATTGTTTAGGAGAAACTAAACTTAAAATTACTTAGGAATTAACGTGAATCATATATAAGCCTGGTCAAAATTACACCTTTCTAGTACTAACAGTCTCTAAGCCTAGCCGCTTCCGGACGCATGACGGAACAATATGGGTTCCTGATCTCACTGCTGAACCTTAAAACGAAAACTCTACGTGATCTAGTCACAGCTGTATGTATGTACATATCTATGCATGCATTCTTCAAATATTTAAAACATCACACAGGCGCTATTCGTAGTGCAGGAGTTTCACATTGAAAAAGCCTATTCGTATTAATTTTGTTAAGAAAAAATAAAGTATCATGAAATATAATTTAAACTCAGTTTACTGTTTTACGATTAGCTTACATTGACATGGTTAGACTTCAGTTACCCCTGATAATATTATAAACGCGAAAGTAATTCTGTATCTTGTTAGGCTTTCACGGTTTAACCGCTGAACGGATTTTAATGGAATCTGGCAGCGAGATAGTTGGATATTTTGATCCTTGAGACAAGATATTGATATATATGACTAATTTTAATATTTTTGACACAACATTCTTTAAGTGGGATAGCAAGAAAGTTCGACTATACAAAAATCAAGTTGATGATGTTCTAAGGTTTAAAAGTACATAAAATTATGGCAGCATGAAAATAGTTTTGGTAGTTTAGCTCGATGAGCATTTATTTCTTGGTCTTCACATTTCTTTGAAAACATGTATTGAATTATTATTTTCTCATTTTAATGAATTGTATTTTTATAAACTAATTATTTGCGTTTCCAAAGTATTGGAAAATGTTAATTTACCATTTAAATCCTTAAAATAAGTTTTCCATGAAGTAATTATACTTTTATACAGTGAAATTATAAAATCATTTTTAGAAGTTACTCATAAATCCTTGTTTTATAACGCACAATCCATTAGTGTCTTGTTTAGTTTTACAATTGATAATAATCCTGCATGTTTCATTCGTTTTAAATACTTGTCATTGAAACTAGGCAGATAGTATACAAACACATTGCAAAATATTATCGACATATCAGTCTGACAGCTGTCATCGTGAATCAGCGGTTAACCCTTACACGCCAGTAAAATTGATTAATTTATTTATGAAAAGTAAGAGCTATTATAGGAATCAAGTGTGCCAAAAATCTCCGCCCAGCCAATATTATAACAAGAGTTATTAAGAAATCACGCCTTGCGAAACCTACAGAGAGAATAAATAGACACCCTCTAATTTCAATAACCATTACGAAACGTCTGCCATAACCCTTGAGCTTTATTTAAATCAGTAGGTACTTATGGTAGATATACATGGCATCAATAGAATCTCTCCCTGCCGGCCGTCATGTCCACGAAAGGCCACGTCAACCTCCTCTTGTGTCACGAAAGGCACAAGAGGATGTTGACGAATTTTGAAGAGATTCGAGTTGTATATAAAAATTGCGTTAAATGACATTCTGTGGTCTATACGTATCCTAAACGACAGTAAAGCGTGAGCATGTGAAAGACCATTAATACAAAATATTTAAACATTTAAGATTGTACAAAAAGCATTGTGTACTGTAACAAAACTCATGGGAAAGTTTAAGCCTAGTAAACACTTAATACACTGTCCAAACTTGGACCCCATCTAAGGTTTATTTTTTATTTGTAATGAAGATAAGATGTTTCTAAATAACTAGATAAGTATAATATAAGAGGATATATTTTTAAATACAATATGGGTAATAGTAACTATGGTTTAAGTTGCTGTATATTTATTTAGTAGTTAGTAAAAAGTTATAATTACTACTAGGTACCCGATTTCTGAGACAGGGTTATGTTTTTTAAGCGTATCTTTAATGTATGTATGCATGTAACATTATTGCCTCATATCTTCCAAACCTTTGCTCAGATTAATAAATTAACATATATATTCGTCTTGCGAAAAAAAGTGACGTACAAAAAAGCCAGCATGAATACATTTAATAGATAGAAGTAATTACATGATCTGGAATAAAATCATACTATTCAAAATGGTTGCCGACTATTGCAGTCAATGTTTTGTGTATTAGAATTTATTATTTGTTTTATTTAATGCATGTTAGATAATGAAATGATTTTAATGTTGTACTAATCGAATTGTTTTCTACATTTCTGGACTGAATTTGTTTTTTTCTTCGCAGTTTTTTTTTACCTATTTTCTACACAGTCGAGTTTTTTATTTTGAAATTAATTTTTCGTCCTAATTCATAAACTCATAAACGTACTAATTGATTGATAAATAACAGACACTAAATAACTAAATATTAGTGATAATGTATTTATATAAATAGATTTTGGCTCTTGAACTATATCTGTGACTATAAAACTACCTATGAATATTGTGTCGCATGATATTTCCGATTTCATACTCTTGCTCCTACATACCAGCAATAGCCAGTGTTATGGACGAGATATATTCTAACGTACATCGAATGCCAATCTTTCTCGGTTAAAGTTTCTGTACAAACTACAAGGTAAGATTGTTTTCTTATAAGCAAAATCTTTAAATGGTTCTTAGGGTAGATTTTGCCTTGATTAATTTTTCTTTTTCTTATTTATAGTGTGGTATTTTTATGTGAATATATCTGTAAGTAAATTAACACTAACCCTTAAGACTAACATTAAATGTACTTTACCGCGAGGGAGCTGCACGACAACACCACTGCAAAGTGCTGAATATTTGAAACAAACATTATACTAAACTGTATAGTAAGCGAAAACCTCTTCGATAAGGAGAAGCCTATACACAGCAATGGACTGTTATAGGCTATTGCTGATGTGTGAAATGAAGGTTCTCTATTTATTAAAATTATTTTTCACGAGATAAAGACACAGTATTTTATATTTCTGTAAAATACATAAAACTTTCTACAGAGACCAACCAAAGACCAAGCTTCACGGAAAAGTCATGAGTAAATAATTACTTTATTCAAAACATTTTTTTCCAATTCATAAAAACGAGATATTTCGCTTTTCAATGGTAACAGACGAATTTCTATTGAATCGCTTTTTATATAACGAAGTAGAATATACGAGTTTTTTTAGTTTGTGTGTTAAACTAAATTAACTGATATTGGTATGGCTCGGTGGAACAGTAATGTTTGAAAAAAAAGCGTGTGTACGCACGCACGTTTTATTTAACAATTTCTTTGGTGTAACAAGATAAAATCTTTCTAAAAATTTTAACTTTCACCTTATCCTATTACAGTAGAGAAAACGATATTAATAATAGAAAAAAGATATTCAATACATTGAATGAAATACATAAGCTATTTAAATAATTTTTATTGAAATATTAATTTACAAAAGAATTATTTGCACATAATTAATAATAAAAAACTAAAATGTTAACTAGCTAATTTAAAGGTGTCAACTTTCTGTAAATTATTCCAAATTTCATACTAAGTAACCATGCTTCTTGAGTCCGAGCAACCATCAAAAAGTATTAAGACAAGATGCTGAACAACTTACTGAACAGTTTGTTTACTATCATACATCTCTAAGGTTGTGTCACCATATCTGACCGTTAACCTCAGAAGATCTTAGCTCCAGAAAGTGTTAAATTATTTAATTATGATAAAGAGGTTTAATTCTTCCTCTAAACTTTTCACCAAACTAAATTGAAATTCATTTTAAGACAAAAGAAGCGAAAAAAAAGAAATGTCAATTTTGTTACCTCCCCTTCACAAAAAAAAGTAAAAATGCCAAATCACCGCTGTTCTTAAATACTTTCATGGATTCAACTAGTGAATATTACTTATTTACAATGTGTCTAACAGAAAGAATTCCCTAAACAGGAGTGTATTAGTTCACAGCACACAGTTCAACGTTTAATTAACCAACCACCTGATATGGAACATGTGATGCTTTATTCAATAAATTACGGTGTTTGTTTTGTCGTTTTCCTTGGCATTTCATTAAAGTAACTTGTATGCTTATTCATTTAATATGATATGTTTATCTTGAACTGAGAAATAGAACTTGTCGTATACCCTTGACATATTCCCTAGTGAATACCAGGCTATTATCAAAAAGAAATGAATTCTTATTCACGTGACTGTCAGCTCTGATGATCGAATTTTCTTTTGGGTATCTTTATGCTACTTTTTTAACTTTTATATCATATTATAGGTTTATATTTTTAAAGGCTTTCAGCGTAATAGATCCAAACAATTTCAAATACTGCATTCAATCAACCAATAGTTTTAACTACTAGCTAAATTGAACAAATATACCCTAAAAAGTTATACGACGACAACAGTGAGATAAAGTGTACTAGATGAAATGTTCTACAATTTTCAGAAGAATATAATATTTGAGTAGTATTGGAAATGTCAGAAAAGGAACATTTTTGAGAGTAATAAATACATTTCATCAATGTTTGCCATCAATTCTCGAAGCGAATGGATGCTTTATGATCTATTATAAATGACAGTGAAAAAGAGTTTTTTTAATTTGACATACGACTTAGGGCACATACCTAAAGGCGGCTTAATCTCAAGTTATATGGAAGTACATGTGCGTTTTGTTCATAAATAAAAATAAATATAAGAAAGGAAAGGAAAAATTCTTTAAACTTTCATAATTATGGATCAGGTCACTCAAGTCGTTAAAAATATAGTTATAACAACTTTGTATAATGATTCTTAATTTCAGATAAACGGTGTGACGAATTCCAGAAAAGGGATGCCGTGGTCCTGACACACGAGAGGTTCATCTAAACCGTAGATGGTCTAAGGTCCGTCAAGCTGGATAGCAGGAATTTCCATTCTAGGTTGCACCTAGTTACCTTGTTACTGATTTTAGTGGAACTTAATCATCACACTGGTCACCCGGTAGCGGGTTTCCAAAGGTGTTGCATGATAAAAAAATAGAGGTTATAAAACTGAGTTTGAAAATCACTCAATATATTAAATTTCTATATGATGCTGACGAATAAAACATGATTTATCAGAAAATAAAATACAGTACCGGGTTCTTACGAGAATTCTCACAGATTCTGGTAAAAACCCACGCAGAATCAGTATTTCACAGATTCTTCCAAGCGAAGGAACAGTAAAGGTGAAGTGTTTTATTTACTTCACGTTTCGTCTGATAGGCGAGCATCTTTTCTACAGTATTGGACACTGATATTAAGTGTTCAGTGTAAGGTTTTCAGTAGTTCAAAGAAAATATATTATACCTTTTTCTAACTAATCGTAACTGATAATAAATCTAGTAAAAATCTTATTCCATTTGATCTATAGAACCGATATAGATCACATATATGTATATTATATAAAGGTCAGATAGATTAATGTAACATTTTATTTTTCGTCATTGCCATTTCGTATTTATACAATTGCCAGACAAAGTAGTAAACAGTGTTTTATAAGTGAAAATATGGCGTGTGCTACAATAAACTTTGTAGTAATATTTTTAAATTTACCTAAAAGTAAAAATATCATAACTTCTAACTTCCTTCAGTTAAGTAAAAGTTGACAACATTTTTGTCTTGGTTCTTTTTAAGTACAAGTAATTTTTTTTTTTCTGCATTTATATTTATTACATAGGTATGATAAATATGTAGTACTTTTACAAAATATGTATCTGTAATGATAATAATGATAGTAATGACACTATTATCAGTGTTCATTATAAACCACGCATACATTACAAATCAATAGATTGCCTCGGTGGCGCAGCAGTAGCAACTGCGACTTGCATCGAACCAAAAGTTTGTATGATCTGCAAATATTTGTTTCGGAGTTTGAGTGTTTTCTAGATATAATATGTATGTATTTCAAAAAAAAAGTATATGAGTGTTCTATCAGTCAGTCTAGTTATCATAGCACAAGCTCTGTGTAGTTTGAAACTAGATACCGTTGTGTATTAAATGTCTAAAGTATTTATTTATTAATCTACTAGCAGCCCATTCCGGCTTCGCACGGGCATAATATTATAATAAAAGAAAATATACAATGTTTTACAGTGAGTTTCTAAAAAATAACATTTACTGAAAACCAAAAACTAAGATATTAATTTTTTTTTGTGAATATATTCGGATGAGCTGCGCGGCAAGTTAATTTCGTGATGTTGACTGCCTTCCTCTTCAACGCATAGCTAGCCGAGCGGAGCTTTTCCTATTATTTAAACTGGTGATATCTTTTGAATGGAATATCCGAATCGAATCATTTAAAAGGTGATATGAAGGTATTAAAGTAGTCTTAAATAATGATTTATTTATTTTGATAAGGATCAATACCTGGGTACGAATAAAGAACTTTTTCTAGCGGTGGTTTATATTTTTTTTTAATAAAAGGACGCTTATTGTGATGTAACTATAAAAGATAGAGACATGCTGTCGAGACATTTTTTATAGATAGTGATGTGTCCTAAAAAATTGTAATACATCATTTTGTCCTATCATTAATAGTTTTCGCAGCGCACGCGATTGAAGGAAGTTTTTTGTTAATTTTTTTACACCTTGGGTTAGATTATTCAAGTTTTAGTAAGCATTCCTAATTTTTTTGAAAATGAAACATCGCCCATTGCACTCAGGAATAATGTAGCTTGCCAACGGTGAAAGAATTTTTAAATCGGTGCAGTAGTTTCGGAGCCTATTCATTTCAAACAAACAAACCAAAAAATCAAACCTTTTCTCTTTATAATATTAGTATAGATATATACTTAAACATAAATAAGCCCTTATTTGACGCAATCAATAAACTAAAATATCTTTCAGAGATTTAAAAAAGACGTCGGGTATCTTTTATTTTTCAACAACAAAGTGTTAAAGTAAAAGAGTAAAGACTTAGCCACATTTGGTGAAAAACTCGAGAAAAATATAGGGCAAGAAAAAAAAACTTTTAGTGGCGAGAGTGAAAACCCTTGATTAGTGAGCTTAAACCTTGACCTTAACCTGAATAATATTATAGCTTTAAAGGCAATTCGAGCTCAGTCAATTTTCCGCTGCGTTTCACCGAAGGGGTGAGATTACAGCCACGCATCCTCTCTCTCTAATACCAGGGGAACACTCGGTGGACGGTACGTAATTGTTTCTTTTGTGTCGCTAGTGTCCATTGGCGGTAATAATCACTTTCGATCAAGAGTAAACAAAGCTTTCAATTTCCGATACCGATATGTAGGTACACATATACTGCAAATCATTCTAAAGTTCCTAGAAACAATAAGTTGTTAATAGAAAAGATTTGCTTATTCACGCGCTAAAGAAAAGGAAAAGTTGAAACAAATTCTACACCTATGATAGGAGGGATCAGGGAACAGCTGTTATTACGACATCCAGATCTATCCTAGCGCCTGCCCGCTTCCGCGGGCACCACCTATTTAACCGCGAGGAGGCGACGTCCGCGTGTGCCGTACGTCACCTCCTCGCGGCTGGCCACTGTAGCAGATGGAGAAGAAAACCTATCCCGTCCACCCGTGGCCACACTCAAGGCGGCATGAGGCGCTGGTACGCACGACTCCGTTGCCCGGTTCACCGGCTGCGAATTGTGTCCGAATGGATATAATCGTTACGGGCCTTCTCCAACGCCTCCTTCCGCAAAATTACGTCTTCGTAGAAGGTTGCGACCATGGTAAAACAACTGACGCTATCCTCCATAGAGCGTATGACGTATATAACTGACACGCTACTGGTTCTGGTGGCCAGTTTTGAGGTCACCAATAATAGATAAACCATTACTTACTTACTTACTTACTGCTCGTGTCATTACAGAATGTGATTAAACATAATTAGGAGCATTTGAAAATAGGAGTAGTAGTAAGTACAAAGGGTGGTCTTAACGTAGCCCAGATAACCATTGTATTAAAAAAAAATAGGAAAAACTTTCTTCCTAAAAATATTTTACTTACTTATCTAAAATAAAAAAAAATGTTTATTCCAGCGTAATGATCACCCGGGGGTTGAAGTTTGACCACAACTCATTAAGTTATTAACAATATTAAGTCTCCAGGTAAAAATCATAAAAATGTATGTTGAAGTATGCAGATAATTTTATCATTTTATTTCAAAGTATTTCTAGATCAGTAATTTCTTGGCTTAACGTATTAGTTATATGAACATATATTAACTATATAAAAATATTCGCAACTCACCATCCGCCTTGGAGCCATCTCCATGCCAATCGTCTTCTGAAACAAAATTTCATTGTTTTAATATATATTGTTATAAAAATTTTATATTGTAAAAGTAATCAGAAATATTAAATTAGAACTTTACCTATTTAGCCGTAAGTAAAGCTTTCGTTGTACATATTTGAACCCCAGTACCTGCTAAATTCATGTTTTATTCGCTAGGTTGGCGCTCAGTAGTGCAAATTTACAAGTACGCTTCGTAGTAAAAGCGGTCAGGATAACACAAAATCAAACAGAATATTGGATACATTGAACACAATACAAATAAAATATAATGTTTTTGAGTGAACAAAAGGCACGTCGTGTTAAAGACACTAAATCTGTCACTCACGTAATCATAGAAAGAAAGAATTTGAGCATTTAGATACCTTCACTCGTAGTCCTGGCGCCGATGGCGATGGGTGTCCGCGCTAAATAGTTTATGTAACACAAATGTTCGAAGGTCGCTTCTTGCCTATCATACCGGATACAATGCATAGCTTTGACATAGGCGCGGCACGACATGATTCGGCTTTGAAGTTAACTGGTAAACGTAATGAAATCTCAACACAACACACAATGTATGTTAAAAATCATTGTAGTTAATAATATGGGCTTTGTTTCGTTCAAGGTGGCTATTTTTTTATTTACAATACATTTTTTATTAAACTATGACAGCCGGTGTGTACGATTGATTCTTCTCACAGTAACCGTTTTGTTTTCCCTTGGATTTATGGAGATGCGTAAAATGTGATCGGGCCGCAACTATAACTATAGCAACCAGATCAACGGGGGTACCTTTGTTGCTTTCCCCAGGAGAGGGTCTGGCGTTGATTCTGGAGGGGATTTGAAATAACATGGCCCGCCTTCAGAGCAAGACGCCTGAGACTGCATCCCTGAGGAGCCGCAGATCCGAAGGGATTTTCCACCCCGTCAACAAAAACAAACAAAACAACAAAAAAAAGGCCATGTGGACTGAAGATGTCAGTATATGTTGTATAAAATCAACGGAATGTTTATTATTAAGCATTGAAATATACATTGTTAACAGAAACATTCCGTTTACTAGTCTGACAAAGTCACTCAATCATTTTATTTCCAAAATGTTTGTCTATGTTTCATAGCTTCGCAGAGTATCACAATTTCGTCTAAGTCGACAATTGTCGAACTTTCGAATATAAAAAATATTTCACGAATGTCAGTCAGTCACCCTTTGTAAGCGCACTACACTTTGACAATATGATATTACAGTAACAGAAACTGTTCTGTTACAACGACAAAATGGCCGTCGGCGCTTGCTCTTTTTAAGTACGGATGATTACACATTCCAAGCAACAGTTTATAAAAAATAATAATTTCTTTTTACATTACTTCAAATGCAAAAGATCTGTACAAAATAAAAGTAACTAAGGACAAACAGAATTTGTTTGTAAATAAAGAACAAGAGGGAGACTGGATCGATTAGACTCATTTTATTTTCAGATCTTGCTGAACAACTTTGATAGCAAAAAAAAGACGGAAAAGAATATTTAAGCTCGTATCGTTAATATTCAACAGAGTTTACAGGTATTCGACGTTGATCATCTCAAGCTATCGCTTGAACTGTGATAAATAATAACCTTCCATTGCCAGCCGCACCTAACTACAATATATTCTCAATGTTCCTTTTTTATTCCTAAAGTGCAAATTTTACGGTATAACGCTTGCTCTCTATTACCTATTTAAGAGTAGGATCAAATTAGCATTGGCAAAATGAACTGTTTAACATTTATCACCGTGTTAGAGTATAATCATTTGGATAAATCTGATTCATAATATTTTAAGGGGTGAAAATGTAAACGCATCGATAAGAAAAAGAAAAGATAAGCCAAGTCCAGACGCATGCAACAAGTTTTCCGTAGTGCGGCAAAACGATACAAAATTTGAAGCTTCTCGACGCTCTGTTGCGTTTTTGTTGTCAAGTGTGTACAGAACTTAAGAAGCCCTAGTTACCTCGCTGTGACGCGACATTATATCGTAGCGGTTTTCTTCGGTGCGGCTACAGAAATAAGTGAATTACAACACAATCGACAAAAGTCACATGACTACCTTACAGAAAAGCGATGTTAAGCTATTGTTTCGTAGTTTTTCACCGAGTGAGTGAAGTTAAAAGAGCGAAAACCTTTCCCATAATTCTGATGAATCGGGGGTTTAAAGAGCCGAAACACACCTGCTCCTTTGCCACCTATGCCTTAAAAAAACAAAGATTGTCTTTTTGTCTTGACGTCCTGAAACGTGTAAGAATCATCATACTGGCTTTCTCAACTGAAAGCCCGTGATTCTTAGAATCAATGATAGGTTCTTTTGTTGAAAACAAGTTGCATAGGCAAACCTCAGATTGCTAGTATTGTCATTGTTATGAATAATAGCAAAATATTCTAGACCATAGGTATATTGTAAATTGTACTTCTCATAACAAAAGAAATTGAAACGACGTTCATCTACGAGTATGTACCTCTCGTTATACGACCTGCTAATGATACGAAAAAGTCGTGTTAAATCCCTAGAATTTTCACAAATCAAGTATATAACTGTGTGTAACTTTAAAATAATTTAATAAAAAGAAAAACATAGATTAAAACAAAAGAGTAACATTAATTTTGACTAGATAATTTTATTATTTTCTCGAGATTATTTACACATATTTTAAATGCATCACACTTTAGTCATTTCAAATTAATCAAAAAAGAAAATACACGACTGAAATAAATATTTAGTTATCTCTAATTAATAATATTTTTTTCTCAATAAGAGACATTTCACTTAAATCGATAAAATGAATATTATGAGAAATAAAAAAAGTCCTCTATTTTTTCGATATTTAAAAAGTAAATCTCACTTATTCTTAAAAGTAATTTGAAAATCACTGGACCGATTTATTTCTTTGTAAATTTTTTAAAAAAATCAACGTTATCCACTTTATTAAAAATTATGGCGTCTTAACATTATCGCACTTTAAAAAAAACAAAATATCACAAAATATCTGAAAACTTCTACAACAAAAACAGATCACATTCTTAAAGAGAATAAAAAGCACAACTTGTTTGCATTTTTTTTTAAATTAATTTCCCAATAACAAAGCCCATATATTATCAAAAAAAAAAACATTTATAATTAATAACATACACTTTTAGCGAGTTGTATTATTAACGCGATAAAATAACGTTCAATTCGAGGTGTGCAGCGCGTACCGTCACGTCTTGCAGCACACTAACTTCAGTGATCCCAACTCACTGTGTATAAATTTCATGGCCTTGAAAGATAGCCGTCCCTCGTTTCTCCCGCCGAAGCGATTGAATATTGCTTTACGTCACAGGCAACGCTTGTGACCTTTTACTTTGGAAAACATATTTAACGGTCAATAGAATAAATAAAATAATTATTAATTATTAATAAAAAAAAAATAGCGGATAACTTTAAAATTGAAATTAAAAATTTCCTTTTAGTTAAGTAAAATGAGATGTAATATTTTATATTATGTTTATAAATTATTTCATTTAATAGTAACTTTTGACCACAGATTCGCTTGGGTAAATCTTTTTTTCATACCTCACTGTCTTTTACTTTCAAGACGAAATGTGTCTTACGTCCTTTACTTATTCCTGGCAACAAATAAAATAAAGAAATAATTATTTTTAGTCAATTTAAAAAAGAAGCAGATGGTCAAATCGGTGTTAGTTACGTACTTTAGAACTCCGTCGTTTATGAACCCATTTGCTTATTTTTATAATTTTTGCAAGAATCTGCTTACCGTTTGGTTCCATCGAATTTTTAAGAAAAATTTCAGCCCTTAGGGCGGTAATTTAAAATGAATAATACAGATTATTTAATTCAACATTATGTAGGTGTTTTGAATTCGTAATTAAGTATAAAAATAAAATTAATCTTTTAAGAAACATAGTTATATATATTTTTTATGGTTGTAGGTGTACGTTTACATGTGTGTACGTATTAATATCTATGTGTGTGACAGCCTCTAGCTTGCTAGTTTTTTCACAATTATTTGTTGTTTTTCATTATTTTATTAATTCCTTTTTTCTTTTATCTACATGGACCGTTTGTTCTCTCCGTTTGTAACTAGTTTTTAATTATTTTTGTAATTACTATTTCATGATCTCACATTATTTACATTTTTTGTGTAAAATTAATTATCTAAGATACATATTATACATACATCAAATTAGTATTAATTTTGGCTTTTCGTTCTCAGATAAACCTTTCCCAGGTCGGAAATTAGCTTTAATAGAGTTTATTAAACTACGTAGTTTGCCTGAACTTTGATGCTGGGGATGAGCTCGGTAATGTAAAACTATCTCGCGGACATAGAATTGAAAACTTAGATTACTCGTGGAATTTTTCACTTTTTATTTAACTATTTTCGAGTAAACTAAAGGTCATTCTTATATTACAAACTTTCGAACTTATTTCAATCGTATATTATGACCTAAATAAAAACGGAGCCAACTACTATTAATTGCCAAGTAATAATAATAACATAATTTATTTATTGCTCTTTCACAAAGGTAAGTACAAATTAGATAACACATTACAATAAAAGGGACAGTCATCCCTGTGTGAGAGACGGGTATCGATGTCAGGAGCACCTGTGTTACGAATCACAATGCTTCAACGCTTTTGGACCAATTTTAACGATACTGTCCAATACCTAACAAGCTAACAATAAAATTATGTGTACTTAAAAGTGTGTGTGAGGGTGTGCGTAAGTGTGACAATTACCTTTTAGCTTTTTTAATCTGCTTCATTTATATCTCAACGGAATTAGTAGGTTTTTAGGTTTATTGCTTAAAGAAATAAAATGTGGCTCTTTATTTTCTTTTGACTACTGGCAAAAAACACATAAGGAAACATCTAAACTTATTCTAAAAGGCACTTATGTATTGAAAATAAGATTATATACTCGTATAATATAATTTTCAGGCTTTTTATCGACCCTCGTTGATAAAGGAAAATTTCCAGATTAATTTTGTATAAATAGGATACAAATAACTTAAACAAATAAAATATACCTTTGTTATTTTTTCTATGTTGTTCATCCTCCATAATAGTATGTGTTTCAACAACATACTTATTATATTGAAAATTAGAGTATTTTTTGTAAAGCAAATAACTATCGCTAGCAATGAACACCTGCAATTCCAGAGTCAACAGTGCATTGTCGCTCTTTGAACATTTGCAACAAAATTAGGAGGAACCGAAGGCCATCCCTCCCTCTTAATTATAACTCCCCAGCTTCAGCAATCTGACTCACTCGGCGAAGAGTAATAAAAGTGTTGTTTATCTTGGATTTTCAGCGAACCCGTAGTACCACTCCGGTCGAGCCTAATGAAGAGCGGCTCTGGTTCGACCGTCACTTTGGGGCTCGACCTCTGGGACTTCTGCATTCCATCTTCACCATTACCACCAGTCTTTCTAAATTGTTAACTTTTCTGTGTACAATATGGCCGAAGTAGTTTAAGACACGATGTAGAGAAATAGACGATAAGCGTTGGGTACTCTCTACTTTGAGTTCTCCGAGGACCTATACGATTGTGCGGCCGCCTACTAAAGCAATCCAAAACGGGCAACGCCAATACTAGTTCCAGGCTTCTGCTCCATGAAGCAATATGGAAAGGACAAGTATGCACACAATGTGAATCTTAGTCCTGTTCGAGATGTTTCTGTCTTTCCATATTTTGCCAAACTGTGTCATGGCGAATTTGGTAATTACGTGTCAATACTTTTTTGTGAAGGAAAGTAGCGAGGGTAGTAGGATCGAGAATCTTTAGAAACACTTACATCTGGTCAATGTGAGATAGACTGTGTATTTGTTTGAAACCACTACTGTAAAAAACAAGTAAATAATGCATTTGACAGTTACAAATGTTTCAGTTTAAAGGGATAACATTCTGATCACGTCTGATAGCACCCATGTGTTAATTATTGTTGTTGAAATCTGATAGTGTACATTGCAACACGAATTTACAATCCCCTGTGTACATGTTCCTGTGACATCCATAAAAAGTTTTTTGAATACATGTGTGATATATTGCTATTGATTTTGTTGGACTGATTTTGTTGTTGTTCTGTACGAATGTAATCATTTTATCACATAGCAACAACTTTATGGTGTTTGACATTGAGTGGTATATTCTATATAAATTTTATCGATGATTTAATGTATAAAATTAATATGTAGAGACAGAGAAAGTAGTTACTTTTAAAGATGATTACAAGTATAATCGTCATAACAAATGGTATTGGTTATTTATTATTTAGAATCGATTACCAAGTAGTAGAGCCACGCTGATTTCAGCGTAAACGGGCCGGCTCGGCCGGGGCAGTACTACCCTCCCACAGAAGATCAACCTAAAGCGACAGCATCCGTGCTGTCGCGTTTCTTTGATGAGTGCCAGTGCCCATTGATACAGGGCTGACAGTTGTCGTGCTAAATGTGTGCACTACAATGCTGCGATGACTGTCATGTCTTTTACGTCCCCAAGTGAGGCGTAAAAAATCGTCAGCATTAGCAATGAGTATGGTGACTACAACTTTTGAATTCTATTAATGCTTTCCATCAAGCAGTGTAGAGTCACTTTGGCAGTTTGCCAATATAAAAAAAAAAATTATCTTCTTGTAAAAGAAACTATAACTCTATGTTTGAATTGATTATAAACAATTTGAACATAATAGGAACTTGAATAAGTTCTCGCTGTTTCTTTACTGAAAAAATATTAAAAATGTAATGCTTAAAATCACTTTACTTGAAGTATTATCCATCATTAGAGATCACTTTCTCCCATCTTTCTGGTAGTAATGGAATCCCTCGTCGAAAAAACGATTCAAATTTTGACGCAATCTATGAATAGACCCATTTTTCGGTTTCTTCCAAAGAATGGAAGCGCTGCTCGCTTAAAACATGAGCCATCCACCGAAACAAGTGGTAATTAGAGAGGATTATGTCCAGTGAATATGGTGGGTGAAATAAGACTTGCAATTCGGGCGTTGTCAGGCAAGTTTTGACTGATTTTACCACATGTGTCCTAACATTGCCACAAATCACTTTGTCGTGTCTCTGGTCGTATAGTGGCCACCGTTATTTCAGAACTAGAGTTAGACGCATCAACTGAAGTCGGTAACAAGTTCCCGCGACTGTTTCATTCGGTTTAAGCGGCTCATAATAAATTACGCCCGGCTAATCCCACCAAATGCGGAGTAGGAGCCTCGAACCGTGGATATTTGGTTTTGAGAACGATGTTGATGCGTGACTAGGCATTTCTCACGACTTTTTACGTTTTAGATTGTCGTAGTAAATTCATTTTTCGTCTCCAGAGGTAACACAAAGAGCAGAGGTAACACGAAGAGGTTAAAGCAGCAATTCACATATGATAAAACGTCGTTCAACGTCTCTCGGCTTCAACTCATACGGTTGGGTGCCGTGTTCTTGTTCTTGCTTTTGAATAATTCCTAACGCTTTTAAACGTTTTGAAACTGTTCAAGCATCTACTTGCATTGTTTTGCCGAGCTCTACTAGCGTCTGACACGCGATCTTGATCAAGCAATGCCTCAACTTCTTCGTCTTTAAACTTTGTCAGAGTACCAGAAAGTTCTTTATCTTCAAGGTCAAAATTATTATTTTTAAAACGCCTAAACTAGTCTCTGCTTATCATATTCGATATGTTTCAATAAGAATTTGGTGTGCTACAGCTACAGATTTCTTTTGAATAAAGCACTGCAATGCAATGAAATTCGCCGCAAAAAATATATATTTACCACAAAATTAGACATTACCGCAGTAGGTAAATAAACACGTGGTTGACACTGTGGTAAACTATATCTACTAGAATTTACAGGAATTTACTAGAGGTTACATACTCGTATAGTACTACTAATCTGATGCGTTACCGTATTAAATTCCATTCACAGAGTGCTCATACGTCATCTTTTAAGAAACAGTGAGAACTTATTCCAGGTTCTAATGAAATGATAACATAATCAATCAAACAATCAATGTCACCAATATCGTTAAAAGTGTACACGTGTGAATACATCCTAGACACTAGACAAGCCCGATAATCGAACTTCCTGTTTTGTTTCAACAACCAGAATAACTTGAACTCACATTATATACATATTACACATCATGACATGCACATTTATACTGGGTACTTACAGCTTTGTGAAACTATTGTCGTATATTAATTAAATTCATAACACAATAACAACCTGTAGCGACTAGGCACGACGCAATTTAGAGCTGTAATTTTATCGCGTAACACAGTTAGAGGCAGGGTCAGCAGAATTGTAATTAACTACGAGTATCATGACTTTCATCGTTACTGTTTTATAATAGTTTAACAGTTTCTTTGGCAATATTATTTTGCATTTTTCTGTGATTTTATCCGCGTGATGTACAGAATACCTATAACTAATATACCCTGTTATCTCTGTCTCGTATTTCGACTATCTCAGAATAAAAAAGGATTTACCATTTTTGAATAACGTAACTTTTAAAAATGAAAGGGTAAAACAGGAAATAGCCCTTTATAATCATTAGAACAGAGCTGCTCGGTTTACAAATGTATAATATAAGGGTGGTTCAGTTCTGATAGTTACAGAATATATAAAGTAGCAGTAACACTTGGGATTCTAGTGTCAATGCAAATTGAAGAATCTTGGAATTTGAACAACATTTTAATCAAGTTATATTAAAATCAGGAGCCAGGGTTATAAAATGTTTCCATGGCAACCTGAAGCGCTCTACTATGCGAAGGACCCGAACAACCCTCCAACTACGGAGGAGCGGATCAGCCCTCGCCCGATCCCGTTCATTAATCTCTTTTTGAAGTAGTATAGTTTTATATAAAGAGGCCACTGCGGCGATTAGAGTACACTAAGACTTAGTGAAGGACGGTTAATGCACACCGCCACTTGTGAGGTATATTATTTAACTGTAATATACTAATCTACATCGAGTTTGTGGATTCTCATATCGCATATTCTGTTCCGTGACAATTTTCTTTCATTTAATATATTTCATGTTGTTAACTTTATTTTAAATAAAATGTATCGAAATTTAAATAAACTGTTAAATTTTGATTTGAATAGTTTTATTTTTGTCCCACCTTTAAATTTTATATTATTTATAACATTCCTCAATATGAATGTGCAAATAAAGAAACTTGTGTGTAATTTTTCCTTTTTTGTGCAACTAAAGATAAATAAATAAAATAAAAATTATAAAAAGTGTATTAGAGCAATGTGTGGACTACATATGGATAAATCATGTCAACAATACTTCAAAAGCCTTGGCTTGCTACCATTACCTTCTTTATATATATACGAAATTTGCATGTTCGTTAGAAAAAACATACATTTATTTACTACAGCAAATGACATAAATCCACGCAATCGGAGAGATCCACACAGATTAATATTACATGACATTCCCCGTTCAACTAAATACAACAAAAATTGTTTGGCAATGTGCATACGCGTTTATAATAAGTTACCCAATCATTTAAAATCATTACATTTAAAGCTCTTTAAAATTAAATTAAATTAATGGCTACTCAATTATAGTTTTTATATGTATTAAGACGTTCCTTCAATAGACTAAGTAAAATTTTTGCATGCTAGTAGTTATTAACAAAATATGTATGTACTCTGAAAATTTTAATTGTAACACCTTTGTACACCATGTTTAAAGCTAATAAAATTATTATTATTATTTTTCAACTTTGATTTGTCTACCTGTTTAGAGGGGTAATATACGATATTATTATAAATAAAATAAACCGTACTAAAGAACTTGGATCCCATACCGTATGAACTCACGCGAAGCGTAAGTGGTCGCAGATTGGATTCCCATTCACTACGAATGTTTGTTTTTTTTTATGGCAGAGCGGACAAACGAGCAGACGTGTTGCCTAAAGGAAAGTCATCGAGGTATTTTTTTTAAGGATGCATGCGTACGTACCTTCAATACCTACTTGTAAACAACAACATTGTAACACTTGTAACATTGTTTGTTACTTTAAAGATGTCATCAAAAAGTGTTTTTGGTAATTATCAAGGATATCTATAAAAAAATAATTAATAATTGCTTACCATTCTCTCTGCCCTTCCGTTTTTTCTTGCCACTCGAGTTCGAAGACTTCGATGTCTTCTCCGACTTGTCTTTGCTTTTCCAACGGCTTAGCATTTTCACTTATCAACAACACACACTCCACATCGCACATAACACATTTTCCTAACTAAATAATATTGCTATACATACGATGTCCAAAAAAAATCACTTTTCTTTCACTAAAAATGCTCCAAAAATCACGCACTACTTTTCTATTGTATTACACTTTTTATTTATTTTCTTCACAAACTAGATATGTATTATATTTGATTATTGCAATTCCGATTTTATTTTGTAGATAGTTTAGAAAAAATTCTTAGTCTATTTTTGTCACTTGGAGTATTTCAGACACTGTTTTAAAGCTGTTTTGGTGTTTACAAATATGTATTGCTATAAGCACTAAGTTATAGTTAATTATTAGTAACACAGTTTTTGGTTTTAAGTCTGTATGAAATCATGAAATATATAAGATGTATACTGTCTATAATGCGGCGAGACATGGGATTGATCAAATATTGCCAGATAAATATCAGTGAACGAATGTTTCAAGACTGCTGAAGAGAGGCTTTTCAAATATTTCAGTCATGATTGGTCATACCAGTAATTTTTAAGTTAAGTAAGAGAGTAAGAGTTAGTTTCATCTTTTACTCTTGCTTCATTATTATTTTATTCATTATAGATAATAAATTTTCAAAGATAATATAATATTTTTGCGCCCACTACTTTTTCCTAAGCAAAGTTTCTCGAAACATTTAAGTTTCGAAATAACGATTTATCATCTACTTCAATTTAAAGATAAAAAACACTCTTAAAGGATCGTCTAAATTGCCATAGAAATGAAATATTTTCTTATATTGAAATAGAAACTTAATAAGCCAATTAGGCGGGCAATTTCTTTAAGTTTTTTTATTATACCTAAACTACGATTTCAATAAACAGTATGTTGTTTGGAAATTTCAATTACGTTTGTGTAATATTAAGTTTTAAAGTAGTACTAATTACTTTTAAGCTTAAATGTTCTCCCTTCTCTCCCTCTGCCTTGTTTTTCACGGGTGCGTTAAAATTTTCAAACAGATTTACAATTTAAAGACAATAAATAACAGTACATCAATTTACTGGAGAAGGGAAATTTCGTACGAATTCGACAGTACGAATACGATAAATGGCTAAAATAGGTAGTGTAAATTTAAAAACTATGTAAATTTATGGAACTTATTTACGTATGAATCACATTAAACTGTATGCGGCGCTTAGCAGGAATGGAATAATTACCGCAACAGTACCGGTAGAACTTCGATGATTTATTAACTCAGTAATAATGATTTTCAGTATTTAAATTAATACTTGGTGTTATTTATCAGTCTTTATTATGAAGGTAAGCTATGACATTCGGTTAGATAACATTTTTCCTAACTTCCCTTTTGAAGTTAGACTTTAGAACTGTTTGACACAACAATCAACTTTATTAGAATTTCACATATGCTTAATGTTGTAGCTTGCTGTGGCGGTTTGCAAATATATATTTATAATTTAGCTCTCTGTGCTATTTCTGTAAGAAGATGAAAATAATAAATTGCATATTTTTTAGCGCAGCGGGAGAGCTGTTTAAAGTTGAGATGAGATCAGTGACTTGGTTTATGTTGAAAATTTGCATTTACGGCGAACTAAGTTTTCTATCGTTCTAATATTCTTTTAAGAGATTGATTACTATTATGAATAGGCTATTATAAACTTCGTTTTGAGACCTTTATAAATATAAAAAATTTTCCCCTTCAGATCGAGTTTGATACCTATATAGTTTTTCATTTGGACGATGATTATTTTGGTTCCCTGCCCTGGTTCCTATGTACCCAAAAGAACATATTCCACTCCGTCACCAAAAGGCTCTATCAATTTACGTAAACCAATTAATTCAACGTCAAAGGCCGCTAAAACCATTAATATTAAATGTTTATAATATAAAATAACCTTACTACGGTACCATACATTAGGTGTAGTTTGACAGACCAGTTTTTTCAATTTTATTCTAAATATAACCAAGATGTTAAACTTTCCTACTATAGATACTCCAGATGGGTTCAAAAACACTCAAAAGCTTCAAAAATACGACTCTCAAGATTCAGTAGCACTGTCTGAAGTGGAGTTCTTATAAACTTACCCACGCAACAATAATAAGTGAAGCTTGGCTGACATAACAAATCTTATTGAATTACCCGACTATTAAAAGCCTATCTTTTTGATCTGAATCCTTAATTTACAATAAATCATGTGCATTCAAAAGCTGTTTGCTCTCAAATTCCTAAACCGATCGTGATGAAATTAGTCAGAGTCTGATACAGGTGTCAGATTAAGTAGAATTTAATTTACAAACAACCGTGTACAGAGACTAAACAAACCAAGTAATCAATTTACCCATATAATACGATTCATCCCATTTTAATTAACAATGTGACGTTACTTCGTTATAGATTCTATTGATTTCTATTGTATTTGACCCGTAATAGGTGTTTTGATACGTCTTAGTCGATTTTTAGGGTCTCGTCCCTACCTGTCATGATTGAAGTGTGGCTGCACAATATGTTCTATCACTGCCTCGTTGGTCTAGCGGTTAGTGTAAGTTGCTGCCGTACAAGAGGTCTCGGGTTTGGTTTCCAGGTCGGACAAAAAAAAAACTTAGTTTTTCTTAAAAGAAATTCTTAATAAAAGAATCCAGAGTATGGAAGTTGGTGGTGTTCTAAGTCTGGGCTTCGGAGAGCACGTTAAGCTGACAGTCCTGGTTGTCATGAACATATCTGGCAATCGTTATTGGTAAATCAGTGCCCCCAAATATACTGACAACTTTCGAATTTAGTTCACCCTCAGGGTTGTGGAGACCCGATGTCAGTCATTCGGTCGGCAGACTGACTTTCAGGTAAAATTGGTTGAACTAGTAGCCGACCCCAAATAACTTAGGAGTAACAGACGCTAAGCTGAAAAATTTATCTGTCAATGACGCCGTAAGGACATAGGACTATTATAATTAATTCATGATACTAAATTTACAACTGGCAGTTCAATCAATTATACAATGTTCCAAACACGATTTAGAAACACAATTTGGTGACAGAAGAAGAGGACCCTGAAGGAAATTCGTAAAAATGTGTAAATCACATTAATTCGCAGTTAACCACTACAAATTTTACAACAAATGGAGCTGAGGCATGGAAAAATTGGTGACAACGCTACGTGTTATGCTTGTTAGCTACAGGTTTGGACCCGTCAGGCGATAAAAGGAAAATTGTCATTTTACTCATTTTGTAGGTAAAAATTTTTGGACTTAGACTTTAACTATTAGATATGAAAGTCAAATTCAACATTTTTTGAACACAACCAAAAATCGTAATTTAGTGCCTTAACACCTCTAAAAAGGTATCCTTATTGCGTTATTACGTGCCTGAACTTTGATACGAAGTTTATACATATATTTGTATTCAGATATATTTTTTTCCTTTTTCAGTACCTCATTTACGCATCACTTATAAATTACATGAGTTCTGATTGAACTGAAGATTTGACTGAGTCAAAAATGCAATAAATAGTTTTATTTAAACGATGGATTACAGAAGACAGTAATTAATCTTTTTGTATTTTAGATAGGCAGGAAATAATTTCAATAATATCTCAAATTATATATTTCCGTTGTCAGTAAAGTCGACAACATTAAGCATATATTTAAGGTAAGAGATATGTAAGCATTCAAATTCACAATTAAATCATATGAGGTATCATTTAATTTTTTTAAAGCGTTAATATATAACTAATCGATTAGTACGCAAAAGTCATAGTAAACTAAATTAAGGTTGAATAATATTATTCGATAAGGAAGGGACAAAATCTAAACATCGAAGTAAAGTAGATTACTCCATGTCAAAGTGTTTAGGATCATTCCGTCCAATTTCATTTCTTCCAACCTCTTTCAATGTACAGGAAAAAATAGCAAGCAAGGAGTAGGAACACCTTTTAATAGGAATTCAAATCTCAGACCATTACTCAATATAAAGACATCATTAATCATGAAACCTTTTTCATACTATGATTAATGATATCTTCAGCCTATCATCAAATTTGTCTCTAGACAAATTTCAGAGTATTGCCAATGCAATAACTCCGACAGAAAAATAAATAATGAATTAAAATGAATGTCTAAAACATTAGAGGTACTCAAATTCAAAGAATAGTAAATGGGAGCGCTTAAAACATTGTGTAAATCGTACTTATTTTGATTTTCGTAACACAAATAAAAAGCATGAAAGTAAAACACGTATTATATGGAGTTAGCTGTGTTTTATTACTAGCGAAAGTAACTGTGTTTAACTTTACAGTATTAGTTTTTCCATCATACAGCGTACGTTCTGAATTTGCACAGAATGCACACTGAAAAGAGTAGCTACTAAAATATAAAACTTTTTAATGAATTCGAGAGATCAAACTACATTTTTAAGATTATAATCATTTTGTTTATGATTTGATTAATTTTACGACGCAGAATATGAGTGGTTTATGTATTTTGTAAAGGCTTTGGTTTGGATTTTATTCAACGGTTTTTAAAATAATGTCATATCCAAAGTGAAAGCGGTAATTTCTAGTTTCATGGAAAGGGAAGGTCAAAGTTAACTTATTTACACTCCTGAACAATTATTTACATTAGTTTGTTGGATTGAATTCGATGAAAGTTTTTTCTCGAATGCCGAAACGTTGTAGAAAAAGCTAGAAGTGTTCTTTACGATTTTATTTTTTTGTTAGACGAACTGTTAAAAAGACAGAAAAGAGTTGGAAGAGGGAAAATATAAGAGTAGTCATCATCGTTAATAGCTTTTAGGTTTAAGTTTTGACTGCACCACGCTGACCATACAGGTTGGTGTTCGCGGATCCCTCCTATGTCAGGAGTAGAGTGGAACACCGTGTGGTTTTAGTCGGTCCGATTCCGACATACTACCTCGCCGTAAACCTCGTTGGGGTGACGGCCCGAGGGGGTTTCCACACGTTAAAAAAAGGGTTGGTTTCGAGCTTTCCTTTATCTTTGCGGTGCTGTTATATAGAGTAAGAAAAACGATGTCATATAAAGAAAAACTTTACAATATGCCATTGTACTTATTATTAAGGTAAAAAGCTTTACATCAACACATCAACAGCCTTTAATAGGCCTCTCCTTAGAAAGAAGATTTTGGCCTACTATACCACGCTGGCAAGACAGGTTGGTATAGAGTTTCCAGACGTTAAAAAAAAAAAAGTTTGTGTTAATTTTACCTTTGACAGGATGAATAAGGGTAGTGACACTCTGTATTCTTAATCCACAACCACATAAATTAAAAAAATACTTAACACTCCTTAACACTCCTTAACACTTTTTATCCCTATTGGTAGCGATAAATGGAAAAATCCAACTAGCACTACCAATGCGATCAGCAGAGGATACATGGAGTAGAAGATTCTATGTATCCCTAGCGGTGACGAAAATTGGAAAAACATATCAGTAAGGATAAATGGAACAGGGAGACATCGTGACGTAAAAGAAAAACTAATTATCTAAAAATACAATAAAAGATTTAAAGCCCTCATTTAATAGGTTTATTGTTGCACTATGAGATTACTCACGTAGAAAGAGGTTATTGATCTTAAATTAAATTAATCTCTTTATTTAACCTGAAACCGGTAGCTGCGATACATTTTCATATGAAATACTATTGAATGACATCATGTTTCCTATTGTTAAATCATAAACACTTAATATTGATTTGTAGATATGAAACATGATTAATATTACAAAATTAATAATGAAGGACACTTACTATGGAGAAAGATAAGCACCGTGTCTTTATTTTGTGCTACACTAAAAGGTAAGGAGGATAATACGTATCGTATCACGCATGACATGCATTGTAGTAATGAAAGAGGTCAGGGGAGTACAAGGTCTAAGATGTAGGGTTAAGTCAATCGTGTAAACACTTCAGACATTATTAAAATACTTCAGTTAAGACTAATTCACTATTTCAATAATAGAAATAAGCGTAACCTTACTTAAATAAAAGATTTTGTAAATTCATGAATGTTTATATGAACTTTAACGAAAGAAATTTAATCCAGAAATAACTTGAGTCAGTTGCTGGATCAGAGGGGTCGTAAAACACAGCAAATACTTTGATAGTTTTCAAGGGTTTTCAACAATCTTACCTCTTGTCGTCCACGATGCACGTACTACGTACACACCATCTTTTTGGTAACAGAAACAATAACGTGAAATGTTACGCTTAAAGAAATGAGTACCTTGTAATATTCAGCTCAAATTGTCGCTCTCTGGGTTTGGGTCTGGGTGTTCTTTGTGTCCGTTTAATGTATGTTTTTAAATCCCAGCAACAGTTTACTTTTTAAGAGAACAAAAAAGGGCTTTTTTATGTACATACAACTCACATATTATACTTAGTCTGGCCATAAATACTGTTACACTTAATTATAAAAAAATATTACATTTGAATTTCGAATCTGTCATTTTTATACGATTGTTCATTGTGTTTTCTCATTTTGGCGCCAATACATTGTAAAATATTTTGCGATATTAAAATGGTGTGGGGTGATAAAGAGAACCGAATCGGTGTGATAGCATTACACAAAGTAGGTATGGAGCCAAATGCAATTTTTAAAACTCTCCATACACTTGGTATTAGTAAAATGTTTGTGTACCGGGCTATTAATAGGTACAATGAGACCTCCTCTGTTTGTGACAGAAAAAGATCTGGCCGTCCACGTAGTGTTCGTACGAAAAAGGTGGTCAAAGCAGTAAGGGAAAGAATTCGAAGAAATCCTGTCCGAAAGCAAAAGATTTTATCTCGGGAAATGAAGATAGCACCTAGAACCATGTCGCGTATTTTAAAAGATGACTTAGGACTTGCAGCCTATAAGAGACGCACTGGCCATTTCTTAACTGATAATTTAAAGAAGAATAGGGTGGTAAAATCGAAACAACTACTGAAGCGGTACGCAAAGGGAGGTCACAGAAAAATTTTGTTTACGGATGAGAAAATTTTTACAATTGAGCAACATTTTAACAAACAAAATGACCGTATTTATGCTCAAAGCTCTAAGGAAGCTTCCCAATTAGTCGACAGAGTGCAACGTGGACATTATCCGACTTCAGTGATGGTTTGGTGGGGTGTTAGCTATGAAGGAGTGACTGAGCCATATTTTTGTGAAAAAGGTATCAAAACATCGGCACAAGTGTATCAAGATACCATTCTTGAGAAGGTAGTTAAGCCCCTTAACATCACCATGTTCAATAACCAAGTATGGTCCTTCCAGCAAGACTCGGCGCCGGGTCATAAAGCTCGGTCCACGCAGTCTTGGTTGGAATCGAACGTTTCGGACTTCATCAGAGCTGAAGACTGGCCGTCGTCTAGTCCCGATCTTAATCCGCTGGATTATGATTTGTGGTCAGTTTTAGAGAGTACAGCTTGCTCTAAACGCCATGATAATTTGGAGTCCCTAAAACAATCTATACGATTGGCAGTGAAGAATTTTCCCATGGAAAGAGTGCGTGCTTCTATTGATAACTGGCCTCATCGTTTAAAGGACTGTATTGCAGCCAATGGAGACCACTTCGAATAAGCTTTTTATATTTTTAATTGTTTTATATTTATGTATTAAACTGACACACTGTAAAAGTAATAAATGTTATTTGCAGTTAACAATTTTCTTTTTTCTTTATTACAATATTTATGGCAAGACTAGGTATAATCGGCAGTCTAATCTCGAACTAGTCAGACAGTGAGGCACCAGATTTTTAATAAACCTAGCTACTTGAATGTTACTAAACACATACGCATTATAGATAAGTTGCTAATATGTAAAAGGAGAATACATCATGGTCATGTACATCACACAATCATTTATTCTGAATGGGAATCATACCCACGACCTTCACCATAGCAATCACGATCATTAACCACTACGCCAACAGACCGTTAAATTTACTAATGAGCGTATTTACCACCAACTATAGTTATTCATTTCGTAAAAAGTTTTAATCTGTTTTATTGTTCATGGTTCACCTATGGAAATAAACTTATTCTTGACTAACTCTTACTCCTAACAAAATATTGGTGCATATGAACTGGTGTATAACAAAATCTGCGTGAGAACAGAACTAGAATTGAATTTGATTGCCCTTTAAGCGAAGTATTCAAAAAGTATATTTACCCATTTTGAAATACCTCCTTGCTTAAAGTACACTCAAATTTAGTTTAGACTCTTGTCCCCTTGCCTGAAAATGTGAGCTGTGACATATACACGATACAGATAGACAAGTCTTCATATTGAAAACATACAGATCTGTTTTGTATAGTCATTAAAAAAAACCAGTCTACATTACATGTACGACATCTATACAGGATTTTACGTACTTTTAATTTGAATGTTTTTTAATGGTTGTGCATATATCATCATCATTATCTCAGCCAAAAGTCACATCCACTGCTGGAAATAGGACTGGCAATTAAAACAAAATAAGCTAAGTATATTATGCAGCTTTAGAATCTCAATTTTCTAAGTAATTAATTATATATTATGATTTTTAATGAAAACATTAACCAGGTATCTACTGTGTCTAAAGCACTATCACGGTCCAAAGTGGAAATTCAAGGACATGATTCCTTCTGCCCCAAAATCGTACACATCTAATTGTTTATTGTTTTCCAAAAACTATTCTAAGATCTGAATAGAAACGACTTTAACCCGTCTAAAACCTAGAAGAAAAGCACAATAGGTATATAAATTTAATATAAAAACATCATATTAAATTATATACAAAATCTACCTACGACCTGCTCTCTAAGAAGAGGCCCATGTCCAGCAGTGGACTACTACAGGTCGTCGATGTGATGATACCCTCTACTATTACTAAAATAAATAGAAAATAAAATTCTGCCCCTAGGTGCATCGCATTTTACTATTACTGACCTCTAACGGGACTTTAATGAACTTCGACGCCTGACGTTTTCATTGTGAATACGGGTTGGTGTCGAAGTACTAAAATGCGACATCTAGGAAAGCAACAATGAACGAAGTAATCTAAACAAAGTTTCTATGAATCTTTTTTAATAAAAATTGTTTTCTTTACAATGCTACATGTGTAATTTATTGGTTTACGCTTTTTTAGTACAGGGCACGCAAACAGGTGGGTAACCTTATGGGTTGATGTTCAAGCCGTTTCAGGACATACTCAAGATAAATTTAGAAATATTCAGGATATTATTGAAGATATTCAAGATAAACCATTGTCAATTTTGTACCACTGAAATAGTAATACGTTCTAGAAAGAAATTCACTATGTACTCATATTGGTTCAATTGTGTAAACTCAAATGGTGCAAGTATAATCATTACTTGAAAGCTACTGATGATTTGAACAAACACATTTCTTATTTAAGTTTAAAAAATTTAAATGAATAAGAATTTACAACACTGAGTTAAATGTAAATGTAATTCTTCGCATTATATATCACATGTATATAAAGACCAACCTAAAGCGACAGCACCCATGCTGTCGTGTTTCGTTGGTGAGTGCAAGACCGGAGGCCCATTGATGCAGGGGTGAAAGTCATCGGGTAAGCTTGTGAGCCTTACTCTGCCACAATACCTGTCTTTGCCTTTCACATCCCCGAGTAGGTGGTGAAAAATCATCCCACTAGGCCACCATAGCGTGGGTCAGCATACTACGTTGTTTGGATTTACAATGAGTATGGTGACCAAAACTCTTTGATAGTCATGCCTTCATCAGGCAGAGTAGAGTCACTTTGGCAGGTTCTTAATATAGAAAAAGTTCAAAAGTCTCGAATTCGTAACGTAGGAACAGATTAATTCATTCATATTACAAATAGTAAATTAGCCAAAGGCTTGCGAAGCCAATAAAAGTTTGGTGTACCTAATTAAATACTATATTAGTTTATTCATTTGTTCGGTTCAATTTAATTTTTGTATGTAAAATAAAATTAATATTATAATAATTGTGTAACTTATTATTAGTTATAATTCAATTATTATTACTAGCTATTATTAAACATCGTTTAAAATTGATTAAACGGATAGTGTCGCCTACTGCGCTGAGCTTTATTGGTTCTATTTAAGGTGACTGCACGTATGACGTATGGCTTAAGAGGTCGCCACGCCGCTCTCTACAGTGCCGAGTGATGTGGGTTCAAGCTCCACGTGGACAACACTTTCTGCGATCTAATTGTTGTTCTAAATCTAGGTATTCTTCGTATCCGTTTCTTGTATGTTTGTAAGTCCCCCGTGAAACAGGATATATTCCTAATACAGGTCTTGTTAGTCTTACAAGTATTAACCCATTACTTCTCACTATCATATTTTAGGACACCAGATTATCGTTTTTTTTAAAACTAGCTTAAATTTTTTATGGCTTTTTGTAATATGTAAATAGCAAACATTTTTAACTATTTTGCCGTTAAAAAATATTTTGATAAAAAAATACAGTGATGTTATTTAGATATATAATTTCAGTTTATATATTTCGTAACCTTTAAGAGTGCATTGTTGTTTGTTTTATATTGCTAATTATAGCTATATAAACAAAAGCAATTATATATTTCAAATTACCTAAAATTGTTGGGAAACCTTTACTAAACGTAAAATAGCCAATAAAGTCATAATAATATATTTTTTTCTTAACATATGATCCCAATATCATACATATAGGACAGACTGATTCAGACCCCAGAATAAATAAATTTTTGTTTTTAACTTCACATTATTTTTTCTTACTGTATTAACAAATATATTTTGTGATTTGAGCAGAAAATTCTAAATCTTTCGATGGTTGGGAAGTAATGGGTTAATCTGTTACTCAATGCTAACAAGGAACAATATTTTGTATGGTCCACAAATTGTTGTTTTGAGACGGTGTTCCTAGTGTCCGTTTTATGTGTATTTGTAAAGATTCTCGTAACACACAATATATTCTTAATACGAGTGTTGGCCAATAAAAAGAAAAAATCGTACTAACGCTTTTTCTGTTGTCAAACTTAATTCGAATTACCTATACACCCGTTTTTATATTTTTAAAGTTTACATCACTAAGCTGACGTTGATTTTAATTAAAGCAAGTATTTATTTATTTATTTATTTATTTACACTTTATGCACTTTGTACAGCGGCGGACTTAATGCCCAAGGCATTCTCTTCCAGTCAACCTTAAGGTGGTATAGAAATATTGTAAGGGAGGTGCACAGCGGTTATATTGACAATTAAGATATATAATACATGAGTACGTATACATACATGAACACATACAATACATACGTTATAAATACACATATAAATATACATATATATACATAAATATATACATACACACACATTTAGATTATATTCGTACACTATGACAACTTGACTGTAAGCTGAGCCAACTATCGATAAGACGATTCTTCAATCTCGTTAAGAAGGAGATTATCTACATTCTTTTTGAATGTAAAACGGTTTGTGGACATCCTGACTTCGAGCGGGAGCGCATTCCAGAGTAGTACTGCCTGAACAAAGAACGAAGAGTTCACGAAATCAGAGTTGTGAGAGGGACATAAGAGAAGCAGATTATTTTCTGAGCGAAGGTTTCTGTCGTGATTAGAGGATAGATAACGGAGGTACGGAGTCAGATATGTAGGTGAAAACGGTGAGTTGAGAAATGAGAATAGGGCAGTTAGTGCTCACAGATTGCGGCGCTAGCAAGTAATTGAATATTAAATCTTATTTTAGTGAAATATCTTAGTTAAATAATTTTTTTGGTGCATTTATTTGATATTAATATACCGCTTAAGAATAATTTCAACTTTCTCACGCCAACAAAGATTACATCCGTCAAAGTCGATACTCGAATGAAAATTTCGACATAAATATCTTTTTAAAATAGTGTTGTATTGGTGTGTTTCGTCTTGAATTACCTTCAATAACAAAATCTTTAGTTTAAAATACGAACTAATGTAAAAATGCAATTGAGATTGAGATCCAATTATGTATATTAAATTGTATATTTGAAATTGAAAATAGAAAAAATATTTTACTCAAGTTCTTTATTCTGTTTTCTTAGATGTAATCAAAAAGTATGTGCATCTGTCTAATTGTAGTTGTAATTTCTGCAAGCCAAAAACTCTTCAAATAAGTATTTGCATTCTAGTGTACCGTCAAAAATTAAATTTTGTATGCATCAATATCCTTTTTAAACATATATTCGCCATCTTCTACTGATATTACAAAATAGGAATGAGTGTCTGTCTTAAAACGGATTAAAAATAAAGGGGGACTTATTCACCCTATGGCTCAAATCTTGGCATTTTGCTCTTAACAAATAAAAGACATAAGTCACAGTAAGATGCCAAGATTTGCAAAGGGTAAGTTTCTATAATTTTCCATAATCATCTACCTATTCACAGCACAACAATAATTAATTAAGCAACAGTAGGTACCTAATTACCTATTTAATAGTAGCAATACGTCTTTTAAAAATAGGAAAGTGTTAACGTAGGTTACTCTATTAATCTTGAAAGCATCTCCTTGTCTCAGGCAATAACAGGAACTTATGCATAAGCATATCGGGCGAAGTTTAGTTTTGCGGTAACTCACAGATTAAGGTGAAATTAGACTCGAAGAAGCTTAGTGTGCTGAATAGATTGAGCCAGTATTTCACTCCGGCTCACCGTCTCCTAACAACTACTACTACTACTCCTAATACCTACTGCTGACATCTCATTGATATCCCATTTTGAAACTCAAATAGAAAAGGAAACAATATAATAAAGGCAAATATGAATTGCAATTAGTCTAGTTTTACAAGACAATCAATACAATCTCTAAGAATTTAAGTTTTGCCGCGTTTTCTTTGCAATAACACTTTAAACATTGCCATTATAAAAAGAGTAAGTAATCGTGAACAAATACAATTTTCGAGACACTTTTATGGTTCAGAGTTCTTATTTTTTTAATTATAACGTAAGTGTGCCAATAATTGGTAGGTTTACTCTATATAAATATTTTAATATAGATTGATAATAGCTACTTTCGAAGTACAGTGTGTAAAAGCTCTCCCTAGTTTGAATTTTGTAACTAGATGGCACTGTATGTCCGAAATATTCATTTCGGAAGAGTTTGGACAAAGTTATTTGCCAAGGGTTTGCTTGTTTATGTTGTAAACATTTTAATAAGAAATAATAAGTGGAATACCTGTATTCAACAGTTTATTTGAAAATTAGTCACAGTGAAAATTAGTGCAAATTAACAGTATATTGGGCATATATCAAGTTTAAAAGAAAACAAAATTAAAAATGCAATTGTAAATTAATATAGAAATTGCATTGGAAATCTTTTTAATCATGATGCTAACTTCAGTGGTAAATTATCGAAATGGTAATAATGAAAATGAATTGTGAAATTCTTACTTGAAGATGGATAACCCTGCTTGTCGCTGATGTCCAAAGACTGTAAAGTACTCCAAAAATAGATTTGAATGAAGTGATTAACAATATTACCTATTTTAAATCCAGAAAGGATCCTCTTCAATCAACATATAAACATTAAACTGAAAATGCTAAACTAATTACTTTAAAAACTTTATAAGTATTATTTATTAATTTATGTGACTGTCAATAACAATTAATATTGCATCTTGTTTCTCTACTTTCTTTGTCTAATCTTAAAATATAGTATTAAGTCATAGTTGCCCCATTATCTTAACATTCCCCTGCCTTGCCAATAGGGTATAGACAGTCTTTATAAATATATAATAAATAATAAATAGCCGTGCTTCTGTTGCACACATTTTTGAATTTGTTAAATATCAATTCACTTTTGTGAAGAAGTCATATATAAAATATTTGTTTGTTTATTTGATTTAGCAACATTTGAAACACTCGAACAACACAATGTATAGATCAGTGTTCTAAATGATTCTAAGTAAATATGACATTAATCAAATAAAACAACAAAAGTGAAAATTAAAGGTTTAATGTAATTAAACTTAGTGTAGCATTTGCAACACTATTCATCAGATAATATAATTCACTTTATCATTTCAGAGATCGGGCTCATCACAAAATCATTATGGTTTTCTACCAACCTAGGATTCTGACTGTATGGTGACTCTAGGATACAGGTAAACAAGCCTAAGCTAAGGAGACAAAGCATTAAAAATGTAATTTTGATGATTTAATAAACTTACTTATTTGTATTTGTATTGATCTCAAAATAACTGCAGCTGAATACAGAACAAATAACTTCTCACATCTCATACAACAGTTGATTCCAAACTATAAAGTCCAAGAAACCATACTGACAAACATATTATATATACATTTATAGATAAATTACATCCAGATACAGAACAAATGATCAGGGTCATCACATAATCATTTATTCTCTATGGGAATGCCACAACCTCTGGCAGCCTGGATCGCTTACCTCTAAACCCAATAGAAAGTATGTAACTTGCTGGCTGTACCCTGCTGCACTTCACTGTGGCCTACTGCAGTTGTGTTGATGAAAAACGAACAAAACTACACTACTGGAAAAAATTAAAGGATCAAAAAAAATTCCAAATTTTTGGGCAGTTTTCAACAGGCCGTAACTTCGAGAGAAATAATCTTACAGAAAATAAAAAAAAAGAAAATTGTAGCTCCAAGTGTTTAGTTTTTGGATTTGAATTTTAAAATTTTATAGCCTCCGCGGTTTTTGAATAATCGTAGAAAAACCAGCAACAAAAAAATTTTTAAAATTTTTTTAGTTTTTTTTTTTGGACTACGGACGTGGAAAAAATTTTTTTAGCTTAACCACTATAAAGATCGGATACCTTGTTTACTTAGCTTTAATTTGTTTTTTTATACACTCTGATACGCCCACTTTTCGCCCAGATATCGGTTTTCAAATGGAAAAAGATCCTTTTGTCTTTGATTATCGATATCTCAGCAACCAATGATTGCACAGAAATTTAAAGGTAGGTTTCAAGAACATGAATAAATGTTGCTTAACAACTGGTCATTGTTTTTTCGAAAAAATTTTTTTCTTTTTGTCACATGAATTTGAAAATGCAACAAAAAAAGGGCTTTTGGTGGTTTTTTGGAAAATCAAGCGCTGGATCGAAAATATTGAGGAAACCACTAATGTTAAGTGTGCCTTTTACAGTTCAATATGTCCACAAAAACCCCACAAAAAACTAAATTAATCCAGCTAGCTGTGTTTTTGTTTCACTCGATCGAATTTTTGAAAAAATGAAAGGATCACGTTTTTTGCTCTGAATGCTCATAATTTTTAAAATGAGAGAAAAAAACTTGTTTTTCCGAGCTTTCCCCACATTTTTTCCTAATAATACTATGCCCATCATCATCACCACATCAATAGTCTTTAAAGTGATTGTAGAGGCTGTTAATACGATTGAATTAATAGCTCTGTCGGCCCAATAAGCTCCATAACAGTTACGTATTCTTCAGATTACCACTGGTAAACATATATTTTTTCTTTTTTTTTTCCTGTATTAAGAGCCTGCCAAAGTGACTCTACTCTACATGATGGAAAGCGTGAATAGAATCCAAGAGTTGTGGCCACCATACTCATTGCAAATGCAGACAATGCAGTATGGTGACCCACACTATGGCGGCCTTATGAGATGCTTTTTCACACCCCTTGGGGACGTAAAAGGTATGACAGTCATGGTGAGTGAAAGGCTTACACAGTTACCGCGTTAACTGTCACCTCTGCATGAATCGGCCTCTGGTCTCGCTCTTACTAACAAAACACGACAATATGGATACTGGCGCTTTAGGTTGGTCTTCTGTGGGAGGGTAGTACTGCCCCGGTCGAGCTGACCTGCTCATACTGAAATCAGAGTGGCTCTACGACCTAGGATATACTCTGTAGTCTTAATCTGGTGTGGTGATAAATTAAAACTACAGACTCATCACCCATATTCGTCGTATGGGTACCGAATGAAGTAAAAGTAAAAACTGATGATGAATTACAAAAGAAAATTTCGGGCTGTGGTAATATTACCCTAATAAGAAATGTTTTTATTAAATAACTAAAAGAATCACAGCAACTTATTATCTAGAATATTTAAATGTCTATTTCTTAAGCCTGTATAAACCTGTATAAACTACAATTCAGGATATTTCTTATGTGAGAAATCGCCTAGTAAACTTGAACATAATCTATTAAATTTTACAGTGTTTTGTTTATACCACTAACCGGTATAAATTATATAGACTGAATACCTGTAGTCTATTGTAAATTTACCTATATTCTTTTTCTAGAATCAGTTGCATCAAAGACAGTGTAAGAAATCTGTTTTGCATATTTAATAAAAATGAAAAGATTTGTTTAGTCTTACAAAACAATGAATACTAGGAACGTGGGATCGGAGGGGACTTAGAATAATTCCAAAAGAACGGACTTCTGTAGTTTGTCGCTTTCCATTATCATAATCCATTGTCATTTCAATGTGTATATTGATATTGATAACTTTCAATTGTCAGCAGTGGTTTAAGTTACACTTTAATTTACTTGTTTTTCATACAAATCATTATTAGATGGACAGTACTGACAAATGAAAGGATAAGAATGTTTGTAAGCAAATACCTCACAACATATTTAAACTCAATACATTCTCTCACTTAGATGGACTATTGAGCTACAAGTCTAAGAAAAAACCTAAGAAATTAAATTGAAGATTCCCAGTAGCAGTTGTTTCAAAGTAAAAGTGGTGGGACCTTATTGCATTGATCAATTAAAAGGGTTTTTGCATGTCAGTGTTTCACTGTAATAAAGAACAGAGCAAAATGATTCTTAGATGATCACTCACTTTCTACCTTGACAATGGTGTACAACTGGTATTTTGTGGTGTGCTAATATAATAATAAAGGTTACTACTATGTATAAAGGCAGTTTTGTCCTATTACAGCATGGTATACGATGGCCAGATGTGACATCATTTACTTTATTTAATTAATAATTTAACTTCTAAGCTCTGTCTCTTGAACTAGATGTATCCCTATATTTAAAGTAGCAGTGTCTTGTCTAATAATAACAATCTAAGTTACACAACAGAGCAACTGTTTCATTGTTATTAAACAGCTCCATACATTTGCATTTCCTGTTGTAGTCACTGAATAAATTTGAATAAATAAACATATTACTACCATGCAATTACTTTACTTTTGATCAACAAAACAGATGCAAGTATCTTACACTTAGTTCTGATCATATGAGATCAGAAATAATTGTGAAATTGTATAGAAAAGTTCACAATTTAAGTATACTATACACTGTTATAAATATTTGACAACATAGATTGTTGCTATTGTGTGTTGATTTATGACTTTAGACTTTATAGAAAAATATTATACTATAATTTTATTTTTGAAAATGCCTTTATTGTCAGCCATACTGGCTCTGAAGTTTTAACAAAGCCTGAATATAATATTTGTGTTGTGGACTGTGAGGTATTCTAGTCCTACTCCCAATATATTCCCCTATGATATTTCAGTCTAAAACTACTGTTTGCTGCACCACTTAACAGAAATAGAAACAAAAAAGCTTAGGACCGATTGATGTAAAATATAATAGATTCATCTTGTCATGTTGTATGTCCATATAAATGTATAGAATTACCAATAAATATTTGTTTAATGAGATATACCTTTGTTTAACTTGTCATTAGGCCTCCATTGGTCCAAAAAGTGTTATTGAGTCATTCTGATTACTGAAGTTTGGACGCTCAATTTGGAAATTGAGGTCTTTACCCCATGCCTTGAAGAACATGTAAAACTGTCGTTCCTGCGCCTGATCTCGTCCTGGACATATCGGATAACCACCCTATTGATTTGGGAGACAGAAAACAGACAGTGCACCAGTATTTGCACACACACTTGTGTAATATAATGTCTCCTGTGTAGTTGACTGGTGTGCCCAAAACCAGCTCTGAGTGCCATCAGTGGGGCACCACTCTAATTTTGGCAATTTATCAAGAGATAAAGCTTTTAGCAAAAGCATGAATATATAAAGAGCATCTACCGTGAATGTGACACAGGTAACTTTTAAACTAGGTTTGAATAATTAATATGTAACAAACTGGGGTAAGAACATGGCCGGTTTTATTTTAGTCCCAAGTGAAAACACACTTTAGATTTATTTGTTTACTTTGAATCCTAAAGATATTTTGATAAAATACACGTAACACTTTCATAAGTAGCTTTTAAAATTAGAACAATTAGTATCAATTATATTGATGTGGGACCTACTAATAGTTTGAAAAGTATAAAAGACTAAGTTTGAAAGGTATATTCTGTATTGAAAAAAAAACTACTGTTAACCAATTGTATGTTCAGAGACAATTTAATATACAAAATACATAATTTATAAACAATACCTGCCACACAGTATTTTTTCTGTCCTTACTACAGTTCACTAAGACATAGTTTCTATAACTAACATCACAATGAATGCTCAGCTACTACAAACCTCTTAGGCAAAACACACTTCATAATTTAGCTCAAGAACAGTTCACTTTGAAACAGAGCCTTTTAAATCTAAAATCTGACACACAACACTTGTACTGGTTTTGCTTTGCTGACATGGTATCTTAAGTACTGCAAGTACTTAAATAGCGCGAAATAGATGCTTGGAGATTGGAAGGCACAGTAAGATGGTCATACTTCATGGAGTTTTATCATACTTCATTCTTCACTAGTAACATTATCAAAGATCATCTGAAGTTGGCTGACTTCACTAAAAAGTGCGTCAAGTGATACCACAGGTGTGAACCATGCAGGGTCTAATCAAAGTTCGAATGTGATTTGTTTAAACCAAACTTCAAGGTACTCGCACAACAATATCTCGATGTCTTGACTACGAAACCGTGTGAAACATTCCTGTCTGCCAGAGAACGACTCGATATTTATCACACCACAACACGTAAACCCGGTTTCATTTTTTTTTCATAGTATCAGGGTAATTGTCCTCTGTTATGTTTTGTACTACAATCATTTGAGATTCTGGTACACATATTTTTATGCTGCTTACGTTAGGTATGTTTGATTTGAAAGTATTAAGTTTTTGCACCCAATCACGTAAAAACATAACCATGCATGACCATTATTTATTGTTGTCATTTCAACATCTATGATGTCCATCAATTTTTAAAGATGGACTCCAGTGTTTGGTTAGCGATTGTTATACTAATTATGCAATTACGATTCTTAAGTCTTATTGGATGATGTTTTGTTCAGTATTTTTCTAACATTAAATAATGATTTAATTGTTACAATCCCAACTTTAATAAATTAACTGTGTAGCAATGAAATCAAGACAAGATGCACGCATGGCACTTGCATGCACGCATGCATGGCATTAAGCTACCTCTCTTGATGTATGATTTTTTATTTATGCTTTTTTTTTTATTTGGCTTATGACTGTTGACCTCAGATGGCCTTTACAACCTTGCCTGGATTTTTCGGTGAGCGCTGAGGGCTCTAAACCGGTCATTTATTAAGTAACATCGCCCAAGGGCACCCCCTGTGGGGTATGGACCACGGCTTGGAGCGTTACTGCTAAGTTGGGGCGACCTAGCCCCATGTTTAGACGGTTTACGCGGTGCGTATTCCGTCCCCGGCGCGGCGGCGGGTAACGCGGACAGTTCGTGATGGCTTCCCTAGTTGTGTTCGCTCCGCGTTGAGCGAGCGTAATGTCGTCATCTTCTTCCCCTAACGCGTGTTTGGGTCGACGTATGTTCGATATTTGTGCTTACCACATCATGTCGTTATATAATATATTAGAAGAGGCAGGCCCGTCGTAAGCGTGCGAGCAATGCGTTCACTGCACACGAGTGGCACGTGCAAGAGGGTGGCAATTGGAGCGATGCATCACGTAAAATTTAGTCAGTCAGTTAGTAAATTTATTTAGTAGTAATAAACAACCACCCCAGCTACGGCATAAAATATGTCGCATGCGGGCGATCAAGCAGCTATCGGCGGGCCTGAGAAGTGATTAGCACAATATTTTTATTTTTATTTACCTGTTCCGCTCGTTTGCCGTAAAATGTGTTATACTGATTTTAGTACATTTTCATCTCCCAGATATCTGAAGTTCTTAAACACGTAGGTATGCAAAAATTTTTAGATCTTGATTTGAGTAGCTGTGTGTATGCAAATCTTAAGAATGATAGATTATTTCACGGAAGTACACTATAGTAACACATACGAGGGGGCGTTTTTAAGTTCGCGGAATGGAGGGTATTGAGTAATAATAAAAACACAAATTTATTTTTCTTTTTCTATATATATTCCCCTGCAACACGAATATATTTTTCAGATCTTTCAATTAGTTTTTTATTCCCTCGTAAAAAAAAGTTTTATCTTTGTCTGAAAAATACGCCGAAACCGCCTCCTTAACCTCCTCATCAGTTGAAAATTTCTTACCACGTAATTCTTTTTTCATTTTTGGAAAGAGATAATAATCACTCGGAGAAAAATCTGGACTGTAGGGTGGGTGATTCAAAATATCGAAGCTCACCTTATGCAGGGCAGCCAGTGCGACTCGGCTCTTGTGAACGGGAGCATTGTCATGCAATAGCAGGACACCTTTCGTTAATTTTCCCCGTCTTTTTTCTTTGATGGCTTCTTTTAACTGTTCTAAGATTGAAGCGTAGTATTCCCCCGTTATAGAAATGCCTTTATCTTTATAATCTATCAATAATATTCCTTCTGAGTCCCAAAAAATCGTTGCCATGAGTTTCCCAGCCGACTGTGAAACCTTAAATTTCTTGGGTGGTGCTGTGCCCTTTTTGTGCCACTGCATGGAGTCTTGTTTGGTCTCGGGTTCATAATGATGAACCCAAGTTTCATCCCCAGTAACAATTTGATTCAATACGCCATCCTTGTCTTCATTGCAGAGGTCCAAAAACGCACGTGAACATTCCACGCGCTGTTGTTTTTGCAATGGCGTGAGCATTCTCGGCACCCACCGTGCGCTAACCTTAGTCATGCCAAGATGATCGTGTAAAATTTTAAAAATTGTTGTATCCGATACTCCAACCATTTCTGCGAGTTGTTTCTTTTTTAGTCGAGCATCTTCCAATACAATTTTTTCTACTTTTGCAATAACTTCTGGCGTAGTCACCTCAACGGAGCGCCCCGGCCTCGGGTCGTCTTCAAGTGATTCCCTGCCTTGTTTAAATAAACTATGCCACTTGTAGACCATTGTTTTTCCTGGGCAAGAATCCCCGTAAACCGATGACATCTCATTGAGTATGGTTTGAACAGACTTTCCTTGCTTAGTAAGGAACTTTATCACCGCACGGAATTCAATTTTCTCCATTTTTTTCACTTCGTTCCCGATTAAAATACTTGGTCAACGATAGTTTAATAACTAATGATCCAATCACAACAAATTTTACTATGCAGACTAATTATGAGTCACTGAATACGGTGGGCATCAAAAGAGCGCGTTTACCCACCTTTTTCACTGTCATTCCGCGAACTTAAAAACTTACCCTCGTACAACCATATGGCTTGAGTCCTACACAACTGTAGCGGTTAGAGTCATAATATAGGGTGGGTGAAGAATTCATTAACATTTGAAGGTAACATCCTGCACAAATATGTTACAGGAGTTCTTGTAACCGATGCTACTGGAATTTGCTAGCTACAATCGTAACACATGGTTTCAATAAGATGCAGCCACTTGTCCCATATCCAATGAGGCCCTGCCGGTAGTCAAAGACATGTTTCCGGAAAAGCTGATTCTTAGACGAAGCGACATTTCATGGCCACCCACCCAGAAGTCCAGATCTATCCCTAGCCGATTTCTTTTAATGGGGTTATTTGAAGAATCACGTTTGAAGAGATGTCGGCGATACCGCGGTCTCTGCCGACGAGTATTCATAACGCTTAGAAGAGTGTAAACGTCGAAACTGCGGTCATTCAGACGATATAATTTTTAAAAAATAAATATCAGCCAATTATTTTAGCTTTCTCGTAAATAATCAATTTTTATAATATATCAAATGGTTTTTTATAAGATTATTTCAAACGTTAACTCATTTGTGGTCCACCCTATACAGACGTGGCGGTTGTATATGTCTCATTTGAGCGGAAAGTCTATTCGATATTAGAGATTTATGTGCCACGATCGATCTGTAGATATTTTTCTTTATGTATTTCAATTCAATTTATGAATTCAACTTATGTATTTTATGGTGCAAACATATTATTGCTTTGTTTAAACTGGTACAAGAGACGTTTTGTAAGATGTTCTAAATTATTCTATCACAATATCATATTTATCACAATCTAACTACCTCGGTGGCGCAGTGGTAATGAATGTGACTGCTGTACTTGAGGTCTCGGGTTCGATTCCCTGGTCGGACCAAATGTTTGTGTGATCTGCAAATATGTTTCGTAGTTTGGGTGTTTTCTAAGTATAATATGTATGTATTTACAAAAAAAAAAGTATACAAGTATTCTATCAGTCAGTCTTGTTATCATAGTACAAGCTCTGCTTAGTCTGAAACTAGATGACGTTGTGTGTTAAATATCCGAAATATTTATTTATTGGAACGAAGTTCCTTACGGCAGGCTTGGAGGGCATAGGGATTTCGCTGCGGGACCGAACTGAAAAAAATGTGATAGTAAAATCGTAAGAAAAAATCCGTGGAAAAAGTGCGTGGAATAAATCTGTGGAAAAAAGTGCGTGGAATAAAACCGTTAATTCTTATTATTTTTTTCTATTTTTCTATTTCTATGTAATTTTTAATTAATAATAATGTTGACAAAAAAAAATAAAGATACATATTTTTTTGTTATTTCAGTTGAAATTTGAATTACGATGTTTTTTTTATTTTAAGGAATTTATTATTTTATTATTTTAAGGAATTTATTATTTTATTTCCTAAAATACTGAATTTCCTAAATACTTTCTTGTACTTAAATAAAAACTAATCACCAAAATTTAAGAGAAAAATCAAGAAAACCTACATAAAATTGAGCACGATTTTTTTTGCAAATTGTGTCGATTCCACATTACCCGAAGGAACTTCGTTCCTACCTGGTGTCCCACGACACCATTCATTTTTATATTTAAATAACTAGCAAAAATATATCGACCGGACCTTTTTACCCAGCTAACCTTTGACTCGTCGGTAGGACGGAGTACCAAGAACGAAGATGGAAAGTTTTACTGTTACAGTTAAAAGTTCTTTAATGTGTGGTCTATTTTTTTCAGTTAAGTGTTTTCGATGGTCCAGGTAATATACTCATATACATATAACAGTCCTTGAACCAGGTAATGGATTAGGAGGCAGTTAAAAGTGTAAAAGTTACCTTTCGATACTGTCGACTTTCTGATACCAGTTCTAGTAGTGTAACAATTGTTTTAAGCTCCCTTAAATGATTTTAACTGGACGATGTACGATAACAATAATATTTTATAGTATATGTCTGATGCTAAGTTGACAGAGTTAAAAAACTTTACTTTCATTCATCATTCTTTTACTCAATCATTTTCTTATAGTCATATTGATAAATATGATACGTATATAGCAACAAAAATGGTAGGGATGTGACGATTGCTTCAAGATTGTATCAATCGATCTTAATGTCTCGGCTCTGTGATTGGTGAAATGAAAACTTAAATAAATATCCCTATAAAGCGTAAAGCAATACGTTTATACGTCATAAAGAGTTCATAAGCTATAAAAAGTTAACAAAAACACCCCAATCCTCGAGCTAAACAAAAATCAAGATAAAGGAATGGTAACACAGCTAGAGCGTCTACAATTGACAAACTGAAAACCAAGTTATTTCAATTAAATAAGAATCATTTTGCTAAAAAGAAATGGACATGTTCTCATCTCCACTCTTTTCTTGTTACTCTGAGCAGAATTCTTTTTTTTTACAAGAGCATTATGCCATACCGGCATACATCTGGATAGATGTCTAACTTGCAAGAAATACCTATTTACCTGACTGGCTGACTACGGGCCAACACACAGACAAGAAACTGCCTACTTAATAATTCAATAATTTCAATTTGCAGTGGAAAACTAATTGTTGTTTTATGAATTCACAATAACAATTACTTTGAAATACGACTTACAGCTTTAAGAAGAAACGTTTTGTGTTTGATTTTGCCGCTTAACCCTTCAGAGAAAATAAACACAAATTGTTTCACTACATATTTTTTTATTCTTAAATATTTTAAGAACAAGGAGTGGCATCATCCTTATTCCTTCCTCCCCTCAAGACACTATATCAATTAATCACTATATAGGCTAAACCTACGTTCAAAAGACTTATCTCCAGCAGTGGACTAGTGAAGACTTTTGATGATGATGACAATTTTTTATTAAGTTAAATTGAAGTACACGAACAAATAATTTAATTAGGTTACTCAGACTCAAATAAATAACTATATTTGTTTTTGATGATTTTAGTAAGCAGTACGAGAATGACGTCGCCGAACACTATGGTTGGTACCTGTGCTACAGGTAGTTAATTTTAGAAATGTCATAACTCAGCTCGAGACGTCAATGTAGAACCGGAAATCAGTATCGATGATCCTATTGGCTGATTGTAAAATTGTAGATATAATTCAGAGTCTATGGAAATAGTGAGTGGAAATCCATACAGTGCGTTCAGAAATCAGGAAATGTGAAATTATTTAGGGACTGACGATATAAGCTATTATTAAAATGTCCCTCAGACAAGATCGTAATGAATTACATTATCTTACTAAATATTTTCGAAAGTACTCAATAATTATTTATTTATGAATTCGATAACCATATCGATACAGAGCATATCGACAAATAAGTTTTATTGAAAACTATAAAACTATTCGTAATTTTAAAAACAACTATATGATAGTTAATTTAAAAAGTAATATCGTGAATTACTTAAAGTCAGTGAAATATAAATTTTTTTCAACCTATTTTTTTTATTAATGTAGCTATACAAAATTAATAACTATTAAAGGCACCTTGAAAACTCTTGATGGCTACGTACAAAAAGTTGCAAAAGAAACATAAAATTATAAGATTCATTATTTTTATTTTTAATTTAAATATTTTTCCATTTAAAATATACGTGAAATAATTTTTTGGTAGAAATTTTAATTTTTTTGTCGATATGTTTTGAACGTAGTGATTTCGCGACGTGGGTTTTATTACACTCAATCAATTAAGTAGGCTTGGAACAGTTAGGCCTGACGGGCTTCAACTTGCATTTGAGTTCGTTCAAAGAGGCTCTCAACTCGTGCATATAATTCAAGACACCTATGAACAATTATTTTGTGAAATTGTGCAAAGTAGTATAATGAGCAGTGGTTAGCCTTATCAGGTATGCGAGCCATATCCAAGTGTTGTTTTTTTAATTAATTATGTTTTTACGTTTAGTACCTATATTGTATTACAGCTTTTTATTTTGTATAAATAAATGTGTACGGTACATATTAAGCTTAAGTGAGTGAAGAAATTAAGTGTAGCGCACAGCTATTTTTTATTTAATAAAATATATTTCTATGTTGTTTTTGCATGAACTATTTAAATGTACCTACTCATTTATCAAGCTCTCTGATATTCTCGTCATGCAAAATATTTGAATCACATCACCTAGACATCAAATTAAATTTTTGTTTGCATTTATTTTTTATTTGTCACCTCGCCTACTTGACAGCTCATAAAAATCAATACATTTGGTCTTGCGTTATAGGCACAAAACGCAACCAAAATACACACTGTTGTGGTCTATGGTTCTGTAATAGACAATGATTTGGCTCCTCTTTCAGTCGCAAATATGTCGATTTATGTAAAATATTAATAAATCTTTTCAGATGTATTTTCATTTTTAAAAATATAAAAGATGTAGGTGTACAAGAATTTTGTAGTTCTAACTTGCCCTCTAGGTGTGGTATAAAGTACTAAAACAGGAAGGGCGTCCAAGTTAGTACGATCAAAACTAAATAGAGGTCACTGTAATAAATTTTATCCAATGCAATCGATACAGAAGCAGTGCTCTGAGTATTTCATTGGTAGTTGGAATAAAGATTTGCCATAACATAAGTTAAACAATGAATAAATTAAAATATATATAAGAAACGATTGCACTGAAGCGGAGCCTTTACTGTAACTAATCCTTGAAGGTTCCAGTTAACAATTCTCGTAATAAAATTATTTCAAAACTATCTACAGAGTTTTAGATTACAACAACGTCATAAAAAAGTATTCTCTAGTAAAATTTTACGCATCCAACATTGTCTGTAAGGTGATTATATCAGTATTCAGCTAATCTTAGTAATGATTTTCTAAAATATTTTTTTTATGACATTGTTCGTGCGAATGAGAATAGATCAACACTAAATTTTGAAATAACATTTATCACGAAAGTTGGCCTTGTGTTCTGTAGAAAATAAAGTGTTAACATATTACCCTTGGAAACTGCCGCTCGTGCTACTGTTGCATTACACGAGTAGTTTCAACTAAGCCGGGTAGATGGCGGAACCTGATTCAGCACACTAAGGTAATTTATAATATAAAAGCAAAAATACTTTTAACAGTTTTAAACACACTTTTGTAGAAGATGAAATTAAAAGATGTTAACATAAAAAAAATCTATTGAACAAAAGCGTGGGGTGCTTGATTTCAATTGTTACAAATGTTTTATTGGCATATGTTAAACTAGTCCTTTTATAAATATCCTAAAAAGCACCCCAAGTTTTTTATATTAAATTTTTTTTACTATTCATATTATCCTTAATTTTACAATGATTAAATATTATTTTTTACCCTTTTATTTGATTTTGTATTAAAATGTGTATTCAGTTGTTTTAACTATTATTCATTTTCTACTTGTTAGTTTGATATCTTCAAAAGAGTGTTTTAATTGAATTATCAGTTATCTTTATGACAAACGGGTGACAACACAAAACAAAGATTTTGTCTTTTAGAAACGAAAAAAAAAAATAAGTTAATATAAGACGACAAACTACACAAATTATTGCATTGTCATCGGTCCGTGACGAGTGTACAAAGTCTCAAATCAAACTACTACTTTGAGGGCTGCAAATCATGTTAAAAGATTTCAAATTCATAGTTACACTCTTAATGATTGCATTAAGAGTGTAACTTTGAATTTCCAGCGTCATCAGTATATTGATACTGATGACGCTGGAGATAATGATGTTATTATTGAATAATTATGTGCATAATAATTTTATATATATTATATTTTAATATTATTAAGTGAGCATTTAATTGTTAAAAGTATTGTATGTATGTACACGCATGCACGTCGTTTTGATGTTGTATTTTTTCATATGTTATAAACCAGGAAATTTTGTACTGAAGAAATGTTAATAAAATGATTAAATAATGTTTTGATATAGTCATTTAAGTGAAGATCCGAAAGGCGATTACAACAATATCACATCACTCACACTGACAAATATTTTTTAAATTTATCTTTCAAGAAGAAGCTTTTTTGTACAATTACACTTGATACTTTTTTGAACTTGTATTTCTTATTGGCCAACAATAAAATAATTATTAATAAAAATTATTCACTGTTCACACATTCATTAATAAAAATAAACTCGTGTTATTTTCAGTTACTTATTACACAATGACAATTATTTAGCACGAGGGTACACTGCGGCTTTATGTGGCACTGAACGATCTTGTGCCGGATGCCGGAGAACGCAGCGACTTCTTCGGCACGCTGCCGAAACGGGCGGCTGCGGTTCTGGAACTGATTTTGTGAAGCAATAGGAGCATAGTGAACGCACGGATAACTTTTATCACGGTGATCCGTGGAAATCGGCAAGTTTGAACCGGTACCGGTTCGGAGGTAGGAAATTGTCGCAGTGATAACAGTCAAGTGTGCGCGTTCTCTCCTATTATATGGGACGACTTAATGGATGCTTTGTTTGCAGATTCCGATAGAGAATACACGGTATGCGAGAGTTGACTTAACTTGACTGCAGATTCACTTTATTTTGTTTTTAATTACTAGCATAACCCTTTTAATGGCGTCTAAGGACATACATTTACTTAGTGTCTGATATTAAAACGGGTCTCACTTAGTTGGATAAAAATTCTTTAGCAATAATAGTAGTGGTAGCTAGCAGCATGATGCATGGTCGTCTTCGTTGTTTACGGATACTTAATATTTACATTTGATTGTTTGTTATACTTAAACTATAGTGTTATGACCATTTTCGTTATTTCTACATTACCTCATATGTGCCTTAAAAACTGTTTGATAGATTATATTTTTAATAAGTTAGTAAGTATTTGAAAGACTTATTACGTCTATGGTTACGCTACCATAGTAACACTAGTACCGTTTTCGTAGCTTTTTTTAACTTATAATATAGATAAATTTAGGGAGTAATTCGATTTATATTAGAATATAACCATTTGACTAACTTGCTACGTCTACGACTACGCTACAAATGTAGCGTCAGTAGTATTTTCGTAGTACCTACCTTCCACTTCTATTGCATAGTGGGTTCGCCCGAGTTTCACGGAAAGAGGATCGTTTCTTCTGAAGAGGAGTTCTTAAGTGTTGTTGCGAGTGTTTTGTACTAAATAGCCACTTCAAGCTTTTGTCACATACCAATGAATACATATCGAAATGATAATTCTGTGCGAAATACTGACCGTCTGGTTAAAATTAGGCGTGTTATAGAATTAGATTGTTGATACACATATTATAAATTTCTAAATAACATGCAATAGATAGTAATTATTTTCACTGGGTACGACTCGGACCCACGACTTCTGGTTGAGTAGTCAGGATCCGTTAACAGTTAGACTATGTTGCTAACGTTATGTGAATAATATTGCTAATAGAACATTATCGACAAAACTTGTATAGTTGTCTTATAGTGGTGTAAAAGTGACCTTGATATAAATGGCGTAATAAAATTTTACACAACTCAATTTAGATACTTTTTTTAAAACTCTATGCGGATATTTTAGACATACTCGTATTGTATCGAAATTAATACAACTTAACACAAAAAACGCAGTAAAACATATTGTGCATACAAAACTAGGTGAAATAATTAATCACCAAAAGTATTTAAAATTATTAAATAAGAAAAATGTTTTACAAGAGACTGACGATTTTTACATCTTCGATTATCAGTACCGTTTCTATATTCATCAGTTCTCAAGATCTAATATATGTATTTTTTGGGAGTTTAGAGTTTTAATTTTTTTTTACGTCCCGCTCTATGAATGCGTCCGTACAGAGTTTTTGTATTGATTTTATATATTTGAATTTACATCGGTATGAGAATAAAGAGAATAACCATTTTATTTTAAATGTTTTGGTGTTATAAATATTATTGAAAACATAACAATTAGTTACACATATTTTTCTAGTCTGTTTGTTTTAGACTATGAGAGTAAAGTCTTAGTCGTCTAACTGCAGTATACGCTACATTTGTTCCGCCAATTCTCATTACTAACGTTAATGTCTTAATGTTGCTATATATCGATTTATTTTAAACCAATTTGCGCCTTCACTTGAGCGACTAGTAAATTATTGTAAAATGCCGCAGCACGGTAACCCGTCTACGCTCGGTTTAATTTCACACGTGTTAGGTCATATCCTATGAAACAACTGTATTTATGCATTTAATTAATACGCGTTTTTTACTATAGTTTTATAAATATACTATTTTTTTATTTATCTTTTACCCTATGCATTATTCTAACGTATAAGCCATATAACTGTAAAGTTTCATTTAAGTCCGATGAGTGATTATTGCGTGCAAAAGTATTAAACATCCGTACATTCATCTTCACAATCGCATTAGTAGGACTTACGCGTGTATATTTCTATTCAAATTTACGTACGCGTTCCATGGCTTCTTTATAATATCTGGTATCTTATATCTTAAATATACTCGTATTTATACGTTCTGCCGGTATTTTTCATTTACTTTACGGGGCAGAAGAATTTTATGATTGAGTTTGATGCTTTGATTTCATGAAAATATTTCGTTAGCTTTTTGTTCTGTTATTTGTTATAATTTAATATGGAACTGTTTATGACGCTAATGTATCAAATTATAGAACGAGCAGTCTTATGTTACAGACGTATTAGACGTATTACTATTAATTTTTTAACAAATATCACGTACGATACATAGCACATTTGGAATACTTTACGGTAATATGTGGAAGTTTAGAAGCTAAAACTCAAAAACAATGTGCGATATGAGTTAAATTTGCTTAAAAATTACAATTTGTGTTGTGTGTTACATTGTAGTTTAACTATATCGAAACGTGTGATCAAGACGATAGTAGAAATTAATTAAATAAATTTATAACCATTTCATTCATCGAGCCGAACAAAATTTTTCGCGTGGGCAACTCTCTATGAGTATTTAACCGGAGTGGGACAGTACATTACTTCCTAAAACTACTCGCTGTATCGTCAGAATAGAGTCTTTTGTAATAGCACCGGGTATTCCCTAAAAGGTAACCCCTAACCCCTACAGTACACTTTCTCAAATTCAATTTATTTGAATTTAGACTTAAAAGAAATTGGTCAGAGCTCAACTTCAATTAATATATCGATAACCGTTATGATGTAATTGTTAGTGATAAAGCAATTGAAGTTTAAACATCGGTTGTAAGTGTATTTAACTGATTTTATACTTTCACGATTTTTACACATGCACATACTTTTGTTGTACAGCGGGACTTATTCGCGATAAAATTATTTATTACGTTGCGGTAACTTTTATTTCTACAACAAAGTCGAAACGTAGAATAAATATGTAATATTATACTTATTATATATTATGCTTGTTACATGAAACAATGTTGATCGATCGGACGCTCTTGCCTTCGCACAGAAGAATTTCTACTTTTGTGGTTCCATTCTACTTGTGGAAAGAGAGAGTTGCCAACATAAAAATGAACATCTAGTGTGAGGCTCCAGTTCCACCATAATAATTATAAGAAATAAATAATTTTCAGCTCACAATCGTTGCCGAATAAATAGACAACTGTAGTAAACCATGGGAACACAGTAAAATTGCTAATTAAACTTGTTAAATTGACCTATAGTTAAACTACCAGACGGTTAAAGATTTATCATAGAGAAATAATTTGCTTACCGGATATTACAATAATTATAAAACACTTATCTGCTTTGAACTTCAAATCGATTTAGTAAATATATTAAGATATAAATCATTATATATCTATTTGTGTTTTAATTTTCAGTTTCTAAGATTGATGTGAGTTATTTGAAACAGTAAATTGATTGCGTAATTGAATATTTAAATTTATTGTATCATTTGTTAAATCAAATTAAATTAGTAATGACAAAATAACTTTATTTAAGACGAGTTAAATTTGAAACATTAAAAGCGACACTCACACATAAACTTATACAACACTATCACTGAAACACTGAACAGAGTCTACGAAATAAAACGAACCCGCATAAATGTTTCGGCAAACACTCCGAATAAGTTAAAACTAACGAGGCCAACATCGGACTGCACAATAATTTTTGGTCAATAAACTTGCGAAGCTGATCCAAAGTTATTGTGTAGAACCGACCCTGCCGGGCTCAAATTCGAACTGGTGGCATTGTAGCTTGTGTGGCACGCGGATCACCCGCAAGGGAGAAAGCGTATTGAAAAAGGCACCCCTCTTACCGCAACCCCGCGCGCTCCCACCCGCATTACTAAGTGTGTGGGTTTAAGGTTGTCTTGGACATAGGACACTCACCCTTGTATTTGGAATTTAAAACGGAAATGAAATTGAACATGTTTAAATTTTCGTCTGTATTTAAAAAAAAAATATATAGTATAAACAAAGTCGCCACGTAACGAATTTTAATTCGTAAACAAATACTTAACGAAAACAATTTTTTCGACACGAGTTAGATAATAATTTGTAAGGGAAAGTTTATCTATACATGTATTTAAATAAATTTACGTGATTTACGAGTACGCGGAATGAACCCACGCAAAGCTAGGGAAGGTTGTTGGCGGTCTCTGTAATTTAACAACTTTCATATTATATCATGATTTTTGTTTACTTCATGTTCAACTATAACTTTTACAGTTAATGTATCGAATGTTGTAGTATTTTTTTAAATAAAACAAATTGTTTTTAAAATTCTTCGATACATAAATATGATCTATATTAGGTCGTGATACTATAGCAATATCGTTAGACTTGATAATGTCTAAATTTTTTTCAAATCAATGGACGTCTCGTTTGGTTGCAAGCGTTCTCTACTGACCTATATAAACACTCGCAACAGTAATTAGTCTATCTATGTGTGAAGGCTCTGGTGATCCTACCTACGAGAAAAACAGACAGTTCTCTTACAGCAATACTAAAAATAATTAGTTAACGGCATGTATACTTTTTCTTTTATACCTAATCTACTGATTGGACCTATAGTAGTTGGGTGGGTATTAAACAAAAGTAGTAACGATTTATATTTTTTAAGCTCTATGATCAAGTTTCTTAGTGCAATGCAAGTGCATCTCTTGGTGAAAATTATAGGTATTACTCAATTCCCCTCCCTACTTAGTAGCATATCTAGAACAAATACTTGTTCTATACATACTATAAATATAGTAATTGTTTAATATAAGTATTACAACTATCAGTAAATTAAGAAAATAAATATTCGGTCGGGTTAGATATACTTCTTACTACTCAAACTAATTTTAACAAATTTTAATGTCTGTAAAGTTTTTATTACCACACACGGACACATGTACGAGTACATTTATTTACTTTTCTACATTAAAGTTTAACTTTAAATAAATAATAGTACATTTTGAGAACACGTAGAGTTACTTTTTAATAGTTTGAATATTGCAACAAAAACTTCCCTATACTCGTATTTTTGTCTATGCGAAAAATCCACATATACGAGATATAATCCCGCTACCTGCTGGTGATTTTGTCGGACTCGAATCGATCACAAACCGCATACTGTCTTGGGTACTAGTAGATGGAGAACTAGTTGCACCCTAGACAGGCAATCCTGAAACCTCGACATAACTAGGCTACCTACTACTTGTAGATGGCCTCCTCATGTGCGGGAGACGCGCGCGCTCCGTAGCTCTCACACCACCACCCCGGCCTGCTTCTCCTAGGGTGATAGGTGGGACCTGTCATCCTCAGGCTTGCGCTTATGGAGGACGGAGATGATTTTGTGATCTCCGGTGCCTGAGTCTTTAAATTAATACTCCCCTGTTCTTATTCATACGAGCGACAGCAGGAAATAGATTAAACGCGCTAGAACAAATTGAAATTTTACTTGAAATTGATTAGAGATGTTTTTATTTCAACAGCCGCGTGATAGCAGTAACAAAAGTGAAAGTACTCCGAGCGATGGCTGTCAATCGTCGAGTAAAGGTATTGTAAAAATATTGATTTCAATATCCAACCGTTAGATTTAGAAACAAATTTTTGATGTCAGGGTGTTTGATTCTACAATAAAATTGTAAGCAAGTTTTAAGAAATAAGTATTAGGTAACAAATTTAAGTTCAGAATGAAACTAAAACTATGTGAAAGGCTTACTACGCAGTTTTTAATTAATTAAATGACAAGTTTTCTAGGGATAGACGCTGCTTACTCCCACGTTTAAGTTTTTTTTTATGTGAACGTGATGGACATTTTATTTATTGATGTATTTTGTTTTATTTGTTTATATTTATTATCGTTTGTTTTTTCTCTTATATAGAAATTAAGTTTTAATTGTAAATTTTTCATACATGTAAAGGTGAGTATAGTCTAGGTCTACAATATTATTTCCTATGTGATTTTGAGTGTTTCTAGGGCCTACCCAAATCTTGACTAATACTCGTTACGTGACACGAAGGCCGAGGCTCGTGTGACGTCTATATAGATAGGTCGACTCAAAACTATAGTCCTTTTTTCAAAAGACCAACACAGACCCTATACTGTACTCACTTAGTTGTTATTTAATAATAATTAATTAATTATTTATTTAATATAAATTAATAATTCACGCATTTAAAAAGAAAGGATCCCTCTGTGGTTTGTTTTGGCATTCCCTCCCAGAGTGAGTCTTAGAAATGCTGGTGACTTGTAGCTGTAAAATCCGATATGAAAAATATCTGGCAAAGATTCACTTGCAAAAATAAATGTCATTTGTCATTTTAATATAAGGTTCTGAGTACACTATAACAGTGTTTATGGTGTGAAGTCTCTGCTTTTTTGTGCAGTACCGCAGCAAAATGTTTATAAAAGTTAGAGAGATTAGAGATACGAGAACGTTTTAAGTTTGCTCAAATTTCGAAAACGGCTCAATGCAAAGGATCGAAAAAAATACCGATAATAGACATTAATTTGCTTAAATTTGTTTAAACAATAAGTTACAATTTGGTTTATGAACACCAATGTAATTAAATGGTATTGAAAATCCCAAAAAAGGTTAGTAAACCACTACACTCACAATGAAATAAAAAACTACATATAACATGGTCCCTGCCCTGGTTTCCTTCAATAAAGACTTTAAATTTAGATCATGTGACTTTATTAAATACGACGATAAAAATAAATCAAATTGAATTTTAAATGACTGCATACGTAGTGCCCGTAAAACAAGGCCATATGATATAATATGAACTAATTTTAGTAATTAATACACTAAAGATTTCAACACTCAGAATTTTTGTTCTTCACTAACAATTAAAATGTATCAAAAGCTATCATATCATAACATATTCATGTATTTGATTCCAGGCTGGAACGATACACGATAAACGATATAACAAACTACGATCTCAACCAACTTTTTAATGCAAAAGCCTAAATATCTGGGCATTCAAACATAAAAATAATCTCTACCATGAGATATACAAGTCCCATACATACCTAACATTATGTTTTGTCATTACACTTTCAATCTATTTCAAAATTATTTATTAATCTATAAGCGAGTTTACTTTTATTATCTGTATTTTGTACTTTTGAAAACATAATTTGATTTGTCTTTGTTGAATATAAATCGAACCCCTCGGCTATTTTGTTAGATAAGGTCAACAATATATATCTACTCCCTCTTGCATTACTGAAAGTTCAAAGAGGGTCTTAAATAAGAGCAAGTTGTTCGTGTTACGATTACTTTATCGATTCCCTACTCTGTACACACGAATCGGTAACTCTTGGGATATGGCAGTATCGATTAGTACAAATTTGAAGAGATTCAATAGTTATGGTTAGAAGGAAAGAAAAAAAAATGTTTTATTTAGGTGAAAGGTATATGTATTAAGAAAAGAAATATAAAAAAAAGTTTGTACTTGCAACTTACACACGGCAGAAGTGAAATTCTTGAGAAGTAGCTGTTAGTAACAAATATACGTAGAACGCTCGGATTAGGAGCAAGCTTAGTACAATATATGTATCTGTTATATCACTATGCAAGGCACATACATGCGGACAATGCTTAGCAGATCAGAGTGGGGACGCTAAGAAACATCGCACATAGAGGGCACCGAGAACATAAAATACTGTGAAACGTATTCTATCTCATTCTCTCACCGACTTAAGCATATACATTTTTGTATTTGTTTCTTTATCGTAATCGAATTTGCATTTTCGTTTTATCAAGTTTCAAATCACAATGATTCTAAAGAAGTTTCACTTCAAAAATATTACACTAATTGCGTCTTAAAGATCTGTAGCCATACAACACAATATGATAAAAAGTTGAGGCGACATTGAGTCTGACTAACGATGTGGCGTGTAGCAGTGGGTAATGTTTGTTACATAAATTACAAAAACAAAGCAAACTAGTGACATTTATGTGCTGTAATCTGTAATACACAAGCATGTATGTCGACGAGTGTTGTACGCTATGTTCTGTTAATAGTTGACTCTGAGTATTAATTGCTCATTTCATCACTAATCCTTATTCACGGGCCTTCAAAAAGTAGAGGCGCCAAATAAATACAAAAGTAATCCCTACCATGAGATATGCAAGACATTATAAAATTTCCATAGATGCCTGCCATTGTCTTTTAATTAAAAAGAAGAACCTTTTCCTAAACTTAGACCTTGTTAAAAAAGATTTTTCTATAACATTCGTTTCCCCAATTTACAATAAACCTATTTGGTTTTTAAATGCGTTTATGGCACTAGCTGTAACCTGCCGCGCTTCACTCTGGCATATTGTAGTTTCGTTGACGAGCGAAGTGGACAAAAATGACGAAAAAATAACTAAAAATCAAATTTGAAGCAGTGTATATCGTGACAATAATTGAGCACAATGGATCCAGAACGTATTGAGTTTTTGAAGCGTACGCTAGCCACGTTAACATTGTTAGATACAAACAAAACATTTTTATAAAAAATGTTGGGCACAGCGCTTTAAAATCTAATAGAGATTGCCTGAAATTTGATTATTCGAATTACGAATAGATCAACATATACTCTTATATCAGGTGCTTGAAGTTTGAAGCAGTTCTCTTTGTAAATTAGTTCACAGATTAGTTTTAGACAAAAATTCTTCCAAGACAACAATTCTAAATAATACTTTCGAGCGTTTTCAGAACAAACGATGTCGTCGATCGATCGATCGTCACAGTATAAACCGTTGACCACAGTATAAACAGCTAAAAAGAGCATTTTTAAATATTTACATAAAAATATAGTTACGAATTCAGCGCTACAGTGGAATCTACATATTTGTCAGCGTTATTTTTATCATGTTTACCTCACCTTCACCTTAAGGTTCAACTTTAGCTGTCATATAAACTTTGCTGAAACAGTTTGCCATATTTTGCGATTATATATTGATGGCAAAGCAGTAAATGTGTGTAATTCATATTGCAATAGAAGAACTATTGTGTTCACATTCTGATAACTGTTATTTAAGAAGGTTTTAACAAATATCAGCTTTGATATTTTAGCGTAAAAACATAGAGTAGCTATTGATTGTAACTCGAGTTTTTTACGTAAACAGTAATTTACACTATAATTTTATATCTAATTAACAAATTGTTGGCTATGGGCAAATTCTTAAAATTATACTATTTTGAAGCTTGGTGTTGAAGTGACATTTTCACATGAAAATAAAAAAAATGTTTTACAGAAAGACGTATAAAGTAAATATTTCTTTGAGGGCCTACGCGTACTAAGGGTTTCCCTCGGCAATATTAAATAAGTTTTACGTCTTACTAATTTCAAGTATTTCATACTTACATAAGATGTTAGAAATTTATTTTACCTAGAGTTCGTAGCTGTTGTAGTAATAGCTAGCTAGTTCTGGTATAGTGACCCTGATCGATTTAATCTTACACTTCTAAATCTATCTGGGATAGACATCGAGTGGCAGTCAAAATTCGACCATTTTGAGTATTATACTTCATTGACCAGTTTAACTTGAACTGACATTTATAGAATATTACATGGAGATCGAGTATATAGTGGATCTCTATAGTTTTATGAACTGGTTTTATTCAAGATCTGTAGTCGTATAGCGTATCATGTGTTTTTAAATTTTAGCTTTGTCTACTAGTTATAACTTTAAACATTAATTATACCAAATATTTCTTTAATGTGCTATATTTCTTTTATAATGGATACTCAGAATTTATTAATATATAAGCCAGCGAATATTAATGTAGAGGAAATCAACATTAATATGTGAAGACAATTTTTCATTTCTACTTTTCTTTTTCAACATACTCCTACTATTGTACACGGCCAGATTATACACTAAACGTATTACAATAATACTGAGTTTTATACTCAATTTTTCCCCATATAATTACTTTATATATGTTTATTAAAACATACACACAATAACTATAATGTAAGACTCGGGACAAAGTACGTAAATTTCGCAATTTGGTATTAGTTCAATGTATTCATTGATGTGATTCCAGTTCATGAGAGGAAAACTCTATCAACCATTTGTATAAAAATGTCTCAACGATAAATAGAATAACGATATGTATTACTATTATATATATTTAGCGATAGTTAAAGTATGTATTTTGAGAGTGGCCAAATAATAACTGAAGATAGTACCTAATATTTTTATACTAGTGCTTTTTTTTTCCTCAATCAACGTTTGATGCAAAGCTCAATCATGCTTGTCTTTTCTGTTTGTGTTAGTCACATCTGTATGTGTTTTATGACAGCGATATTCGCTCTCTTATGCAAGGGTAGGTAGCTGGATTTTTGTAGGTCGAGTAATGCTTGCCGAGTATTAAATTTTTTACCACATATGAAACGAAAGTTGTTAGGAGCACCAACACATATATGACATTATGACATAATGAGTATGACTTATGACACCGATATTCGCTGTCTTACGCGGTATACGCTGTCTTATTTCCGGGCATCAAAGATTGAATCATTCTTCTAAGCTGGATTTTTGTAGGTCGAGTAATGTTTGCCGAGGAGATCTTGCGTTGAAAATTTTTACCATATATGAAACAAAAGTTGTTAGGGGCACCAATACATATATGATGATCATAATTTTATCTAATATTATCGGATATAATTATTATTGATATAGTATTCGGTATAGCATCTATCTATATGAATTAAAATTTGGTTGAGAATACTCAACAAATATAACCTAAGGACAAATGATAACATTTCTGATTGTTAACAAATCATTTATAACTAGAACCCGAATCCTTTCAAACAATGTAAATACGTAACGTGGCCTGTATTAATCATTCATAATGCACTCGATCAACTCATATCACGTAATATCCGGAATAGCTTGATCGATATAAATAAGTGGAGCGGTTTAACTATCCCTCGAGAAACAAAATTATTGTAGCTTGAAAGATCAGATAACATAAAATGTGACGTTATGATCTATGTATATTTTAAATGTTATCGTATCCTTAGACAACCCTTTGAAATTCAGCGCCGTATATGGTATATTTTTGATCGAGCCTTAGGATGATCGGGGTTTCTGTTTAATTGGTTAATTTTTTTTTAAATATTTATACATATACACACGTATAGAAACACATTAAATAGTTTAGTATTTTAGTATCTCACCACCTTGTTTTCGATAAAGAAGTATTTATACGTGATGGCAACAAAAAATAAAATAGAAACAGATATTGTTTTTACCTTTGAAGCAACTGTATTTTTTACACAAAACGTGTGAATGAGACAATGGCATTACAACGTTATCTCGCTCCCACTATTAATAGTTCTAAATTTAAGACGTCGAACAATCTTCTTCAATTTTTAAAATGTTACCATAAACAAATGAAAAATTAACAATCCCTGAACACACATAGACTACGTGAAGGATAACAGATAAAAAGCATATATGCTGAGATGAGGTTATCGTGACTGAAGGGATGCTGTTTTCCGTTTAGAAAGTGGTGTCATTATGTATAATAGGTACGTTTAAATGATCGCTTCCCTTATGTATTAACTTTATATTGATACGTTTGGTTTACGTGCGCTTCAAAAACTCAAAAGTTCTTCACCTATTGCGCTCTAACGTTGGCACGATTTACAGACTGTTTCGGACGTTGTTTTTGTCCATTTTTGGCGGTAACTTTGTTCCTCATTAATCATCAATACAACCACCATTTGCCGCTGTATAGTTTGGTACAGAAAAGTTGGTATTTAATACATTTTCTTTGTAAACTGTGTGAAATGGACGAAATCAAATGCCATTAAACTATTGGAATATAAAGACTGATAAAAAGATATTTTTCTCCATCCAAGATACATGTCCACAAAAGTTTTGATTAATTTACTGTCGAGACGATCGAATCGTAAGTCTTAGTACCAAGACGACACGTCTGCTGCAAAATACTTTAATAGAAAGTTGATTGGGTTTTAACAATCTTTTAAATGTTGTAAAAGATTGAGATAATTTTATTCCGTCTGTCAATTTAGTGGTTTTTATGGCTTTAACATAGTTGCCCGTTTCAAGACTCACAATAAAGAAAACACGTGATTAAACGATTTCTCACTTTGGGAATTATTATTTATGTGGAGGCTTCGGCCACGAGTTCGTCTGCGTATGTGTCGGTTATCCTGGTAAATAGTAGCCTATGTATTATTCTAATGTATAAGCTATATTACTGTAAAGTTTTATCTGAATCCGTTTAATAGTTTTTGCGTGAAAGAGTGACAAACATACATACAAACTTTCAAACTTATAATATTAGTGGGATTTATTTTTTTAAATAGACAATAAAATGTACACGTGTGTAAATTTATGATTTTTATAAGAATAACTTTGGTTAATTCTGAAAGAAATAAAGAAAATTAGATTAAAATATAGTAAATATATTGATGAGATCATATTTTTTTAACTAGTGGCACTTAAGGTAATCCACCAGTACGTAGTAACCCCACGATCTCTTATTAAGGCATGTTCTATTGTATTTTCTATTTATATTCTATGAGTAAATATAAGATCCTTTAGAACTCTTAGGGACTATTTACTAATAACAATATTTTTTGCATTGTGAAGTGAAAAATATAAAGTCACAATGGAGTAATTCAAAATATACATCGATGTTAACGTAGATAAAAATATAGTGAACATTTTAACCTTGCCAAAAGCGTTGATGTCAGTTATTTGCTGTCTGTATGGCAAACTATCGTAAAAGCAGAGGTGTCCAATTTTATAGAGAGATTTTAGAGAGAGTATAGAGTATTCTGTGCGATTGACGTCGCCAATCCGGTTTTTGCTCACCCCTGCATATCGTTTGTTTGTTCACCATTCATTCTCAGAGTCGTATAAATTTTGAAGAGCCATTTACTCTACTATTAAATGAATAGTATGACTAGAAGTGAAATTTTGTGTGTCTTTAATTTGTACTCCATTACATATATCAGAAGCCTCTTTAAAGCAAACATTTAATACAACTTTATGAAGTTATGTTAGCATGTTTTAAGTGTCATTATGAGACTACAACAATATTATATTCGATCAATTTTTAATATGATATTCCATTGTTAGGTTTTCTTAATGACGTCACAGGTCAAAATCAAACCAAAATACGAAAATTGAATCGAGCTGTTAGATAATTGAATAGTTAGAGCTGAATAATTTATCAGTTCTCATGAATTCAAATTCTGTTACAACTTGAATTTCCAATACAATTGCTACAATTTCCAATTTTTATTTACTGTTCATAGTTCCTAGCTGTCAGACATGACGCATGACAGACGTTGCCCTATTGTTCTTATTTTTTCAATAATCTAATCTTATTTTAAACGATGTCAAATTGCCTTGTACATTTCGAATTAAATATTACTTTCAGTTTTGTTCTAACCGCCACATTTTAGGGGTTACTTTCTGGTTTTACATTTGAACTGTTACGAGCGTTTCAACAACGATAAAATCAGTCGAAACGTTATCAACTGACGCCCTTATCTACGAACAGCACTTCATTTCTGGAGATTGCTTATCGCGCAATGGTGTGCTGGTAAATTTATTTTTTCATAAAATATTTTTTGCACGTACAACCTAATATTTTGACTCCCAGAAATAAAGTGACTTAGTAAACTTGATCATATAGGTAACATTATTTTGTAAGATTTTAGCGTTCCAATAATATTTAGAACAATAATATCCTATTTTCAAAGAAAAGTTACTTTTTGTGTTCTACACGTACGTGTTGAGCTGCACCTATTATGTTATAGCAGTTTTAGATCTTTGGGGCATATAGTGAAAGATGATATGTTAGATGATGACGATCTGGAAAGGGGACTATGCGGTCTGAGGGAATATCATTGCACACAAATCAAAAGAAGTGATATTCATTCTTTTTTAAGACACTATCAGTAATTATACTAGAGCACTTACTGGTTAATTATACCCTTTAGGCCGCAAATGCCCTACGCATTTTACACAACGACACCTTTTGGATTCAGATGCGGCTGCCTCAATACTACAGTCTTATTTATGACTTATCAAGCAGTAGACCGTAAAAAAGTAACTTTTTAACTAAAAGAACGAGAGACGATAGCAACAGCATCCTAAGGGTGGTTGCATCCAGATCAGACTTTGAAGTTGGTCGATCAATATCGGGCACGCCTGATTTTATAATTTAATTTTACTTATTATAATTTGTTTTTAACGTTGAACTTTTAATTAATTGCATGAAATTATTTTGAAACTTAAATGTTTTAATAATTCAATTATGGTTTCAAATGCTATTGATGATAATCACTTATAATTTATTTGTAATATTAATTATTAGCCTATTCATTTTTAGCATTGTACAACTGTTGTTTATTTCTCTGTCTGTTTTTGTTTTTGATTATACCTTATGATATTATTTTGTAATTAAATTTTATTTTTAGTTATTGTATGGAGTTTATCTAAATAAATGTTCTTATTATAATATTATTTTTATTGATCTTGGTAACCAAATACCTACTAAATTGGTGATATCTCAATATGAACAAAGTGATCAGGCGACAATCTATAACGACACCAGAGGAAGGTCGTAAAAACTTTTCACTGCCTCTCATGTGTGCGTATTCATAAACTATATTATGGAGTAAATCTCTACATACTTCTTCCACGTGAAATTTTGTCTATATTCTCTAAGAGCCATCAAAAATATAACATTCTACCTTCAATATCAAAGGACATGGACATAAACAAACATTTTTTTCTTGAAACTGCTTTAAGGATATTTTTCTTTGCGTGGATTTTAAAACAACAAGCAATATCTTCTAATAACCCGAGGTATAGGTATATTAGAATTGAAAGACAAGATATTTTTACAAAAGCTAGAGGATTTCAAAACAAGTTCTAGAGAAAATAGCTCCAGGACACTTATATTATAGTTTTAGAAGCTGCCCAAGGAACCATACCTAGGGTTCTTGCTATAAATTTTAAGATATCGACATAAAGAATCGCTTGAACGATTTTACTCTTCAATATAAAATGTATTTTTAGTATCTAATCTGAAGTATTTTTCTTGTGGCAAAGATTCTTAGTATTTATACCAGCGACCAACAATTGTTTAAAATAAGAACTACGAGAGGAACTGTGTGAAACTATCAATCGTCATTATTAATCAACTGCTGGGCAAAGGTCTCTCCTGAAGTTGAACTTGTAAAACTATACATACGAGAAAATGGAGAAAGCGCGCCTTCAGTTAATTCGGGAAATGGTAAGAAGGTTATGACAACTATATTTGCAGAACTATTATTCCTACCCTGGTATCCTTTAAAAAGTCCTTAGTATTTTGTGTATAGATTTAAATTATAACAGCATTTATGCATAAATTCATGAGCAATAAGACCTTAAAAATATGAAGACTCTTTTTCAATAGGAAGGTCCAAATTTAGCCCCTAAATTAGCAAATTAAAAAGACAAAAACGATTTTAATACATTAGCGTCAAGAAACACTGGCGAGGGGACGTAGTCCCCTTCACCATTCGCTCTTTAAATACACTTGTACAGGCCACAGAGTAGTGCTGCATACCTATTACGTTAATACTTCTAGATATTCACACCATAATACGTTATTAAATGAAGTTACAAATTTATTAGTCATTAGTTATTAGCCTACCCGGTAAACGTTATTTTGCCATGTAAATGATTTTAAGTGAATATTTTTTTGTAAGTATTTTTTATGCCAAACCAAAAAACAACAATAATTCTGCAGAGGGCCACTGTTATTACCGATAAAAAAAATAACCTGCGACCTATTCTCAGATCTACCACACACCTATACACAAAAAATTTCATCACAATCGGCCAAGCTGTTTCGGAGAAGTTCGATAACAAATGCTGTTTTACACGATATTTTTATATATTTGATAAGCTATGCTTCTTTTCTTTACGAATATGTCAATTAAGACAAAATAGCAATTACCTTTATAGTGTAATAGGCTTGAACGGTTTGTTTTTAACAGTCAACTTTAATTCCTAAAAATTCTGTCATAGCTGTCAACATTCAAGCGATGGTTCATAACTCGGTAACAACCAGATAACGGATTAAAAACGATCAAGCTTAGATATTGCGACTACAATGGCTTTTTTTTACTGCCCGCTTAGTAGTCAAGGTCACTAACAGCATATTTATAACGAGAGTATGTATTATTAATGAAATTACTTGATTTGTTAGAAGTCGACATGATTCGGACTGTATTTCTATTTCGATAGACATAAGTGCTTCGCCACTGAATACATGTGAAAACAACCGCCGCTGATACTTTCAGTCTATTTGACTGCACGGTTGGTCTAGGGGTTTAAGCGGTTGGATTTGGATGTCGTAATAACAGCTGTTCCCGGTCCCTCCTATGTCAGGCGCAGAGTGGCACACCGTGTGGTTTTAGTCGGTCCGATTCCGACACACCACCCCGCCGTAAACCCCGGTGGGGTGACGGCCCGAGGGAGTTTCCACACGTTAAAAAAAAAAAAAGGGGTTTAAGCGGTTGCCACGCTGTTCTCTACATCGCTGAGTGCTGTGTGTTCAAACCCCGCATGGGACAACGCTTTGTGTGATCCACAAATTGTAGTTCTAAGTCTGAGTGTTCATTGTGTCCGTTTCATGTATGTTTGCAAAGTCCCCCGCGACACAGAATGTGTTCCTAGTGCGGACGTTGTCTTTTTTTTAAAAAAAAAACATAATATAATGAGAGAATCTCAACTATAAAATGTATGGTAACGTACATTCAGGTTTGGTTTCGAGTGCAACTAATTAATAAATAAAAAATAAATATCGTGGCGCGCTGTTCAATTTTCACAAGGTAGTGTTACCCGAGAAGAGAAAAGATAAATGTTGTTACGTGGTTATTTAGTTTATCACATGACTTATACTATTATAAAGTAAAATAGAAATATGAAAAGTTTTCAACAAAGCTTAATAAAGTTTGAAACCAGTTTGATTCGCTTTCTAAAGTTTGTAACTTTGTAGTGAAGAAGTTAGATCACACTAATATAACACAAACGGAAAACTTTGCGAGAATGGATGTTTTGTGATTTGTTTAGAATGGCTTAAACGATCTGTTTAAAATTTGGTATAGAGATAGATTATAACTTGAAATATATAGGATACGTTTTATCCAGGTAAACATATTGAAAAATCGTCTTTAGTAAATAAGTTACCAACTCATTATTCGATACACATTCATTATAATTGGGTATTCTGTTCGACGATCGATATCGTATCGGGCTCAGTGTCTATAAAAGAGTTTATAAAACCGGTTACCTCGCTGGCTTAACGAGTGTTGTTAAATACTTTTACGGTTATTAAGTACGTTTACGGTTATTAAGTACGTTTAAGTTTAGAATTTGATGGAATTTGTTTCGTGTTCCAAAACAGTTAATCTTTGCTAGGAACTGAAAATGTTTTAGTTAATATTACAATGATAGGGCACGCTTGTTTCTCATCACAAATATCGCAAAGTTTGTGTTATATATATTTCTTATAATATGCTAAAGAAGGCAAGTTCTATAATTGAAAAAACAAAAGGAATTCAGAGTTGACTTAAACTGACACAATGTTAAACTCGGGCATGGTTTAAATTTAACATCAAATGTAGTTTCTAGGATTATTTCATATTATATTATTTATTGTGACCGTGCACATTCCAAGTTACTAATGTATCTGAATATTCTTATTTTACAACTAGCTTTTGCCCGAATTTCCACCCGCGTGTATATTGGTTATCACAATAAAATAAAACTATGTTACTCGATGATAATGCTATTTTCAATTGCTAAAAGAACGATTAAAATCGATTAAGTGGTTTAAGGATGAAAGCGTAACTAAAAAACAAACTCACTTTCGAATTTTAAGGACCTGAAATCTCAAGGTCTGGGTCCTCCCAGAGTAAGATGTCAAATGCAGGTCGTCGGGGTAGTTTTTAGTGGAAATATCATATACTCTGACACCCAAATTTCCAAACAGCAGAAGATCCGAAGGAATTTTGCCACGCTGCCAATAAAACAAAATTTATTTGTACAAACATAGTAACATGTAAACATATTTTTGTTCGAACTGAAATTGACTTGAAACACTTTGAGGTTGGCTTATTACAAAAGACTAAAGCCTCTTAGGCACAGATACTAAGAGCCATTTGAAAGTGAAAGTTTTAATAAACAAAACCACTTTTTTTTTGAGAAATCTCTTTTCAACTTCGGTATTTTTACTGGAAAATAAATTCATTTATTCAAAAACAAAATTGACTGTTAATAATAAACATTGTCATTGAAAACAATGACTGATTGTGTAGCATTTGGTTACTGGCAAATTGGAGTTATTATCGTGAAATTCATTTGCGAATTACTGTACACTTATTTTAAATTTGTGTACACTTTTTTTACCTACGTATAATATGTGTGTATTTACAAAAAAAAAGTATATAAGTATTCTATCAGTCAGTCTAGTTATCATAGCACAAACTCTGCTTAGTTTGAAACTAGATGACGCTGTGTGTCAAATGTCCGAAATATTTATTATTTATTTATTATTATTTACCATTTCACGGTTCTACTAAATATATTATGCAGATCAAATTCTTTCAAACAAACAACTGGCACGATTTATTTAGGCTATTGATTCTCGTCATAATATTCTGTTTTAATTTTACCCTACCGTTAACTGTCTATTTGCAGTTTGAATTGTGCATAGATTAGAGCAGTCCGTGAAAGTGACGTTATTGTTCTGCATTTCGGAACGAGCAGGCGAACATGAATAGCGTTGTAATATTGAGTTATAATTGACTTTTCTGTATTTACTGTGTACACATTTGATTACTTTGACTAAAATGTCAACAACAGTGTATATTTACTTTATTTGTAGGAGAAACATAAATACGATATATTGGATGTACGGCACATAGCGCGTAAATAGTTTTTTGCGACTAATAATATACGGTAAAGCTCGAGGAACAAAACCTTGGAAAGTAGTTTAACTATTCTATAAATTAGTTTTTAGATAGCGTCGCATCTAAAACTTAAATTTCTTTGATGATTGCTAAACTTAGAACGAAGAGTGCACTTAAGTAAATGGTTTTCATTCTTATTTATATGTCAAAATTTTTGAATAAAATTGTCAAAATAGTTAAAAACAAAAAAGGGAACGGAAAATGATTAAGATTGCATTAGTATCTATTCCAAGGACGATATTGTGAGCAGCAGAATGGATTGAGATTCGATTGAGCACATAGATAATAAAAGTACAAAAAAATTCTTAAAAAAAATTTAAGCACGTTTTACTTTAGAGTTTTATCATTGACTTATAATGTAATTACTCAATTTATTTTTATATATATAATTCTACTGTACGTGTGTATGTCACCGAACTCCTCCTAAATGTCTGGACCTATTTGAATGAATTTTTCTGTATGCGTTTTGGTGGCGGCCTGGATGGTTTAGATTCACAAATCAGCCCAGCAAAAAAGTTAAAAATAATAATAAGGACCTGTTCATGGATTGATAGCGAAGAGCCTCGACCAACACCTTAAGAGGCTCGCGTTAGAAGGTTGGATCAAGGGTCTGATGCAGAAGGCAGTCCTCCTTGACACGGCCCGTATTGTGAGGAGGTTCCTGTCTTTGGAGCCCTAACCACCGGTGTCTTGGTCCCTGTACCCGATGTCGGTGGTCTACTACTATTTTTTATATTTTTAAATGTGTATTTTCTACTTTTTATATATTTAAAAATGTAATAAATAAGTGTATATAATGAAATAAAGAAAATAATAATAATAATCTTGCGGTACGAAGTTCGCCGCGTCAGCTAGTATGATATAAAAAACTTGTCACGATTCAAATACTCGTATTTGGTTTATTTGAAAATTTTAAAAGTTAAAATGAATCAGATTACTTGTTTATCGGCACAGGTTGAAGACATCCGCTTCAAAACTAAATTGCAAGAATTCACCCGAACAAATATAGAAATACTACACACATACATTGCATGTTAAATAGAAACTGGTAAAATTGTACATTGCCTGCCCACCGGCAAGTTAACACTATGGAAGACGCGGACTAAATTTTTGTATTTTACACAAGCATCAATGTTATGAACGTCACTAATTTGTAAATGGTCTGTAAATTCATTTCACATAAAGTATGACAAAATTACTACAGGATACGTTAACAGTAAAAGTAAATAATACTGATATCGAAAAATTTACGAAACTCGAAGGGTGTTTTACTTAGTCTTTTATCTTTTACTTTCAATGTACACCTTAATTACCTATTGAAACAGACGGCTACGTTCCAGGCTTTTCCACGTCTCAAAACTTTTACAATTAACGTTCGTTTCAAGCTACGTTTTCAAACTAGACGTAAAGAGCAGCTCCTAATGAGTATGATATGCTAATGAATCAAACAAAACGGCAATTAATGATTCAGCCGCGCACGATGACTACCCGGCCCCTCTTTTACAGGACATTGATTAAATTTCGGCAGGCGATTGTGGGCCAAAGCAGGGGGTATGGGACTATTAGTTCATTATCTCGGTCGTTTTGTAAGCGTGCTCTCGCCTGCTGGTTTCGACTTAGAATCTACGTTAAAAGGATAACGTTTATAGTAATTTCAAGTTATTTATCGCTTCGTTCACGTTTACAAACAACAGTTTAGACGTATCTGGCATTAAGCTGTTTGACCTTAGTTTGTTTTTATTTTTATTTTTTAAAAGCAGCGCCGCTCTTGGAATAAATCCTGTATCATCCAGACTCAGAACAATAATTTATGGATCTCAAAAAGCGTTGTCCCATGTGGAGTTTGGACTCACAACACTCAGCACAGTAGAGAGCGGTGTGGCGACTGCTTAAACCACTAGGCCAAACGTGCAGTCAAAATATACTTAAAATACAACCTTTTAAATATTATTTCACACAATCACAGAAAAAATGACTACTCGGTACACAAATATTTATCTTAGATGACAATCAACCCCATTATCTTCGCCTTGTTAAGCTATAGACCTTAACGACTATGTCTTTTTAATTGTATGTAAGGCCCACCGGGCTCGCTAACGTCATAGGGGTTTTCAGTAAAGTCAACATCAACGGCCTATCGCAGTTCACTGCTGGCCATAGGTCTCTCCCATTGCCTCTTTCACAGTGAAGTGATTTATCAAAATGAAATTGACTAAAATGATAGTGTTTTACACTCGAGTAAACACTAAAAAAGGATTTCCGTCCCGTTAAGTATACCATTGCTAGAAATGAGGTTGGTCAGCATTAAATTAATATAATTTGAAAAAAAGTTCACCTCCAAATCAGACATTTTTAGCTGTTGATGCTAAACAACTTGTACGCGAAGAACATAAGAAACAGATAAAACATGATTAATTATATGATTTTGCAAAATACTAAACTTTAGTATTCAATAGGCTAGATGACACCTTAGTCAAATTACTTACTTTTTATCATCTGTCAAAACGACAATTTTGTATGAAAAATGTTCTAAATACCAAATTGTGACGTCACTGTTTTAGACTACTCAATTGGACAATATATTACACTGTATATTTGATTAAAATTCGTAATAATGATAAAAAGCTATGTTAATTGTACTTTCAGAGATATTTCGCGACATTAGTTTTAATGAAGTGGACATTGGTATTTATTTACGATGCAGTCATCTACCCAATTATCTATTTATAAAACACAACAAAATTAATCCGATAGCTACATTTGCCGCCAATACCATTTGTTTAATAATTAAGCCTGAAATTGGGTCATCTCAATCACACGAGTTCCAACTATAACGATTCATACGATTTATTCATGCACTAGAAATCGATTGAGACTCGAAATTCAACCATAATTCGTTACATTTTAAATTGAACTGTCATTATAACGACTTAGGTTGTTACTCATATATACTATAATAATATTATTGGTCTTATATTGAACGAAGTGTACGTGAAGGGAATGATAAATTAATTCTACTACTCTATTCCCTTCCGGTACTTATCTTCGAAAATTCTATGCCTCGTCGCTCTAATAACTTTAAATCTTTGAAATAAAATAAGAAGACGTAGAACGTTCTCGAACCTGAAGTATGTTTCTATCAACTTTTTGAGGAATTTTCCGACCACTGGATTTTATTAATAACTTTAGAACGGACAACACTGCGTCCATTTTTTTAGAAAAGAATATAACTTTGGTTCTAGGTACGGTTTATGTTGCAGCCGAGACCACATTTATTTAGTTTTTTTTTTCGGACATTTAAAACCAACATCGTCTAGTTTCAAACAAAGCAGAGCTTGTGCTATGATAACTAGACTGACTGATAGAATACATACATATTATTTTTTTGTAAATACATACATATTATACATAGAAAATAGCCAAACTTCGCAACAAATATTTGCAGATCATACAAACATTTGGTCCGACCCGGGAATCGAACCCAAGACCTCAAGCATAGCAGTCGCATTCATTACCGCTGCACCACCGAGGCAGTTATTTATATATTATAAGTTTATAAAGTGAGTAACGCTCATTTTTGTAGTTGAATGTAAAGTGTACACAATCAAAGAAAGGAATAAAACTTTTTATTCCTACTGGAACTTGGTCGTCTTTTAATAGACACATTCCTTAATTAATTGCGACTCTAGAAATTGCTTTGCGAGTAATTACAACCTGTAAAATATAAATTTCTATGATGAGTTACGGTTGTTTTGTGGTCCTGTCCTTAGTCACACTTCACTGAACAGCGTTTCTAGCAAAGGCAAGAGATTATATATGAAAACTGTCTTTACTATCGAAGTAATTAACTTCTTGAAATTGAGCAATATTGTTATTTTATTTTCTTTATGTTTAAAACACTTTTTATTATGAAATGAAGGAGTAGATAAATGTGTAATTAAAACCTATTTTTTTTTATATTTTTCCTTACTTTCATTACCTATCTACCTATTTGGGGTCAATATCAGGCTTTTCATGTAGCGACTGGCATCGGACCTCCACAACCATGAGGGCGTACTATGGATATGAACTGGATTCGAAGGTTGATCTAGTTGTTAATATATTTTGCGAGGTGGGCCCCGATCTGTCGGACGCCCAATTCGGTTTTCGAGCGGGGCATTCGACAGGCGATGCTGTGTTGCGCCTGAGGGCCGTTACCTAAGAGGCGGTGAGCTGTGGCGGCGTCTTGTTGGCGGTGTCGTTGGACATCGCCAACGCATTTAATAGTCTGCCATTTAGCTGCATCAGGGAAGCACTCCACTACCACGGGGTGCCAGAGTACCAGAGGCGTCTTGTGGCAGACTATCTTGAGGAACGTACCGTCATGTACGAAGACCGAGATGGTATTCTGAGACGACGGCCCATGTCGTGCGGTGTTCCACAGGGGTCTGTCCTTGGACCACTCCTGTGGAATATGGGATACGACTGGGCCCTTCAAGGTCGTCTTCCCCCCGGGCTGGGCGTAATTTGTTACGCAGATGACACATTGGTCACAGCCCGGGGGATGAACTTTCAATAGGCGGCGCGCCTGGCCACCACGGGTGTCTCTCTGGTGGTTGGGCGTATTGAGGCGCTGGGTTTACAGGTGGCCCTAGACAAGACGGAGGCCCTTTTGTTCCATGGGCCCCGTCGTGGTCCACCCTCCGGTGCCTCCATTGTAGTCAATTCAGTCCTTGTACCGGTTCAGACCCAGATAAAGTATCTGGGCCTGATCCTCGACGGCAGGTGGCTCTTCGACGAACACTTCTGACAGCTTTCTCCAAAGCTGGTCGGCGCTGCTTCTGCCCTTGGGCGACTTTTGCCCAATTTGGGTGGAGCCAGCGTCGCGACGAGACGGCTATACACGGGGGTTGTCCGGTCTATGGCGCTGTATGGTGCACCGGTGTGGGCGGCGGCTCAGACCGCCCAGAATAGGGCTTGCCTCTGGCACCCTCAGAGGATATTGGCGGTTAGAGCCATACGTGGTTACCGAACCGTATCGACGGAGGCGGCGTGCGCCTTGGCCGGAACTCCCCCGTGGGATTTGGAGGGTGAAGTGCTCGCCGAAGTTTATCGGCGAACGGCTGACTTCCGGGTGGGTAGCGGCATAAGGTTCCCGCCCGAAGAGATACGCGGGTGGCGAGAGGCCGCTCGTCGAGCCACGATGGCTCGTTGGTCGTCCCGGCTGGAGGTTCCATGTGCTGGCTTTGCCACCGTGGTGGCTCTCCAGCCGGTCATCGCTGAGTGGGCAGGGCGACAGCACGGGACCCTTTCCTTCCGACTGACGCAGATTCTTTCCGGGCACGGTTGCTTCGGAAAGTATCTGCACTCGGTCGCCAGGAGGGAATTGAGTCCCGCCTGTCACCACTGCGACTGCAGTGAGGACTCGGCTCAGCACACGCTAGCAGTTTGTTCCGCCTGGATGGCGCAGCGTGGGGTCCTCACTGCAGTTATTGGAGGAGATCTCTCGCTACCGGCCGTTATACGCTCCATGGTCGGTAGCGACAGTTGTTTTACCGTGGTCGCAACCTTCTGCGAAGACTAAATTTCGCGGAAGGAGGCGGCGGAGAAGGCCCGGGAGGACGACCTCTACTCGGACCCAATTCGCTGCCGGCGAACCAGGCGGCGGAGGCGTGCGTACCAGTGCCTCATGCCGCCTTGAGTGTGGCCGCGGGTGGAAGGGACGGGTTTCCCCCTCCATCCGCTATAATGGCCAGCCGTGAGGAGGCGACGTCCGCGTGTGCCGTACGTCGCCTAAAATAGAGAGTTTACCCGTAGATGGTGCCCGCGGTAGCGGGTAGGCGCTAGGAGGGATCTAGCTGTCGTAATAGTAGCTGTTCCCGGATCCCTCCTATGTCAGGCGCAGAGTAGCACACCGTGTGGTTTTAGTCGGTCCGATTCCGACACACCAACCCGCCGTAAATCCCGGTGGGGTGACGGCCCGAGAGGGTTTCCATACGATAAAAAACAAAAAAGAAGTTGTTAATATATTTGAGAGCACTGTCTTCCTATTAATGGTTTCATTTTATATGCTTTCCAATGCACGGGCGTAAAACAAAGTCAACTGCCATATTCCGGGCTGGTTTATTAAAAAAATCTTTTAAGAAAAGTTCAATAACACTTTTTGGCCCGACCTTAGAATCGAAACCGACACCCCTTGACCGGCAGCCACATACGCTAACCGCTAGACCAACGGCGATGTCATTATGCAAAATATTTTTTGTCGCGCACGTTATATTTCTAATAAGCATACTTCTATACTTTAAAATACATTCATATTATAGATATATCCAGCCGTATTTCAGCTTTATCTGAGGAGTAGTGTTAAGTAAAACAAAGGTACATATATAAGTGAAGGCATAAATAGTTTATACCTGGACGTGTTAATTGACGTCAACGCATTTATATCACATGGAACGGGTGAGTTCAAAATTTAATTAGTCCAGGGGTTTATTGTTAATTAAAACTTAACAAACTACGTTACTTCCAGCTACTGCCCGTGCGAAGGGCCACTGTCAAATGTTTGAAAATTCATGTTGATAAATGAGCTTTCCTATTTCGAAATTCTTTAGAAGTTTATTTTTTTTGCGTTTTATTATTACAGTGAAAATCGAGTTTTTATATTATTGCTTTTATTTGGGAAATAGAAAATAATTACATTTGAGAAGAAGCACTTACATTCAGACAGACGAAACGAGACACACAGACGAAAGAGGAAGGCGCGTCGAAGTGCGTAGGCAGTTGGGAGTGGCATACAGTCATGTATTTGTATCATTGATTTCATAGTTTAGGTATTTTTAAATCATTATTGCTAGGTATGTATTCGTACTTGCTTGGCTGATACTGACTCAAAAAACATCAATTATTTTGTTATCTGTTTTAAGTCAGTCTTTTTTGTAAAATTGTGCATTGTACAGAAGAGTTTATTTTGCTACATCCATCCATTGTATTTTGTCGAATATTTCTTATACTACTACCATGACTTAATTTTGGCGTTATTATAAAATTAATTAAATTTCAAATTGCTATAATATTAGTAATTGTATGGTACTCTAATCTAGACGTTACCAAAACTGTTGTTTGGAAGCTGCGAGCGAAATAAACGACGACATCTAAATAATTAAACTTCAAACCAAACTACGAAATAAATGGTTTATTGTGAAATAACCCAAGGCTACGAATTTGAATGGAGAAATTTTAACTTATGGCTTTTTCTGTACTGATACGAATTGCATCTAGCGCGTTTATGGAAGTGTTCGTGGGAAAAAGTTATCATGGAATCTCAAAATAAACATTATTTAGCTTTTTTACTACATACTTATATTAGAAAGATATAGTGGAGTTTGTGAAGACAGATATACTGATATTTGTTAATCAATTGCATGCGTATGAATTTCATTTGGCATACACAAGTGTATGTCTGGTGTAGCGTGTAGGATGGAAACGATTGATTGAAAACAGTGAATTTTTAAATCATATTTCTTAGCGTATAACGTGAAAACATATCAAATTATTCAGCATTCCAAAAGAAGTCAACCTGTAACTAATAGTTTCGGTCACTAAACATTTCGATTTTACACTATAGTTTCAACTTTGATAATATTCTAAAATGAATATGGTTCAGTTTAAGCATTTAAAATATCTAATTCAAATGCTAAAATATAGAGATTTCCCTATTTACCCTTTTACGGTTCAGTAAAACTATTTGTTGATACTTGGATAATAGTATTTTCATCTACCAACGGAAATTACTCGTATTTCTGATTCAAATAGGATTGAATTTTCAGTAAAGTACACTTATTTTAAATAGAAGTCCCCACACGACACATGTTTACCTGGAAGCGGGACGCTACGGATCTAAGTTATCCCATTTTCGAGTTTTTATATTCTACTATTATTTTTCTAATTAAGGACATCTAATATGTTGACAACACACACATACACACACGCATACACATACACATACACACACACACACACACACACCCACACACACACACACACACACACACATACATATACATACACACAGTTACACAGTTAGAACATCTTAAAGTATTGTTTCTATACAAAGCCATTTACTTCTTAATTCTTTTTTTAGCGTGTGGAGGACTAATTGTAAGTAGTAACGAGTATTGAAATATATGGAAATATTTTGTACGGTTTTGAAGTTATGCTTCTAGTTTTGCGTTAGAAAAAAATGATGAGAGTAAATTTGTACGATGCGCATACCGTCACGAAAAACCGACACCATGAAGTTAGCTCGTTTTTTTTCATTGATTTAGTTTTTTTATTATTAACTATGGATAAATAATTCTTTTAAGATATGTAAATACAATTTATTTAACCAGATAAAACGTTACAATAAAACTTTTTTTATATATATTAAAAACCCCTTTCTTATTATTAGTGTCATTTTCTCTACAAATGTAGGATGACGCAAAGAATATAATTGTTAGAGAGATTTTTATTTTGTTACCCCATAGAAGTATAACTTCTTCAATGCGTACATACACAAGTACACATATATTTTATTTTATCTACAATCTTGTTTGTCTAGACAAATATGATTTCAAATTGGATACCGACACTGTTTGCTCGGACGTGAAATTGCCCAAAAAGAGTTTTATTATTGTGAAGTGAAAATCTATCTGAAAATGCCCCAAACTATTTGGAGCCAAAAGGTATTTTCGTTTAACTGGTTTCATTTTCAGTGTGAATTCACGTCTAGCTGGTGAACAAGAATTTAAGTTTTATTTATTGGGTATTCGTTCTATTTAGATATGACATAAATAAGTTTTTTACGGTAATTGATTAGAAACATTTTTGTGAGTTAAAATTTTTATATTTTCTAAAGTTAAACGATGTACTTAAACAGATTTTTATAGAGATTAGGAGATATATTAAGATTATAAGGTATATTAGCACCAAAACAAGGAGGTTCTCTGAAATATTTAGGCAACCGAACAGACTTTTTGTACGTAATATTAACTAGACTCCGCGGTATCCAGAACAATTTACGAGTATAGTAAGACTCGGTTATTTTCACCTTTAATCTTTTCCGTTTATTTGATGGTAAGTATAATTTATACTACTTCCTTTTAACCGTTCATTTAAAAGAAAAGCAGACTTCAAGAAATTAATATTTAACTGAAACATTGCATTTGGTATAGAACAGATATTTCAAGAAATGTTGTGGTTTATTAAACGGTTAATATGACGCTCCGTATAATTAATAAGCTTCTTTGATCTTTGATTACACGTATTGAAGACGATATCGATAATATTACCTTGTCTTTAATTACTTACCGATTAGTTGAATAGTTACGGATCTTGCTATTGACGCTTTTGGTGTTACGATATGTTGTGATCGATATTTGACTACTTTAAGTTACGAATATGATAAGGAAGTTGCGATTAATGGAACAATTAAATTAATGGAGTACATACTTGCAACATAATTAGTATACATGAGAACGTTATTATAGCAGCAGAAATTGACGAAGAATAACCAGATTAGAGCAGAGGTGCAGTAACGATGTCGTCGATAAGTGCCTGTCTGTAAAGCAAGTTGTATGCGTCAGAATTTTTCATTTTTACGAAATATCTAATAACCCTCGACAGCTCCATAATACTTTTTTAAAATAATATATTTTTTATACCTGTGTACTAGATGTACAGAACCTGTGTCTAGTAAGCTATCATACATTGACTAACACCTGCCTGGTGGTGAAATCGTGCAAGTGAATTGCTGTGGCTGCACGGTGCGGAGGCTATACGACCAGGAAATGAAGCGTAGACAAAATTTGTATTACAACTAGAGTACTGAAGACGTTAAATAATGCTAAGGATTTAAAACATAGCCGTATAAGGGCTATCCTTTAACAGCTATTTGCCGGCTCAACTATAGTGATATTATAACCTCAAAGAAAACCAGTGAGTGGTTATTAAAAATTTTGGATTTTGTTGATTTTCACCGAGTCAAGTGATCACTTAGATGACTCGGTCAAAATTGATTACGAGAGAAATAACACATTCTAACTATAAAAAAGGACGCACTCAACAGCAACGAAATAATGACTCTTGAATTGCAGGTAGTCATGCGAGGCCTTAGTCCCTTGAACAGATGACCTGACTTCTCATTTGTCCCTTATGCTATAACAAACACGATTGGAGCAAGATTTGTTGATCGACGTACTTGAATATTTTAAATCGAAGCCCATTTAACTCTGAAGCCGTTGTGTAGCCAGAAAACTTCATGTATACTTTTACTACACATTTTGGAAATCAAAGATTTGTACTTTTGCATGTTTGTATTGAATTATGTAAAAAACTACTGGATCGATTTCAAAAATGTTTTCACCATTAGAATGCTACACTATCCTTGAGTGAAGTAGGCATAGAATATTTTTCAAGAAAAATTAGAAGTCCCTACTAAAATGTCAACAATGTAATCCAAGGTATAAATAAATTGCTATGAAATGGCTTTTATCGCATGCGCTACGAAAACTGTTGCTGATAGAACAAAAAACTGTTCTACAATACAAAGACCATATTAATATCTACTAAACCTTGTGATACCACATATCCAATTATTGTAGTTATATCACAGGAAGTGTTTTTTAAGCGACTTCAAAAAAAGAGGAGGTTCTTAATTCAGATATCTATTTTTTATGAATATTAGGACATAACTCCGTTATATACTATTATCGAATTTGCAACATTCTATTTTGTTCAAAACGAGTTAATTTCGAAATTATCATCATCATCATCATCTCAGCCAAAAGACGTCCACTGCTGGACATAGGTCTCCCCCAAGATTCTCCACAATAGCCGGTCCCGTGCCGTCCGCATCCAGCAGCTTCCTGCGACCTTCACCAGACCCTCGGACCACCTTACGAACTTACCCTACCAACGCTGCGTTGCCCGCGTACGCGGTCGCCACTACAGAACTTTCCAATTTCGAAATAGTTTAATTTAAATTTCATACAGATCTGAAAAAACGGAACTTTTCAAAAACCCGACTTTAAACAATATCCACAACGAACACCAAACACTAACAAATAGAAACAATATAAAAAAAAAGAGCAATCCTCAATTTAACTGGCCATATTATTTTAGCAAAAATTCTTCTAGTCTATTTGCAGTCGGTTTCTTAATTTAACTCTCATTTTTAACCATTTTCATTTAGCTACTGCTTTTTTCAGTGTCCGTGTAGTGACAGATTAAGAATATGTAATGTCACCACCCCTATTCATCCTGTGGGTGTCGTAAGAGGCGACGAAGGGAATCAAACTATTCAAGAAAATATCACTACATAGAAAAGGAAAACTGGAAACAAACCCTATTCCAACCCGTCTGGCTAGCGTGGTATAGTAGGTCAAAACCTCTTTGCTAAGGAGAGGTCTACGTCCAGCAGTTGATGATGATGATGATAAGATTTCTTCTAGTCTGTTTGCAGTCAGTTTCTTAACCTAGCTCTCATGTTCAACCATTTTCATTTAGTTACTGCCTTTATCTCGTTTTAAAACGTTTCTAGTCCTAAAAGTAAAGTGGTGTAAGGTAGGTCATAAAAGATGTCATAAAAAATCTATTAGCCTTATCAAAAAGTTTTTGCGACAACCCCAACAACATTTTCAAACAGGGTTGGAAAACAATAGAAGTATAATAACAATGTTGTATAAAGACATTTTAAAAATACAAAGCTTGTATACACAATGTTAATTATTTAAGATTAGGCATTAATTATAAATAGAATTGTTTCGTAATTTAAAATACAGTTAAAACTGTATTAATCTTCTTAACTTAAGCTTTAAGTGCAAGCGGAATAAGATTATATATAAACATTCGCTTCAGTAAAGATTGTATGACGTCATTCTGATGCAAAATGTAATTGAATTTAGTTAAAGAACTCAGTATTTTAGCAAAAAATGGCTTAAAGTAAGCAAGAGTTGAACTGGGTTTAAGTACTCAAACTCATATTTAGTTTTGAACCGAATTCCGCTTATCACTGAAACTCATGTACACCAGGATCACTAGCAGTGACCGGTGAACATAAGAAGTTATGTAAGCCGGGAAGTCCCCGGCAAAATTAAACTATCTTCGAATCCGCAACGAAATTACTCAAAAAGAACCGGATGAGTTTAGAATATAATAATCCAGTCTCTCCTTACCAAAGCCGGCCACAAATGAAGTAAAAACAAGCATATAATTTTTAAAACAGGGAAGTACCACGGTCAATATTTGATTGCCATAATATTTATGATAGAATCGTTTGAACGCACGGAAATACATTATGGTGGACACAAGATCCTCATAGTATACTAACCCAGACGTTATTTGTAAGCTATTAAGCATTACATTACATTCATCGCACCAAAGATTACACTTAAGATCTGGATAAATAGCTCCATATGTTATCTTTAGTGTATTTAATAATAGACCTCATGTTGCCTTTATTAACTCTTTTGGACTTTTTATTAACTATTCTTATTTATTCGCTAAATGTTTTTATAATACTTATCTTAAATAACAAACTGATGTTCAATTCAATACATTGCGGTGATTTGAGCTTACCTTTTAAAAGTAGTTGGAAGGTTTTCTTGGGTGCAAAAGTTAAGGTAAGCGATCCCGTTCACCCCAGTCAGAAATTAAATTTAAACATCTAGTAGCTCATTTCTCAAGCCCTGTTTAGTACCAGATTACAATAAACTGTCGTCAGAATATGCGTTTAGAGTACTTTCGAATAGTATAGATGTCGTAAGAAAATTATCAAAGTCTATAAAAGTATGGACCTAATACTGATCCCAGAGGACAGCCCATTGTAAGTGCCTTTGTCACAGAATCATGCTCAAGTCTTAGTTTTGTTGTGAAAAGAGATCCCTCCTGAATTTAATTTCAGAAATAATATTGGCCACCATTGCCAGAGGCGCCAGATATATTTAAGAACATGGTTAGGACATATTGAAATTTAGACTAAGAGACAATTTTTCTTATCGACATAGCCGCGTCAGTAGTCGATTTCCCCAACGTTAACCCGAATTGACTATCATTAAATTTTATTCTACGCGTTGGAAACCGAGGAAATACAAGATATTTTGAAAGATTTCCTAGCGATGGTAATAATGTGATTTTTAAAAGATGTTTAAAGTTCTAACACTGACTTGGAAATAAAATATCTAGTTTTTTACATGCAAGAGTCGCAAGCTCATATACATGTATAAACATTTAAGAAACGTTCTTGACCTTCACTAAAAACCTACAGTATCAAGGCCTAGGGAGCTGCCGGCAACTTACATACTGAAATTAGAGAGAGCTCAATTTTACGTAGGCCTATAAAAATTCCCACAGCTAAACTATTCTCAATATGCCCGGTCCTTAATGTTCGGTAACTCTTTACATTGACTGCGGCCCTTCACAAACATGCTCAATTACGCTACGATCCCCCATTTGTCGCTTCTATACGTAGATATGGTGTGTCGAGTTTTACCTCGCCCTAAGTAAGTAATATTATTTTATCAGTTCAAAACTTTATAATAAACTTAATAAAGAATTGAATATATGTTCACTGACTCTACATAAATGTAAAACGGCGTGGTCGGTTGGCTTCTAAATCTAGCATATGCAGACACCAAATGACTTTTAATACAACTAGTCGTCTTAGCTATGCGTTTACACTAACAAACTCGCACATTTCTTTTTTTTTATTAACAATCTACCAAAATGACTATTCTACCGAATGGAAAGCATGAATAAAATACAAGAGCGGTGGTCGCCGTACTCACTGCGAATGAAGACAGTGCAGTATGGTGACCCACGCTATGGCGGCCGAGTGAGATGCTTTTTCACGCCCCGCTTAAAGGACCCGGGTTCGTAGTGTGGTCTTCACTCACACACCTTCAAATACACACTACATAACTACACTACAATTACTTACACTACCCGCACACAAAATACATTCTACGTCTTATTTTGTAAGTATTTGGCCTTACATAGTTTTATATGTCTCGCTTTAAGTTTTATATTATTTGGACTTCTTTTACTGTCTGGGAGAAGGTACTTAGAGTTTTATTATTGCCGTGGAGATCATCGTTTTCAATTGTACTGTGTTAAATTGTTTTTATTTTGAAATAAAAATTGATTATAATTATTATAAATCATGTTAACTGAAACTTCACAAGCCTCTTTTATCATTTGTTTGATTTTTTTTCATCGCTCGAGGCCAGGCAAGGACTCAACAATAATGAGATATTCGCCGTAAGATGGTAAGTTAGACATCGGTAACAGAGGTGGTTTTAAGGTCCACTGCTTAATCTGTCGGTGATGATCAGTGTCATTTTCTGACCCATTGGCAGGTACAAGTGGTTCTAAAAGATATTCAGCTGTTTATTCTGCTGTTATAGTATATTCATAATTAATTTTGATGTTTTGTATATAGGCAAAGTGGATTGATACATTTACCCTAAATTCATAATATATGTGATATGATCGAGTTTATCAACAAGTTAGAGCGTTAAATTTCTCTTAAGATTTCTCTACAGCTGCTGCAGTGAGGAACAAGAGTATAGTTGTAAATATTTCTTGCTACGTTAGTCGAGAAGGAACATATAAAATTAAATATTAATACCTAACAATTTTACCTTCTATTAACGAAAAAAACCTCTTAATTTGAAAGTGTATGTTGACTTTTACAGCAGTGTATATATTTGTTCAATTTGATATATCACTTTATTATACACAAACACTCTCTCAGGGTAAACAACAGTAAACTGTAGTTATGCTACTATTTAAATATTTATTTTCTGTATTGGCAATTGACTTTCACCCTGAGAATCAATTTAAATGGAATTCTGTTGTGCCTCGCCACCTGGTATTTATTTACAACAAAAATATTCATTATTGCAATAACGGTTATATTTGCTTAGTTAACCTAGTTTACATACTACTGTTAATTTAGTTATTTATTTGAGACGGAAGCAATTTCACTGTTTGTTTAGTGTTACGTAGACGGCGTAGCTGCGGCTACGGCTTCTACGATACACTACGGCAGCTACGTTTGGAAGAAGCAAATATTGAATGTTTACATATTGGGTAACTTGTTTTTTTATTATTTATTTATATACTTTATGCAATACATTTGTACATCGACGGACTGAATGTCCAGGGTGTAGTAGTGCACAGAGGTTGGGTACATATTTTGTAAATTTATAAATATCTATATTGTGAAATCTGGGTCCCGTAAGAGTCGAAATCAGTTCAAAAAGGCAACTGAATTTAAGACTGTCTGGTAGTAAGATGCCAAAGAAACATGTGAGCTTCAATTCAAGTTAATTTCTAATTTGGTAATAAATTAGTTATACTGCTTACATCGACAATAACAATAAAAATAGAGTACCCGTTACTGCTTTTTTTAAAGTATCTTTCTATTTCTACCAATCTATTTGTTGTTTGTAACATTAAATTTTATTTGCCCATGTATTGAGTTTCTATAAAACCCATGCGCTGTGTTGCAAATGGCGTGTATTGTTAAGGACTTTCAATTACACACTAAGGCTCGGTCGCTCACATCGTTTATGAATTGGCAAAGGGAATAAACGAAGCCCATTAAGCAATTGAGAAGACCTATACACCAGTATCGATCCCTCAAAATGAATGAAATTGTGTGTTACCATGCTGTTCACTGCAATATAGGGTATTTTTACCATGTTTTCATTTTGTTTTTCGTGACGAAAGTATATATTGTTTAAACTATTTTTTGAATGTAGTATACGAGTATTTATAAAAAGAAACATAATATATCACAATATATTGTTTTTAACATATAAAGTGTAAATAACAAAATAACGAATAAAAAGCTTGCATATTTTTTTGCGTTTTGTGATGAAAAATAGTTGCCTATATCAAACTTATTTGTCTTAAATGTACCTATTTATAGAAGTTTAGAATTAAATATATTCCAGATTATAGTTGCAGCAGTTATGTGTATGTCAAAATATAACAATAAATTTTAACAATAATTAAACGCATTTTTGTTGTAAAATAAAATGGAAGTGAAATTAAAAAGAGTAGATATTAAATTTCTATACAATCTTATCTTTGACTTTACTATTAAATAAAAGTTTGGAATAACTATTCTGCCTCGATGTCGCAACGGTAGCGAATGCGACTGCTAAGCTTGAGGTCTCGGGTTCAATTCCCGAGTCGGAGCAAATGTTTGTATGATCTGCTAATATTTGTTTTGGAGTTGGGGTTTTTCCATATATAATATGTATGTATTTACAAAAAAAACGATATAAGTATTCTATCAGTCAATCTAATGATCATAGTATAGGCTCTGCTTAGTTTGAGCTAGATGGCGTTGCGTGTCATTAAAGATAAAGAAATATTATCATTAGTATTTTGATGTGTGGAACGGACAGTAAAATGTCATGTACACAATTTCCGCTGTGATCGTATTTTGTTATTTAATTAGTACTAGTATTTCGAAAAAGATATAGAAACTTTTTTGTTTTTATTCTGATTCGTAAACCTAAATATCATTACAAAATAAACAAATAGAAAAATACTGTTTTTAGTTTTAAGTTACTTTGCAACACCATTTTGTAAAGTAAGGAGTACTAGGAGAAGAATAAATATTTTTTTTTGTAAAATTCATTTTGTTCTGACACTCTATCAGGTCGTGATCCTAATTAGAAATAACCTGCAACATTATTTTGTAGTTATTTAAAATAAAGAAATTTTTATATTTCCGTCAAATATTATTTCGCCATTGTTCTTTACTGATCAATTTTCTTGCGGAACACGGTTTCTTAACATTAATAGGTACATACTTACATTCTACTGTTGTCTTTGTTTGTAAAAAATAAAACATTTTTTAAAATCGACTTGTAAACATAATATAACACCTCTTGAATTCTATTCGTACCTTCCATTAGGCAGAGTAAAGTCATTTTGGCAGACATTTAAAATAGAAATAGAAAAATATTTACTGCCTATACTATATTTTTTACGATACTCATTCGTCTAACTTCTGAGCTCTAGAATCTAGATATAGATAACTTGAAAGTTAGACTAAAAATGGTAAATTAGGATGGATCGAATGGATTTTAAATATACGTGTAAACATATACACGCTTACACAGTTTGCAGTACTTGTACAATGTCATAATCTTTAAACGTTTTTGTACGAAGTAAGCAAACCTGAATATAAATAAATAATACAAAACTTCATCACAGATTTCATCATTGATGTTTAAAGGGTATACCTAGTTAGCTTATTAATGTGGGCTCTTTCGATATCGCCTGTTTTTTTTTGTAAAAAAGATAGCCCCTCCTCAATGTTAATTATAAACGACGAATCATTTTAATAACTTTTTCATCCAGTTCGAAAAAATTTGTAATTAACCAATACAATCCGCAATACGATTTTAAAATGATAAAATAAACATAGTTCAAAAATACTGAAAAACACGTTACAAAAGTCGATAACAAACAATTTGATTGAAATAATATGAAAATTACCTTGATTGGAACTAAGAGATGATTTTACTCACCTGCAAATAGAATGTACGAAAGAAATAAGACTCCAAATGTTTAAGACGGAAACGTTTTCTTTTCTGAACTACTTTGGCAACATAATGTAATGAAATAAATTTCATGCTTGATAGCCAAAGTAGGCAACTTTAATTCCTAAACAATCACTCACAACAGCTTTACAAGTTCCGCTTTAGAATTACTCGAATTATGAGTGTGGACGACTATTACTCCTGTTTCATCGTATCAACAATACAAGCCCATTTGGTCTTGTGTGGCTCCGCAATAAATGCCTTTGTGTTTATCGATCGATGCGGTATACAGTAACGCTGCGTATTTTTAAACAAGAAATTCTTTTCTGCGCTCGAATTTAACCGCTATTCATTTATTTTGCTGACACGAAAACTGGTCAAACTATAAAGGCTAATTATGTTTTTAATAGCACTAAAGCTCGCAAATAGTTAAGTAATTTAAAAACGTTAACAAATAAACTAGAAAATGATAATTTTAATGATAGTAACTTTGTTTATGATGTGAATCACTATTGGACTGAATTGGATTAGTGTAAATTTTGATTGGAGTATATCAATGCTCTAATCAAAATTTACACAATAGGATTAATTATCATTGTCTCTTTGTCTCCCCTGTGTTTCCCTGGTTATTATGCTAATAATTGGTTTGTTCAAAGAGTAGTACATTGGTTTGAATGCCTTTGAATTAACATTATGTAATAAATCCTTTTTGTATCGAAATCACACTGGTTACCGGACCTTCTGGCAGTTAGGTACTTATCTGATTATTCCTCTCGTAGATCGGTGATCGTAAAGTGTTAGTGTTATTTGAATGTATCTAAGGTGAGTACATGACGATTGATTCGGAGTCAACGTCCGAGCTCCGACTTACGGTTAAAGAATCTCTATTTCTCAAAAGAATTTACAAAATTCATTTACTGAGAAAACATACACAAATGTTAACTTGTGATCGATTTAACCTAACATGTAACAAAAGTGGGTAGTCAATAAATACATTTTGAACTTATAAACTACTCGAACAAAGTAAACAAGAATGCAACTGAACCAAAGATGTACGATATTTTTTTAACTAGATATAACATTCGTATGGTAAGTACAATCGTTATTTTGTTTTTTTCTTTTTGTCACATTTTTTATTTTTCTTTACTTCTGTTATATTTTGCTTTTTTTTTTGTAATGTTATAAGAATAGTAAAATGTACTAATTAACAGATTAACAGGTAGCTATTATGTGATTCTTCAATATTTTTTTAAATTTAGTCAGTGTCGCAGCATTTTTTATATTTACTGGTAATTTATTGTATATTTTGACTCCTTCAAATTCAATATTCTTTTTACCATAGTTCGTTCTAGGTGGACGAGTTACCAGATGGCTTGCGTCTCTCAGTTTCATTTTTTGACGAGCACAGTTTTTTATAAAAGATAAGTAGTTTACTTTAGTTGAACAATCCAAAATATCCTGGTACAATAAGGTGAAAACGTCTTAATCCAACGTAGTGTCTATCATGACACACGAAGAGTTTTCCCATTAATCTGACGTGAGCCATGGAACGACACATGAAGAAAACAATTTGGCTACCGAATGTGCAAAACGAATCTACGTGCGCGTGGGGAAATATCTTAGGTATTGGCTACGGCCGACCGACTGCCGCTACTCGCGCGTCCGAGACGTGTCCCATGACCGGCATTCCATTTAAGATTACCGAACACTTTTTGAAAAACGAATTAAACAAACTTGATACTAACAAAGAGAACTAAACATTGAAAAACAAACATAAATGTAATTGAAAAACTACAATAAGTGCAACCTTCAATTTAACAGGTAATGTTTCGAGTATAATAGCTATAGATTGCCTTCGAGTCTGATTAAAGTCGGTGCTATTTCTCTAGGTTGCCATAGTCGGGTATAGCGACCACAACTCTTAGATTCTATTCATACTTTCCATCAGGAAAAGTGGAATCGCTTTGGTAGGCCTAAATACAAAAAAAAGTCGGTTCAACTTTTAAAACGAATTTACTTTACTGTTTTGAGTTGGAACCATTAAGAATGATTTTTTTCTTCATATTTGAAAGGAACCATAAGGGAAAATTTTATTCATCTAACCGTTTTCTTAAACTGAGCCGGGTTGGTTTAAGTCATCAGTCCTCCATAACCCAAATACAGGACGATATCGAAGTTCTATAGAAATACTTTTTAGGCCTTACACTACCCGTAATAATTTTCATAGATGCTCGTATGGTGAACAGGATCGACGGCTTATCGTCCTCTACGAGACACAGTGAGGTGAGGAAGACCGACCTGAGTAGTGATGTGTTAACATTGCAATGTGTTAACCTTAGCTACATTTTAGCCACGAGCTTTTTCGAAGGGAGATGTATCATTTCAAATATAAAATGAGAAGGTATGAGGTCACAAACATTTAATTATTTGCATAACAAATATTGTTTGGTCAAAATATTTTGTAACCTCATTTGTTACCAGTTGTTCGCATATCTCTGTAACTCAATACAAACACCTGACAAGTGTCTTGAAAGAATAAAACTGAAGTTATCCTGTAACTTTCAAAGATCAAGGACCCTCCTATCATCAGCTCAGCAACATGACAAAACGAATACCAAGCAAAAACACATGTAAAGTTGGAGAAATGAGTTTCACTAACTAACTAATAAATATCGTCGGGGCTGTAGAATTTTAGAGTTTACCTGAACTTCTGGTGGGATCTCATTATCAGATCCTGACATGGTAACAATGGGACCACCTCGAGATCACTTTCGGGGTTATAAGCGTGACGTTATGTTGTGTACTGGCATAAGAAAAGCAAAAGATAGTAGCAATCGTAGCTGATTAGCTGTCATTTTATGAAGAGTACCGTTGTTTGTGTCTGTAACTCATCATCAATTAATTCAAATGGGACTTTTTGTTTTAGGATATTTTTTTATCAAATAAAAAAAGAATTTTGCGAATACGTTTATACTCGTATATGATAGAATTATGCCCTAATACATAAAAAATATATATTTCTGGGTCCAGAAAACGGAACATCGGGGTACCCACAGAGGAGGGAGGCCATCTACAAGCATTAGGAGGCCCCAGATACGTCGGGATTCCAAGGATTCTAGGACTACTAGACGGCGTGCGGTTTATGGTCGTTTCGGTATGACATAATCACCTACCAGAAAAAAAAGGGGAATTTTGTTATAAAGATAAGATTTTAAATTCAGAAATAAGGTTCTTATAAAAACAGTGCTTTAAAAATTGCTCGTTATTTAGTGAGATATTAGCTTCAGCTTCTACGGTGAAATATGTACATGGAGCGTTCTTGAGAGGAAAACTTTGCTTACGGTAATCGTATGAAATAAACATTCGGGTACCTGGACTGTTGTCAATGTTTAATTATTTATCGGACGTTCCCTTTTTAGCTCAACGTGTTATTTTTACATTTATGAGATAGTTTACATGAGCATACAGTAGATTTTAAACTGTTATGTTATGTTATATATATAGGTATATATGTTGTGTTATTTTCTTGAAAAAGCAAAATTGCTGGTTCAGTTATTTGAAACAGTTTTAATTAGCGTTGATTTTGATGAATTTTGAATTTAGTAATATCGCGTTGCGGTAATGTGGTTGTTAATTTATATCTCTTTCATATGTTATATTATTATTTTCCGTTCAGTTATTTTTAACTTCGATATTCACGTAGAAGTATCTTTTCATGTGATATACAAGCTTTTGAAGCTTAAGACTGAAACATTTTTATTTAATGTATACAGTTTTAAGACTCGGTGTACTCATGAGGTTATTAATAATATATTAACAAGATATTCCTGCAAGGGCTGTGTGACATGCCGATGTCGAGTGTAAAATATTTTACGATGTATAATACCTACTGAAATTAGATAATAGGTATATTTTTCTGTATACTCTTGATAACGAAATACCTTTAAACCTCTCACAGTATAATGGTATATCTAAACAAGATAAAAGCTTTGAACACAAAATTAAATTATGAGTTTAATTTTAGTAGCAATAATAGTAGCATAGCATAGCGTTCTTTGGTGGGAGCCCTTCGTTCAGCAGTGGACGGCGACAGGTTGATTGATTGAATAGTAGCATTAATTGATTCGACTTTAGACTTTAGACGACTTTAGTTACAGTTACAGAGGGTCGTAAGTGCCTTAAAAACGTCAGGATTAGCTTTAAGAAGGCAATGATTAAAGAACAGAATGAAAAAGGTTGGCATATGTTTGTACACCCCCGTCGATGGCCTTCATGGTCGAAGACGACGGGGGACGGAACGAGGATAATGTTCCGCCCGTCAGGGAATCGGAGATAGGGGCGGTCGTTCTACGGATTCGCTCTAAGAACACCGCCCCTGGGCCAGATGGGATACCTGCCCGAGTGCTGGCGCGAACCCTCGACCACATGTAGGATCGCCTCGGGGAAGTCCTAAACGCCAGCTTGGCGTCCGGGCGCTTTCCTGAGGGTTGGAAGAGCGGGAAGCTGGTCCTACTACGGAAGCCGGGACGGCCGACCGATTCGGTCGCGGCCTATAGGCCCATCGTGTTGCTGGACGAGGCGGGTAAATTGTTTGAGAGGATACTCTCTGCCCGCATCGTCCGGCACCTCTGCGAGGTGGGCCCCGATCTGTCGGACGCCCAATACGGGTTTCGAGCCGGGCGTTCGACAGTCGATGCTGTGTTGCGCCTGAGGGCCGTGACCGAAGAGGCGGTGAGCTGTGGCGGCATGCTGTTGGCGGTGTCGTTGGACATCGCCAACGCATTTAATAGTCTGCCATTTAGCTGCATCAGGGAAGCACTCCACTACCACGGGGTGCCAGAGTACCTGAGGCGGCTTGTGGCAGACTATCTTAGGGAGCGTACCGTCATGTACGAGGACCGAGATGGCATTCTGAGGCGGCGGCCCATGTCGTGCGGTGTTCCACAGGGGTCTGTCCTCGGACCACCCCTGTGGAATATGGGATACGACTGGGCCCTTCGAGGTCGTCTTCCCCCCGGGCTGGGCGTAATTTGTTACGCCGATGACACATTGGTCACGGCCCGGGGGGCGAACTTTCAAGAGGCGGCGCGCCTGGCCACCGTGGGAGTCTCTTTGGTGGTCGGGCGCATTGAGGCGCTGGGTTTACGAGTGGCCCTAGATAAGACGGAGGCCCTTTTGTTCCAGGGGCCCCGTCGTGGTCCACCACCCGGCGCCTCTATCGTAGTCAATTCGGTCCTCGTACCAGTTCAGGCCTAGATGAAATATCTGGGCCTACCCACCTTTTTTTTGTTGACAGATTGGAAAATCCCTTCGGATCTCCGGCTCCTCAGGGATGCAGGAGCCAGGAGTACATGGTGTTTCTTCTAAAAACCACCCTAGCAACCGATTACAGACGTCCTACTCTAAAGGGGACCCGGACCATATTATTTCAGGTCCCCATCAGGTCCAGAATCAACGCCGCGTCTAGTCAGACCCAATCCTGGGGAGGTCAACTATGCACCCCCAGAATATGGTGGGCTGAACACTCCGGTATCAGTGCCCCGGAGTGCTGAGGGATTCTCTGACTGGGACACGGTTGTTTTGTTATTTGCTCTTTAACGTGAGCTTACGTCGTGTTGTTTTAGCGACTGGGATACCTCCATTGGAAAAGTCCCCCGCTCCTGATTTCTCTTCCTCTATGGGTTGGGCCGATTGGTTGCCGTACCGACGGCAATCCCGTCGCCCCTATAAGACGTCCCCCCGGGGGTACACACGGGGCTTGTCCGGTCAATGGCACTGTATGGTGCACCGGTGTGGGCGGCGGCTCTGACCGCCCAGAATAGGGCTCGTCTCTGGCGCCCTCAGAGAATATTGGCGGTTAGAGCCATACGCGGTTACCGCACCGTATCGACGGAGGCGGCGTGCGCGTTAGCCGGAACTCCCCCGTGGGATTTGGAGGCGGAAGTGCTCGCTGAAGTTTATCGGCGAACGGCAGACTTTCGGGTGGGTAGCCGCATTCGGCCCCCGCCCGAAGAGATACGCGAGTGGCGAGAGGCCGCTCGTCGAGCCACGATGGCTCGTTGGTCGTCCCGGCTAGAGGCTCCACGTGCTGGCTTTGCCGCCGTGGAGGCTCTCCAGCCGGTCATCGCCGAGTGGGCAGGGCGGCAGCACGGGACCCTTTCCTTCCGACTGACACAGATTCTTTCCGGGCACGGTTGCTTCGGGAAGTATCTGCACTCGGTCGCCAGGAGGGAATTGAGTCCCGCCTGTCACCACTGCGACTGCAGTGAGGACTCGGCTCAGCACACGCTGGCGGTTTGTTCCGCCTGGGCGGCGCAGCGTGGGGTTCTCACTGCAGTTATTGGAGGAGATCTCTCGCTACCGGCCGTAATACGCTCCATGGTCGGTAGCGACAGTTGTTTTACCGCGGTCGCAACCTTCTGCGAAGACGTAATTTCGCGGAAGGAGGCAGCGGAGAAGGCCCGGGAGAACGATATCCATTCGGACCCAATTCGCCGCCGGCGAGCCGGGCGGCGGAGGCGCGCATACCAGCGCCTCATGCCGCCTTGAGTGTGGCCGCGGGTGGACGGGACAGGTTTTCCCCTCCATCCGCTACAATGGCCAGCCGCGAGGAGGCGACGTCCGCGTGTGCCGTATGTCGCCTAAAATAGAGAGTTTACCCATAGATGGTGCCCGAGGTAGCGGGCAGGCGCTGGGAGGGATCTGGATGTCGTAATAACAGCGGTTCCCGGATCCCTCCTATCTCAGGCGCAGAGTGGCACACCGTGTGGTTTTAGTCGGTCCGATTCCGACACACCACCCCGCCGTAAACCCCAGTGGGGTGACGGCCCGAGGGGGTTTCCACAAGTTAAAAAAAAAAAATGTTTGTACAAACTTTGCAGATTATTTAAATTTAAAGGAGAACTACATTTATTTATTTGTTTAAATTTACAATAATTGAGTCTTAGCACAGGGCAAGCAATGCACGTAAAAACTATTTTTAAAGGTTGAAATTAAATTACACCAAATAAACACGTAGGTCACTGCATCCCTTCTAGCTTACAGAAGACCCTGGATAGACTGGATAACTAGCTGTTTCTAATAATACTCGTTACACTAAACGTTCATAAACCCAAAATTTAAACACTAACGATTAACTAGGTCGATTCAGGATACCATTTAGTTTTAAGAAATATTAATCCAGTAATATTCTCTGCTCGAATTGCAATTCAACGATTTACTAGTTGTGTCTAAGCGCCGTGATTAAGCTTTAACGAACACCGCGATTAGATATTAGTTTCAAAGTGGTACTGTTGAATATGTTGGCTAATTACAAATTGTCTTGTCAGAGTATAAGCGACGGATTTGCTTTGCCAATTTGCTTCTATAAACACTTTTGTATTTTATGTAGTTATTTTTTTATATTTCATTGGCAGAGAGCAAAATGCAATGCCATACTTCTTCTCGTACAACACAAAAACAGTGGTAGGTACAATTTGCAGGCTACACTATAACCAACCTTTTAAAAATAAGTTGGAAACATTAAAATATAAAAAGGTTGCTCTCAGCTGTGACTAACGAGTGAGCAGCTTAACAGATTACGCCCAGTTATGGGATGGGGACTGCGGTTGCGTAACAACGGAGCGCTCTTCTGATACAGCGAAACGGTAAATTAATGAATGTGTAGGCAATGTTCAACGATACAGCGATAGAACGGCTCTCTACCCTCTTTTGGCCATGAGGCGCGTTATACTGCCCATACTATGGCTTCCTTGGGCAGGGACAAGTTCTTTTCCTTCATCCATGACAGTGTTGGCGACATCCTTGTGTATCTCATTATTGCTTGGTTGAGATTTATAAGACGACTGAAGACGTTGCGCGTTCTTCTACGGGCCCTCTAGAAATTGTCCTTATGTCTGTCTTTTAAATGAGACTAATTGCTTCCACATCCCTACAATTATAACTCCTGCACACTAGGACCAACCCACCATCAGTCACCCACGAATACACCGTATTATGACACTCAGCCAGTCAAAGAAAAAAATAATTTCTCTCGGCACCTGCAACGAAATTAATCAGGCATCTTCATGTCTTAATACAAGCTAGCTCCGGACGTCTCTTAAGCGACGAAGGTGTGACTTCAATCTGTCCGATTCCAACAGATTGCTCCACCGCAAAGCTAGATAAGGTGACCGTCTGGAGGGGATTTGAGCGAGGAAAAAAAAATTGCAAGTTCATTTTAAACGTCGTACTGTGAAATGAGAACGTACAACCTCTACGGGTGAACTTTTTTGCGAGATCTCAATTTATTTTTACGCTTGTCACCTCGCGACGAGTATACAAATAGGAATATGAAAGCTACTCACGAGAGTATTTGAATCTAGAATATTATTGAAGTGAAACTTCTTTATCGGGGTTGGAAAAAAATTTAGTGTAACATTTTTTCGTTACGCGTCACATTTCTCCGTTACGCGCCATCTTTTTCTTATCCCTACCACGCGTGATTCGAAGTATACTTTCTCCAGCGGAGTAGGGATTGGTAAATGTCTCCAATGTATTTTGCGGCCCGTTTTGAGTAGTTACATTTTGAAATCCAGGTGGCGATTGCATCGACTTCGGACGGGTTTAAATTATTTTTTTGAAAAATAACCTCATAAAGAAGTTTCACTTCTTACGAGTGTACGCTAGTACACGCACACATATTTTTTTTTAATATATTATATTACTCATGAGGCATTTATTATATTGTATAAAGTATAATGTGAATTTTCTGATTGACTTGAATTTTACCATTACAAAAAAATCTGGTTTCATAAACGTTTGTAGACTTTAGTCTTGTGTATATAATAGAATTGTATAGGATAAATGTGTATAAGTTCTGTATGTCTTCTAAGTTTTTATTTACAACGTCATCTAGATTCATAGTTAAGTTGTATGTTGATATCCAATCGGCTAAAAATATACTGTTTTCTATCACAGGTAAGTGAATTGCAGATTACTCGGGCACGCTCCAGGAAGGCTTCGAGAACTGCGACAAAACTTGGTCATCATAGACAACCGCATCATAGCAGTAGGTATAATATATTAATCCATATAACCTTTTGTAATGTTTAACAAGTGTTCCGTAAGGTATTGCCAAAGACAAAAAAGTCTTAAAACAATGAAGTGTATCTGTGATCATTATATTTGTATATAATCATTGTATAAACTCGTACATTATACATTGTATGATAATCATTATACAATTTATATGTTAAATTTTATTTTACAGCAGTTATATTTCAGCATTTTCAAAGGTTTAAAGCAAAACCTATGGGAAGAAAATTTGAATTACAAATGAAAATTAACATGTTCACAGCAGCACAGGCCGCGTGTAAGCTTTTTTATATATTTACATTTCAGACACTGTTTGTTACTTGATTTGTAGATAACTAACTTTTGCCAAAGGCTTTATTCATATACAAATAATTTCTTCATTCCTTTTGAAGTTTTCAACGCAAAAAAATTGTTGAATATAATTAATTATAAGAAATCGGGCAAATTGTTGTTATGATTATGTTAAAACAAAAGAAAAGACATGTGATTTCCATTACGAGCCGAGGTGAGTTTCTGAATAAATAATTAACTTACATCAATTCTATTATTATCAGTAATAAAATAATATTTATGTCTGATCGGCGGAGCTAGTAGTGTAATTAGCATAAAGCAACAAATTATAACAAGACACTCTAAACTGTTAAATGTTAGAACATACATTTATTCAGCTGATAACAAAAATATGTATTAAACACATTTTATGCCACCCGCCTTTAATGATGATTGCTTCTATAACAAACTACAGCATGAAAAATAAATACAAATGTCTTTCCCTTTCGTGTCTACTGAAGAGTATTTAATGCGAAAAATCTTGACGATCGAGATTTCTATCTCAGAAATTTCAACGCGGAATCTCGGTAAATATGATGACCGTCATGTCTTTTACGTCCTCAAGCAGGGCGTGAAACAGCACCGAACTAGGCCGCCATAGTGTGGGTCACCTTACAGCATTGTCTGCATTCGCAATAAGCCGTCAGGCAGAGTAGTCACATTGGCGGGCTCTTAAAATTAAAAATTAAATAAAAAATAGGCCTAGCGACGCTACTCTTTATTGTTACAGATTATAATATTTTACAATTGTAAGATCGAAAACTTTTTATTTTTATTTTATGGATATTAGCTATGATTACAAAAACACATACATATATCTTTCTTTTTTAAAAGATAGTTCTCGTGTAAGGAATGGAGGAAGGAAAGGAACAGTGTCCGTTTCATGTTGTACCGCAGACTCGAAACAATAATTTGTGGATCATACAAAGTGTAGTCCTATGGAGGAATCGAACCTAGAATACTCAACGTAGTAGAAAGTGCTAGGTGTCCTCTTAAATTACTATAGTATTCATGTAGTCCAATACAAAAATAGCTTAGTGTAAGAGAGAGACAATAAAATGTGTTAATTTTTGTAGTTTCATATGTAACTTATGAACTCTATACGGTTCTTGAAATTCTTCCTACTATTTGCCAATGGTTCATTTTATTAAATGTTATTATAAGAAAAAATATTATCTTATTATATAAACTATTCAAAAAACAATAAACAGTGCAAGCCCTACCGCTCTACTTCAGATAGCAGAGCTCTCATTCAGCTTTAGTTCAACATGACTGAAAATAAATACGCGTACGGCTTTTTGTATCCAACTCTTTATCTAACTGTGCATTCCAAAATATTTGAATTGAGTGTCCTTTCTACTGCATTGGTAGTTGCAACGATCAGAATAACTATTGTCGCAATTTACACACCTACTGCCTTCGCATTGTGTGTAATCTATATTTATGTGGGTGAATACAATAACAGACTCATAGCTGCATCAAAATTTAGCATTACTTTCAAATTAATATTTCTGATAAGTATGCAAACTTTGAGGATTAAACTAAATGAAAATGTCAAGATCTGCGTAAATAAAAAAAATAAATAACAAATTTAACTGCAGTAAATAACAAAATTTTAGCAGTGAAAATAAAATTTATGGATGCTCAAGGCTCAAATTCATGTGTTATTAGGGTAAAGTTTAAAATGAATCATTGCGATTTAAATTATTGTTACCAACAGTATTGATTATTAATCTTTTTCACTCAATTAAAATTCGTTACCAAAATAAATATAGAAACTTCGTCCGAACTGCCATACTGTTCACCGAAAAGTGTAGGACATGTTAACATGGTGCAGACGATCGCATTAGAGTCTATCGTCGACGTGGGGAGAGATGTGTTCAAAGTGGCATTAAGCAGCGTGTTACTTTTGGAAGCGATTTGTGTATGGTGTGGGGTGGTATTTCGATGAAAGGGTGAATGGCCAGCACGTAGCCCGGATTTTAATCCCATTGAGCATGTTTGGGGCAGTTTAACAGAGCTGTATATGCAAAAAATGCCCACAACCGTGGCAGCAATAAGAACAGCAATTTTAGATAAGAATGAAATAATATTCCACGATGCTGAGTGCTACAATTTTTTATCATTGTAAAAACTAATTTTTTAATATATCAACCACAACCAAATTTTGTTACATTTACCGTTTTTGTTCAAAAAAATTAATTGGTCCTTTCTAGTACATAAACACACACTTAAGAATATGATACTACGCTATTGCAAAGTCAGCGAACCAAAATATATAAGTTTGAATACTTCGTTAAAATGTTTATTCCAAAGGTTTTTTGAACATTGATGCAGTTTATGAATCCGACAATGTATGCACCTTTGGAAGTGTTTTATTCAATTGATCGTTAAGGTTTTCGTGATAAAATACAAACGTCCACAACCGTCCACCTCAATATTGGATTATTGTTTGCAATTATACCTCTGAAATCATGTACATTACTTCAGTATTGAATATCATATTAATAAAGTAACCATACCCACAATGTAGCCTCTATGAAATAAATAATGCTGTCGCAAAATAACGTTTTTCTTTTATGGAAGTATCATACATACATCCAATGCGGTACATGTAACGCTTAGGGTTTTATCAACATGCATAAATCATAATGATCAATGTCAATAAATATCATTTGGATTTGTAAAAGCATTTTTGACTTTATAACATTGAGAATTGTAAATGGTTGTTACTTTTAAGCGATATATGATCGCTGCGACAAATAAGTTAGCTTCGTGAGTTTTACAACACTCGAGTTTCCTCGTTTATATTAGTTCGTTGAAAGCTGTTTAAGTGAGTTGCTTTGCGTCAAAAGGCTGGTCTCCCAATAAAACGCAACCAAGATAAAGTTAAACATCCGTATTGAAACTATGACCTCCGCTTAGTTTCTCTCAAAGCGTTTCGTAATTTAATTAGTCAATTCTGCAAAACAGAATTTGTAACGTATGTATTTGAAAGTTTTCGTTAATATCGTTTCGCTTCTGAAATAGATATATTTTGAAATATATCATATCACGAGTAATTAATGATATTTGATCTAAAATAAATGCGGCATTTTGCAAATATTTATTTTTGAATTCTTGAAAAAGATATTGTTACAAACGTTAACAAGAGGGGTAAACCATATCGTGCTGACTCTAAATGAAATTGGAGGTAAAGGAAGCACATGAACTGAATTAATTTAATTGTTCATTTCAGCCATAGTGAATGAGACTGTTGTGCTTGAGGTCTCGGGTTTGATTTCCGGGTCCGACCCGGAAATGTTTCGGAAATGTATTTATTTATATCAATTGTCTAGTACCCATTATTCTTTTTTAATTTTTCTTTAACTTACGAAAACCCCTCAGGCCGTCACCCTACCAGGTTTTACGGTGGGATAGTGTGTCGGAATCGGACTGACAAAACCACACAGTGTGCCACTCTGCGCCTGAGATAGGAGGGATCCGGAAACAGCTGCTATTACGACATCCAGATCCCTCTTAGCGCCAGCCCGGAGGGAAGACGACCTCGAAGGGTCGTCCAACCGTATTCCATGTTCCATAGGAGTGGTCCGAGGACAGACTCCTGTGGAACACTGCACGACATGAGCCGAGTTGTCTAGTACCCATAGTACAAGCTCTGCTTAGTTTGAGACTAGATCACGTTATGTGTCAGATTTCTGAAACATTTGTAATTCATTATTATTTATTAGTGAGTTTTATAATCCATTTTCCTTTTATAAGCTTGTACATAACATCAAACGTTTTCAGAGACCTTTGTGTAGCAGTGGACGGCGGTCGGTTGCTTTTTTTTAATTTTTGTTACTATTTTTACTAATACTTCTTTTACTGAAGTCGTGAATCGCTTTAACGAGTTGATTAGGTTAGAGCTGAGCTGTTGACATAACCAGTAGTTTGGTATGCGAAATAATTCTTACGATTTTTTGTTGTTTAAATAGATGCAACTTTTTCTTGTGCAATGATTTTCAGGTTAGTTTCTCGTACGTAAAAAATACTTGTGAGGAATTAAAAAAATATTAAATTAATCTACGCTGTCCAGATTTGATATTTTCAGCATTTCGTAAAAGAAACCACCTATAGATTATAAACTTCGTTACTGATAAATAAATGAAAACATTGTTATTCTTAGAATATGAATCAATTCTAAAACACTACTTTTAAATAGATAAGCAGGTTAAAGTTGAGAAACATTTTCATCTGTTTTACTAAGATCTGGAAAAAAAAAACAGTATCTTGTAATCAACTGTGAAAAATTACTATGCAATTGTTTCCATTAGTAAGAAAACATCATTTTAAACGAAAATTTAAAATATAAACGAACGAAAATCAATTACTTCATCTACATTTCGTTGTAAGAAACAACGTCTGCAATTGAAACTGAACGGCAGGAGTGAGTAATTTTCTCAATTGATTTTTATACGGCGATAACCCTTCTGTGGTACAAAAGAACATGATTCTCTCGTTTTAACTAGGAAACATGCTCCAAAATCAATCTCTAAACACGTTTGATGTTATGTACAAGTTTATAAAGGGAAAACGAAAAGTAAAACTCACTAATACATTAATGGGACCCTAGTCAGCAGAAAGAATCCAATCAATTTTCTTTGTGAAAATAACTTACAAGAAATTTTGAATTGATTCTTCGAACACACATTTGTAAATATATTCATAAGATATTTATTTACAAAATATATAGATCTCGAACATAACAAGGTCTTTATTTATAAAAGCGTTCATTAGAAAGGTAAAAAAATACACGTACTCGTATTTACGTTACTTGAATATCAGAATATTAATAGAACCAATTTTCCTTAGAGGGTCTTATGGCTTTTGTATACATTTTTAATTTAATATGGTGAGACGGAAGACGCACATTAAAGCTGCTTTCATTACGAATACTGAAAATATCAATCAAATAAAACACTTCCAAAGATATATACACATATGTATGTACATAGATATTTAATATGATTCGCTATGTAAAGGTGGTAGGTAAGTAAATTAAGGCAGTAATTTTTCCGATCGTTGTAACTGTTGACGCAGTAAAAGACACTTGAATCAAAAAGTTTGTGTGTTAGGAATATTGGAAAGTTTATTTATCGTAATATAATATCGAACTCTCGTTTTACAAAACTCACTTTACTAGATATATTTGCTAAAGACATAATTATGACGTGATTGAGTCAATATTAGGAATGTTAGTCTATTTTGGATGTATAGCTCTGAAATCGTGGTTCTTAATCCAGGACTTGCTGCTCGTTGTTGAAAACTCTTCATTTATTGACTATGTAATCTTTAAATATGATGGATATGAAAGACATTGCCGACATAGATACAATGCTATGTATATATTAGTATTTGGAAATAATACTTGAACCACATTTTAAGAAAATATTTCGAATGGAGGAACGTGAAATTCGGTACACCTAAATAATGTTTATTTTCTTTCTGTACGAAAGAAGAAGGGCTGATTTTTAAAGATTATAAATTGTGTGTCATAAATTGAAAAGTTACGTACTAACGAGTATCTTAGGCAAAACAATGGTGGGACCTGAAATAATATGGTCCGGGTTCCCTTCAAAGAAGGACACTTGAGACTGGCCGCCGGTGTGGTTTTTAGTGGACCAACACCATATACTCCTGGCTCCTGCTCCCCGAGAAGCCAGAGATCCGAAGGGATTTTCCACCCCGACAAAGAAACAAAAAAAAAACAGAAAAAAGGCAATACAATGGTAGGTAAGTTATAAATATTAATAAAACAAGCCATCGTTCTGTAACCGAATGCAAGATTCAAACGGCTCAGAAATCACTACCTAGAAAAATGACTTGTTTCATTGTTTTTCATTTGGAAATAGATGTCATGTTACTAATACCCAATTTAAAATAAACTAAAGAAGCCATATTACAAATGTCTTACATACAGTTACACTATTTCCACAGTTAGAGTGCTTCAATCAATCAAAACGAAACAAGTTCGAAAATGAACCAGTTCCACGAAAAAATATCACATAACTATATTTTGTAGGTTTTCTAATAAACATATCTTTTGATATATATATTTTAACACATAAATCTTGCTTGGTTAGCAACAAATTATATAAAAATTTACAAAAACAATTTCGCTTTATTGTCAACTTGTCTCAAAATTCTAAGATAAATTGACAATTAAAATAAATGCAGATGAAATCGTGTCGGAAATTTTAAAGATACAAGCTAACTGTGAAGTCACTAAGAACGATACTTTAAATTAAATAAAATATAGGTACTTTAACATCACAGCATCATCACATATACATGTCATCTATATTTCTCTCACTATGCTGTGTACATATTCTATTTCCCAAAAATTTTATTTTAAACGACCATATTTCGACCGAATATACTGGTGTGAGTAAAGCTTAGTTTATCTCTATTAGTGAGCCTGTCCAATCCCGTTGCCGCGGTGGCATATTACAAGGTCAATCGGCTTTCAAAGCCGGTAACTAATTGCCAAGTTAAGTGTTGAATTCTCGATAGCGTTGTTTGGCTAACTGTCTAGACCACATTTCATACACATCAAAATTATGTAACGATATGTTTTTATCAATTTTGTTAGTGTACATAAACAATATTTTGTATTTGTATATTTGTGTGTTGTTTTTATGGTCGTTTTTAAACGCAATTGTTACGCAACGTGGAAATGTTAGGTAAAAACATTATTTGTTATTATCTGATATTTTTATATCTGTCGGTGTCTCTTATCTGAATGTAGAAATAGAATCTTTATTCTAAGAGATTTGTACATTCGGCTATTATATCTATCACAACTAATTCACTAACAATTTATTAGACTAAGTAAATTGAAGCTTAAGTTTAGCTTAGCTTAGCTATTAAAGCAGCACGAGTAAGGAACTGGCACGTCCTGGAAGTGGTTGAGACGCTCTCGGATCACCTCTACATCCGATTTGAGCTCTCCCAGACCCAGGATCCCGGTAGGGGTCAGGCAGCGCGGCGTTTTTCTCGTTTTCCAAACTAAATAGGGACCCACTAGAGGAGCCGGTCATCATTCACTTAGCTGTCTCTGCAGGCCCCGACCGAGTAGGTCGACATGGTGGCTGGTCGCTTCCGCGACGCGATTACGCAAATCTGTGATGCGCCCATGTCCCGCATCCGAGATTGTCGGCCGCCATGGAAGGAGGTTTATTGGTGGCCCCAGGAATTGGTGGACCTCCACGTGGCCTGTACACGTGCCCGGAGGTCCTATACCTGTAGTCGGCGGTACACCGGGAAGAAGACGAGGAGGACCAGCTTCATGAGGAGTACCGAGAGGCGCGGTAAACTCTGAAGAAGGCCATCAGCCGCGCCAAAGAAATTAAGAGAAAGGAGATGCTGGAGGGTCTCGATCGTCACCCCTGGGGTCGCCCTTATCGTGCGGCGCGACAAAAGCTCCGCACATCGGCAATTACAGGGACACTCCAGGTCAGCTTCCTGCAGGAAGTGGTCGAGGGCTTTTTCCCGCAGCGGGTGGAACACACACCCCCATTGATGGCCTTCATGGTCGCAGACGACAGGGGACGATCGTTCGGAACTTCCGCGAGGTGGGTCCCGATCTGTCGGGTGCTCAATTTGGTTTTTGAGCGGGACGTTCGACAGTCGATGCCGTGCTACGCCTCAGCACCGTTACCGAAGAGGCTGTTAGCTGTGGCGGCGTGCTGCTGGCGGTATCTTTGGACATCTCTTATGCATTTAATAGCCTACCATTTAACTGCATCAGGGAAGCACTCCACTACCCCGGGGTGCCAGAGTACCTGAGGCGGCTTGTGGCAGACTATCTTGAGAAGTGTACCATCATGTACGAGGACCGAGATGGTGTTCTGCAGCGGCGGCTCATGCCGTGCGGTATTCCACAGGGGTCTGTCCTCGGACCATTTCTGTGGAACATGGGATACGACTGGGTCTTTCGAGGTTGTCTCTCTCTCGAGCTGGGTGTAATTTGTTGTCCCGTCGTGGTCCACCCCCTCGGCGCCTCTATCGTAGTCAATTCGGTCAGGCCGGTTCAGGCCTGAATGAAGTACCTGGACCTGATCCTTGACGGGAGGTGGTTCTTCGACGAGCACTCCGGACAGCTTTCTCCAAAGCTGGTCGGCGCTGCCTTTGCCCTTGGGCGACTTTTGCCCAATTTTGGTGGAACGAGACGGCTATACACGGGGTCCGGCCCAATCCGATCAATGGCGCTGAATCGTGCACCGGTGTGGGCGGCGGCTCTGACCACCCAGAATAGCCATACGCGGTTACCGCACCGTATCGATGGAGACGGCGTGCGCCTTGGTCGGCACTCCCCCGTGGGATTTGGAGGTGGAAGTGCTCCCCGAAGTCTATCGGCGGATGGCTTATTCCCGGGCGGGTAGCGGCATACGGCCCCCGCCCGAAGAGGTACGCGAGTGGTGCGAGGCTACTCGTGAAACCACGATGGCTCGTTGGTCAGCCCGGCTGGAGGCTTCACGTGCTGGTGTTGTCGCTGTGAAGGCTCTCCAGCCAGTCATCGCCAAGTGGGCAGGGCGACAACACGGGACCCTTTCCTTCTGATTGACGCAGGTCCTTTCCGGGCACGGTTGCCATTCGCTGCCGGCGAACTGGGTGGCGAAGGCGCGCTTAACAGCGCCTCATGCCGCCTTGAGTGTGGCCGTGGGTGGACGGAACGGGTTTACCCCTCCATCCGCTACAATGGCCAGCCACGAGGAGGCGACGTCCGCGTGTGTCGTACGTCGCTTAAAATAGAGAGTTTACCCGCAGATGGTGCCCGCGTCCGATTCCGACACACCACCACGCCGTAAATCCCGGTGGGGAGATGGCCCGATGGGATTGCCACATGTCAAAAAAAAAGATATTAAAGCAGACAATGTGCGAACTTCAAAGTAAGTATTAAACATGTTTAAAAACCATCGCAAAATAAATTTACCAACACTATATGGCAGTAAAACTTGCACCAGGCGTCTTTTTTGTCTTATTTTTCGAATTTACTTGAATGCCTACCTAAGTACTTGAACAAAATACCAAACTAAAAGGATAAAAAAAATAAAAAAAAAAATAATAATAAATTAAATAAATTGTAGATAAAAACACTACAAAGACACATGTCAAAATGAAACAGTTCTCCTTTTTATATGTCTACAATTCACAAAATATTACACTAATTTGTGAATTAATTTTATCTCATTTGGTAATTAAATGTTACGGCCACAAGTGACGCAATCCTTACTGTTTACAGACAATGGCGAGGCAAACATAACGACCGGCTATATTTAAACACAATGTATTTTCAAAAGAACTGACCTAATTCCATTCCTTTTGATGTGAAGCAAAGTGTGTTTACTAATGCAGTTCTTTCTATGCGGATAGTTATAAACAATATTTTTAAGTTCATTTAGAAATGAGAAAGAGCACACATAGCTTACATCAAACTTAAACAATTTGTACACAAACCCTCAAACGACAGCTGTCTTTCCAGTGACGTCTTACAGTTAAACTTTCGTACTTTAAAAGAATAAGAAATACCTGGAAAAACTCCGTTTTGATATAAAATACGAAAAGTTAAGTAATTTCCAATGCCTTATTTCTAAAACGGAAACTTTGGTGTAGACATATATAGCTTTGTTGCTCAATTAAAGACTCATCGATTACTGACTTTGAGTTTTCCATTTGAAATACAGAAATGAAAAACGAATTTATTTTTACCGAACAGCAGATAATACCAGAAAACAAAATAAATGTCAAATCTAGTAAGTAATATTATACGAGTAATATTTTAAACCTTAAATTAAATTACTAATAAAAATGGAAACCGGCAACAATTTGGTATTAATTAAGGCAAAGAATTTACCGATTATACTCTCACCATAAAATTAGTAGCGTCATTATTTTTAATCTTCAAAGCAAAATATTCAAAGAAACTCTAACTAATAATGGTATACTAGTATTATTACTTATGAGTAAGCTTATAGCAAAAGCCTTTATTTGCTAAAAAGGAAAATGTTTCTCAATTAATTTTTCAACTCCTTATTTACGGCAACATCAACTTTGTACATTTTTTCTCAACATAAAATAGATATTTTGCCCTTCACGTAAATTTTAATATTGCCCAAATAATCTGTTCATGTTAAAATACATTTTGTGGAAAGCGCTTGAAAATTGATTTAAGGTAAATAAAGTGTACGTGATTTATATCAGAATTGGAGTTTAACATCAATTTTATCGTGTCATAATTCCTTAAAGTACCTTTTTGCTATATTTAAGTATAAGAGTTTTCTTCAAAAACAGCACGGTTTATTTATTAACGAGAGTTTTGAACTTAAAATCCTCTAGTGTTACCCTGAAGCAAAATTGCTTGCAGGATAACTCCAGCAGTGACATTACAAATGTTGATGATTAATTTTAATTAAAGCTGAAGTTAAGCGTTAAACATTTGATAATATTTATAAATGAGAGAGGACTTACGCATCGCTTACTAATGTTCTTAGGACGACAATGGAGTCCGACAATTAACGGATTGTCTCTTCGCACTTCTTTAAGTCAATTTTTTTTAGTAATGGTAACACACATATAACAGTTTTAGCTTATCGCCAATGTATAACGTCATATTGGAATATCTAGCGAAGTATTACTATTTATACGCTAAAAAAAACCAGTCAGACATCAAAAGTGGTGACCCCTCTGTAAGAACGCTACATTTTTCATTTACCTAGAAGTTCAATACATCACTTTTTCATAGTCTAGTGGTTGGGTCTAGTTGAGTGACCCTGACTACTAAGCTGGGGAACGTGGGTCCGATTTGATTATAGTGTAATTTATCTACGATAATATTTATTTTAAAATATATAACTATGTTTATCAACAGCACAGCACCGGCTCTGCTTAGTTTAGGCTAAGACTGCCGTGTGTAAGATGAGTGAAACTATTTGTTAATTTTATCTTTATTATGTACCTACACGTTAAAAGGAACAAAAGAAAGTAACAACTTATATATATGTAATAATCGATGGTCTCATCGCTTTCAGATATTACTATTATTTGGACGAATATAAAAAAACTCATACAGTCTTAGAAGATTCAGAAGCTTTACAAAAATTATGTATCGCAACAACGTCTATATCGTGTAACGGTATTTTACAAAAACCGACGTAAATGCAGTCGCAAGTCAGCAAACAATTTTTTAAAATACATGTTCTACACAAATTAAGAGTAAACGTCTCAAAGGAATCACATCTCCTGTTAGTATAAAAATTATGTTTATATTAATAAATATGCACGTAAATACTGCAATAATAACGATACAGCATCGTCCTCAAATGTTTACTTTGAACTTCTCCATGTGTTTACAAATATATATGTACATTCTATAATGCATGTACCCTACTTCATTGTACACTGATACCGCATATTCTGTAATATGTGTATTGGATATCACTATCATTGATACTATAGACAGGATTGTATTATTTAAATAAACAAACAGTATTGAAAGGGACAGTCTATTTATTTATCAAAACTAGCACATAATATTTTGTAATATGAAAGTAGAATTCCTTATTGTTTGTTTGTTTTCTAATATATATTAAAATGGCTCGAATGTGAAAAGCCTAAACCGGTTCTAAACTAACAAACTATTTACTAGAGTAAAAATAGTAAGGCATATGAAAGCAATTTAGAGCAATGTGTACATAAATGTTAATGTCATTAGTAAATTCAACGAAAAAAGGGCTCAAGATTGACCTTTGGGGCACTACAAACATTATAAGCAATACATGTTTTCTAAGAATCCATGTATACTGCGTCAATATGTTGGGTAAGCTTTATGTTCAAATATACAATGTTCGAGGGCAACTAAATTAGTGTTTTTTTTCTTCAGGCAGTCATTGAGTATGTTACTAAAAACAGTCCGTACTTTATTATAAATTGTTTTAACACACTATTGTGTTAGCGCGATAGTCCTCAATACTCCATTTAGAAACTAAATCACACATGGATGTTCTATAAGTACGCTTCTTATTCGAGGATGAATTGCGTATTAGCGAATGAGTCAATAGTATTTTTTATTTAAGCAACAAATTGACTGCACGATTGGCCTCGTGGTTTAAGCGGTCGCCACGCCGCTCTCTACTTCGCTGAGTGTTGTGGGTTCAAATCCTACATGGGACAACATTTTGTGTGATCCACAAATTGTTGTTCTGAGTCTGGGTGTTCTTTGTGTCCGTTTCTTGTATGTTTGTAAAGTACCCCGCGACACAGGATTTATTCCTAAAGCGGGCGTTGTCTTTTTTCTAAAAAAAAAAAAAAAAAAGTTATTCAGTAGGATTTCTCAAAAATCTCGGTAAACCACTAAGTTCTTTGGGAGGATCTAATAATTGAAATTTCGCTGGATATACTTTGTGAATATAAGTTGTTGTTACATATATAAGTTGTGAAGAATCTTTGGGAAAGTTTATGTCCTCGGGGTGCATTCACTACTGGCAAACCGGACGGTCAGCGCCTCATGCCGCCCTGATTGTGGCCGCAGGTGGACGGGACTGGTTTTCTTCTTCATCTGCTAGAGTGGTCAGTCGTCTAAGTAGAGAGTTTACCCACAAATAGTACCTGCATTAGTGGGCAGGCGCTAGGATGGGTCAAGATGTAGTAATGACACCTATTTCCGAATCCCTCCTATCCAAGGCGCAGAGTGGCACACCCCGCCACAAACGTTAAAAAAAGGCTTATGTCCAACAGTGGACGTTTTTAGCCTAAGATCATGAGGAACCATGAATCTTAAATCTCCACATTTCACCAACTGGTTAGACTGAAACTTGTTTATTGTAGAAGAGGTATAAACTTGATAAACCCATTGGATCCTCCATCCTCGGACATAAATATTCTTATATTGTAGTCACACAATACCCAGTGGAGTATTATGTATGCAAGAGAGTGCAAAACATTGGTTTACTCTTTAAAAGCGCTGTGAATTTTTCAAGCCAACATTTTTCAACATTAAGAATGCACAAATGTGCTCGTATTTTTCCAGAGAGCCCTTTATTTTTTTTATAAAACGCTATCATTTTAAATCTTCCAAACTCACTCTATTTTGAGAAAAAATAATGAAACATTAGCTAGAAACGCGTTCAGAGTTTACATTTTATTCCTTAATTGGGTAAAAATTTTTTGTTCAGGATTCTTTATTTGTTTGTAATACGGCACGTTACATTACATTATGGTATGGTTTGAAATTCCATTAATGAATTCCTGAAATATTGTTTCGATATTTGTAACATTTTTTCCACTGAAATGTATTAGAGTAAGTTGATTTGCGTACGTTAAAAACTAAAAATTACAGTACCGGTAAAACTCAAAATTCTATACGTTTCAAGTTTTTTTTCTATCTTCTACATCAGTGTAGTATTTCATTTTTCATCAATGCCACAATAACTTGTGGAACTTGGCAGGGTACAGTTAGTAGTATATATAGATCAGGCCACAAGTAAGGAGCAAAATCGATATTAACGCGAGCGAAACTTATACCATGAGTCATAGTATTCTTAATTGTTCTCAAATGCGGTATATATAGAAATAATGGAAACGTATTGTTAGGTTATGTATACACATAAGATTTAGTAATAAACGAAAGCCATTTTATCAATATGGCTTAATTTGTGATATGTAAATATAAGAGCTATTTACATGATACTATCTCTGTGTAGATTTCCTTGATATCTGCTTACTCATCATTAATGTATTAATTCTTCTTGGACTCTTTAGTAGTACGAAAACTATGTGTGACCTAATTACTAGCCGTATCTTTGTTGATGGAGAGCGTTTATACTTTTCAGCGGCCTATATATGCCTAACATTTGGAACGTTGGTAAGCTTTTGTTAAAAAAGTTTCATTAAGTCTATTACTATCAAGCATATTCTAAAAAGCTATTCACAACCCTTTAAGTGTTCCGGTTAATAAATCGTGTTCTAGAAACAAGACAGTCATAAATCCACAAAAGAGAAAAGTTTAATTAAACAACCATCCACTAAGTAGGGAGCAAGTAAAGTGGGTCGAAAAATAATCATGTCTCTCACAAGTTCGTATTACGCAATTTGTTCAACACAATGAATAAAACAGAAGTTAAGTTGCATTTATAAAAGCAAAGGTATTCTTCGTTTTTGTTTTATTAATCCGTGTGGATGTTTGTTCCACAAAATAACAACTGTTGATCAAAAATATATCGTTTCAGTAAAATTTTTTTTCTCAAATATTAAAAGTTATACTTTTAATACGTTTTTATTGGTTTTGTATGTATCTATCTATAACTACAACTTAAATCTACGCTATGAATTTGTACACTTATTAAGGACTGACGACAATGCAATAATTTGTATAGGCAGTCCCATTATCCCCACCAGAATTTTCTGGGTTAATGATTTTTTTAACACGCTTCTATTAGCTTATTGTATACGAGTATCTATGTAACGAAATCTTTGAACCTAATTCTCTAGCGCTGAAAGACGATTGTTGCCATTCATCCTGAGTCGGGAGACGATTGTTGTTGAAAATATCGACACTAAACTTAGAGGCAAGTCTTGGAGACACTAAAACCTGTTGTTATAAATGACATGATATTAAAATTTATTAGAATACATTATGAATTTAATTATTGAATGTGAAATATGTTAAGAAGTCTACGAACTGTGGACTGTTAAAGACCTTTGATGTGAAATATACTTATGTATGTATCCATACAAAAGTCAAGTCTAGAACGAGATCATTATTTAGAATTTAAAATGAGAACAAACAGCTATGAAGTAAATTGTGTTACCAGATCGTTTTTTTGTTTTTTAATATTCATTTAATTATTATGCTTTCGAAAATAAGCAAGATTGAAAAACGTTCAAGAGTAGGTGTAGAAAAAGTCTGTTTCACTTTAGGAGGGAGCCGTAACATTTCTACTAAGTATTTAACTAGAGCATCCGCACTGTGTAAAGTAAAAGTTATTTTTAAATTTTGCTTGACTACAGTGAATTCGAAGTTTTGCAAAGTTGTCTTGTGAAACGTGACTTTTACAATTTACTTTATTCATAGGAATCGTTAATACTTCTGCATCACTATTTTATACAAATTTTAGGTAGTTATATGGTCACTATTTTACCTATTTGAACCCATTTGAATGGTAACTATGAACAAATTGGTTCCTAACATTCAAACTTAAACACCAATGAGAATGTAACGTATTCATAGATAAAAATATGTTTTAAATCACTACTGGTTACAATTATTGGCAGAAAACAGTAGTAAGTTAACAGATACTATTGGATTTTGACTTTGTCTTAATTTTTTTTTCTTATAAATTTGTTAAATAGGTATACTTCTTCATCAACAGAGAAGAAGAATGAACCCATCAGGGTAGGTACTAATATTACTTAGGCCTGATATATGGGTTTTCTCGAAATGGTTCTATCAAGTAAACGTAAACAACTAGACTGATAATGCAGCAGCTAAAACGTTATCACCTCGCCGTTTCCAACTGCACTGAGTGTTGTGGGTTCGGTCTCTACATGCGACAACATTTTGTGTGGTTCAAAAATATTTGCCCTGAGTCTGGATATTCTTTATATCAGTTTTACGACTGTTTGTAAAGTTCCCTGCGATACAGAATATTATGCCTAATGCGGGCGTTATCTTTTTATGAAAAGTAAAATACTTGCCTTGATTGGAGGTTACAAAGTTGACCACTATTAAAACCTAATATCATTTTTATTTTTATGAGCGGAAATCCAAACGCATACCGCCTGCTGGTGGCTGTGCAGGATTTGAAAAACAGCACACTGACTCGGGCATCAGTAGCTGGAGAACCATTTCAGAAAAGAAAGCCCTAGAACCCATGTGTGGGAATCTTAAGGTTCCCTTACTGCCACGGAAGTGCACGTGCGCTCTGGGCACTGACATACACCGTCTCAGTTGTTGGCTCCTTACGGGTCAGACATAGGCTAAAGCTCAGTCCTCAGTGATGACCTGCATTAGTGAGTGTCCCGTGATGGTTTTCGAGCCAATTCTACAAACAGGTCTTACCCTCAAAATAAGGGCGTGCTCGGCGCTTGGTTCGTGGAAGTTGATCTTTTCACTCCTCCATGAGGACCTAGCAGAGTTGGGATTTCTGATCCACAATTTCTCGAGTTTCGGGACTCTGGTCCCATTGCCGCGCTTTCTTGTACCACTGATAAAGTACTGAAAGGTGGAATGGTGGAATTCCAACCAGGAGATTCACTACCAGAATCTTACTACTCTCTTTTCTACAGCTACTACTATGAACTAATTCGAATTCTCAAGCCATTAGCCTACATAATTTTCAGTGTAGTAAATATACTATACTTATTTGATACATAGAAAAACAGGTTAACTACATAACAAACATCTGAAACATTTTTAAATGTTTTGTTACTTGTTGTAATTATAATGTAATTTTTATAAGCCAACTCAAAAGGTTTGGTTCTATGAAATTTGATTACTTACCATCTGCGCCGTCTGTCTGGCTCGTTGCGGATAATCTCCAAGCTGAATATTCTAAAGAATGTAAAAACTAAGCTACATTTCACTTCCATAAGTTAAACTACAGTCTTTATGTTTTTTAAAACCATTATCTGCATTTTATTAATTAGATTTTTCTTAAAATATGCTAAGTACAACATTTATTATAATATTACGTACGTTTCTTATAGGAAGTTGATCTAGGTACAATGGTTGGGTTTGTTTACTGGCAATAAATATTATTTACGCAAAAATGTTCCTTCAAAACCTATATATACGAAATGTTATCATAAGTATCCAAAAATGAGGGGAATGTTCAGAAATACGTAAGCTGATAAAGACTCTCAAGAATCGTCGATAAGTAGGTAGGTAAGCAAATAACGGTATACATTTGTTATGAATTATTATGCTTGCTTACATTTTCTAAATTATTATATTCTTGTATGGGGTTAAGAGGTGAAAAATAAAAATTAAAGCATATTATTTCTTGAGAATTTATTTGTACAATTTTATTACTACACTGTAGGCATACAAACCCATAAAATGTTTAATGGAAGTAATAGAAGTAGAGATACAGAATATTAAGCATTCTTATTTCTAAGTATGAAGTAGCTCAAGGCAGCACTAAACTATTTAATTGATTCAAATATCAAGTGTTGGTACACTTACAAATAATTCATCAACTTAAATGATTAGACAATATTATACTTATGAAATATGTGTACATCAAGCTTTGCCAGCTACAGTACACCATACTCAGACCTAAAGTAAAACAGGTCGCCATGAATGACATAAATTACCCCGTCAATTTTATGAATGAAATCTGCTCGCACACATGCACAACGTACGGATGCTGCGTCGCACAACCTGTATCTGAACTATCTTGTAAAATATCATAATATTGATACTATCTATATAAACGCAACGGCGCATACGTATGAATGTATCGTGTGATTTATGAAACGTTGTAACTACACTGCTTTCAAAATAGACTGTAACTTTTGCACCTAAAGGTGATTTCAGTCTGCTGTTGCAACAAACTGTGGCATATAAACTTTAAACCTAATGTCAACAAGTGCAACGCTTAAATTCCGATGCACCGGCCGCTACATGGAGTGTGAGCGGTGTTGTATCATAGTAATTCATCACGTGGCCACCCACTCTGGCGGGGGATGCCGGCTTTTACGTTCACGTAAAAAGCCGTTGAACCACACCCATGCCTAGCCGCAATATAAACAATTAGACTATACGACAACAGCGCGATAGTACATGCGCGCTGCGTAGTGCATACTCTGTGCTGTACCTAGCGATTACTTTGGTGTTTGTTTTATCACAGTTTAAGACTAGTTAAGCGGCCGACGCGCGGCCGGCGTACTTTCGCCGATTTAGGGTTTGTCCGCCGTCTATGCCTTCGGACGCCCACTTTGAAACTGAAGGAGCCTACTTATATTTTTACTATACCAAGAGAAGTTTAGGTTGGGCCTGTTGAGCGGCATGTGCGATGCGGCACAGGCGCGAAGCCTGTCGCCAGCGATCGATGCGGGCGACGACCTTGCGCGGTGAAATACCCCACGCCACCCTCGACCATATCTTCACACCAAAATTTTGGGCAAATACACGAGAAGAACCTACTAAGTCGATAGAAACGTAGCACGCCGACGCGAGTAGCGCCCAAAACACACGAGATTCAAAATCAAATATAATCGCTCACAACGTGAAGCAACCTTAAAGCACCGTTTCCCTATCTCACAAAGTATGAATGAAATTTACAACTACAGTAGTCTCGTGTAAATAATATTCGATAAAATCGTAGGTGTCAGTTCCAGGAAATAAGTGAACATTAACGGAGAGGAATTTAAAAGGCGCCTGTTGTCTGCAAAATGCTACGTAATATTTTTCACTAGAGATCAGATTCACGGTTCTTTTGTAAAAACCGTTCATTCCACAGAGTCATTTCAGGCGTGTGCATGTAAATCGAGGCACATTTCATCTTGCTTGCAATTTTCAAGAGCGTTAGTGTTTAAAGTTTAATAAATTAATTATAATTATTAATTACTTATCAAATACGTAAAATTGTAAGCAATAGATTGGGAAGTTCGTGAAATTTGTATAGTGTTTATATAAAAGTAACGAACGATTGTATAATAGCTAATCAAATTCTAAACACCTAGATAATGTTTAAAAACGACACATTTAAAATAAGTTCCAGTGCCGTATTTTTTTTATAAATACTCCAAATAACTAAATATTTTTAATGTATTATACAAATAGCTTAATTTAAAAAGTAAAATCCAAAGTAATTAAATACAGTGTCCCAATATAACAAAAAGCTCACTACACACACATATTCGTCAAAATCTCATTTAAAAGTAAAAACAGAATGTGTTCGCCTGTAATGCAATCTTTCATTACATGACAGATTAAATCAGCTTTAAAGTCGACACTTTCATGCAAGCATTTCGTTTATGTCGAGTAAATTATTTTTCACATCTAAAAATACACTTCGCCTTAGAATTTTTGTGTAAATCCCTAGGACATGGTCAGTCCGCACCTCGACGCAACTAAAAATTCAGATTCGAAAATTCATTCATAAAACTGTTATGAAATCATTTTAATAGCCTTGTGCTGCGAAGTTATGTCTCATGATTTTAAATACCTTTGTAAAACTTTCGTGAAATTAACTCTGTGCACATTTTCATTTCGTATGACTTAAATGTGTATGATAAATAAAATTTTGTAAAATTTACTTAAGAAATAATTAAAAACAATATATTCAAAAACCTCCAATTACCATTTGAAGTATGCTGATTGAAATGACCGGGACACCGGACAAAACAACGGGAGGTCTTTTTACAGTAGATAATTTGTAAACCAAACAAACTTTTAGTGAAATTAAACAGTTGAATGCTTGAAATATTTTATGTCAAAACGTTCAAAAAATACGCTAAAATTTCGCTATTATTATTTACAACTTTACTGAACGTTATACAAAATCGAATTATATGTAAATTGGCGCAATGGTACACTCGTCTGTTAGTATCAAACTTATTTCCTGAACTACTGGCATTATATTGTATAGTTTCTGGAAGGGATCACAGCCAGCACGAAAGTCTGGAGACTACAAATCATGTGACTCTGTGATTAGAACTGTTTTCTTATTAATTCTAAATTTGAATCGATTAATAGTAAATATAGTATGTAATTACCGCTATCTTAGTAAGTCTAAAATGAATTCGAAAGGTAAGCAAATTCATAATTGTTTTAAATGATTCTTAGGTAATTATAATATATAACATTTATTACATTACATTTATGGGCACTTGTTACGTAATTGAAGTTATTGACAAGTGAATTACACGTAATACGTAACTTCACGCGATGTTACGTTGTGTGGGCGTAACCACCTGTTCGGGGGTATAGCGGTCAAGTGCACGATCCCACCACCACGCTCAATCGATCAATCTTGTGTTACTAACAAAATTTGAATTGTGGCGTAGAGTATGAGTACTATTATATCAGTCAGTCATGTTTCTCATACTATATCATAAAATACTTATAAGATTATGTATTTTTTTCCTCTACTTATTAAATGTTTAGTAGCAGTTAGTGAAACAATAAAATCAAAAGACATGAAAAAAGAAAGTACGCGACATTTACTAAAGTAAACAATTATGGTATGTTATAATAGTATTCTTTTACGTATTATAAACGAGTTAGAGCCGGAAGTAGGCTTACAGAAACATTGCAGTGGTACGTAACGTGGTAGCTACCGCAGTCAAAAACAGTAAAAGCACATTCAAAGAAAACCTTCTCATTGGGTCAAATATACTCGTACTTATCTTAGTCTATATTCATCTTATTGAATAATAAATAGCAATTTTAATTGTAATAAAACGATTTGAGGACAAATTGTCATAAGTAAAACTAACCGTGTGTTGATTCTAATTGTGACAATTTCAACGTTTATTGATGGAATAAGTGTTAGTCTCACAAAAAGGCAAAACAAAAACATATTTAAAGATAGAAAAAATAATAGACCACCGCCTTCGAGTACAGTCACGAAGACACCGGTGGTTAGGACTTCAACAACCGAAACTTCCTTACCTTAAAATGATTGATTTGTGCATCACTCTTGGTCTAGCGTAACGTGAGCAGATACGACTATCGAAATAATGAACACATAATCTACATTCTACATATCGATAATCTCGTAAGATGAATACCAATATTTTATTTGATTTTATTTTATAACTCACGAGACTCTCGTCATGAGAAGCGGCGATATCGACAATGTGTTCTAATTGAGTTAACTAAATTCACAAGTTGGTATTTCAGAGAAAGTAGTTGGTGTACCATCCTGGCTACTTGGTAGTGCCAAGTTTGCAAGACGAGAACAATCAGAGATAATATACTATTGTGTTATAATTCCGAGCAAGGCGCCAGCTTGCGGCCGCAACATAGCGTAACGTGACGGTTGACCGCAGCACACGTGGCGGCGCACGCCATAGCGCTTACATGAGTCAGGCCATATATACGATATATTAATATGACTTTTTAATCTCTTCCTTTGTGACTGTGATTTTAATCAACATAGCATATTTTTTTATAGATTGCTTTTTAACATATTACAGTTTTTAGTATGTCGCGGGGTTTGAAAATGAATGAGATCTTCAATAGTGCCATCTATGACAGGCAGTCAACAATGCGGTCGACAATAATTAGAGACTGAGTAACTGCATGCAGCTGCAGTCTGCAATTCCTCTTGGACTTATATTTAACTATAGTTACGTAACTTTTGATTATGATATATAAAGTACAAAAAAGATCAAAATGTAGTCAATGAATGCGCAATGCTCAATAGTAGCAGACGTTTCAGTTACATAAACACACATACTTATTACATAATAAATGGTCTTATTTTTTAAATGAAACCGGGCATTTGATCTAAATTTTAAAATATTGTTTAATAAGAAATATATACTCGTATATACGAGGGGGCGTTTTTAAGTTCGCGGAATGGAGGGTATTGAGTAATAATAAAAACACAAAATTATTTTTCTTTTTCTATATATTCCCCTGCAACACGAATACATTTTTCAGATCTTTCAATTAGTTTTTTTATTCGCTCGTAAAAAAAAGTTTTATCTTTGTCTGAAAAATACGCCGAAACCGCCTCCTTAACCTCCTCATCAGTTGAAAATTTCTTACCACGTAATTCTTTTTTCATTTTTGGAAAGAGATAATAATCACTCGGAGCCAAATCTGGACTGTAGGGTGGGTGATTCAAAATATCGAAGCCCACCTTCTGCAGGGCAGCCAGTGCGACTCGGCTCTTGTGAACGGGAGCATTGTCATGCAATAGCAGGACACCTTTCGTTAATTTTCCCCGTCTTTTTTCTTTGATGGCTTCTTTTAACTGTTCTAAGATTGAAGCGTAGTATTCCCCCGTTATAGAAATGCCTTTATCTTTATAATCTATCAATAATATTCCTTCTGAGTCCCAAAAAATCGTTGCCATGAGTTTCCCAGCCGACTGTGAAACCTTAAATTTCTTGGGTGGTGCTGTGCCCTTTTTGTGCCACTGCATGGAGTCTTGTTTGGACTCGGGTTCATAATGATGAACCCAAGTTTCATCCCCAGTAACAATTTGATTCAATACGCCATCCTTGTCTTCATTGCAGAGGTCCAAAAACGCACGTGAACATTCCACGCGCTGTTGTTTTTGCAATGGCGTGAGCATTCTCGGCACCCACCGTTTTTTTTTTTTTTTTTTTTTTAACGTGTGGAAACCCCCTCGGGCCGTCACCCCACCGGGGTTTACGGCGGGGTGGTGTGTCGGAATCGGACCGACTAAAACCACACGGTGTGCCACTCTGCGCCTGACATAGGAGGGATCCGGGAACAGCTGTTATTACGACATCCAGATCCCTCCTGGCGCCTGCCCGCTAGCGCGGGCACCTTCTGCGGATAACCTCTCCATTTAGGCGACGTACGGCACACGCGGACGTCACCTCCTCGCGGTTGGCCACTATAGCGGATGGAGGGGAAAACCCGTCCCGTCCACCCGCGGCCACACTCAAGGCGGCATGAGGCGCTGGTACGCGCGCCTCCGCCGCCCGGTTCGCCGGCGGCGGATTGGGTCCGAGTGGAGGTCGTCCTCCCGGGCCCTCTCCGCCGTCTCCTTCCGCGAAATTACGTCTTCGCAGAAGGTTGCGACCGCGGTAAAACAACTGTCGCTACCGACCATGGAGCGTATGACGGCCGGTAGCGAGAGATCTCCTCCAATAACTGCAGTGAGGACCCCACGCTGCGCCGCCCAGGCGGAACAAACCGCCAGCGTGTGCTGAGCCGAGTCCTCACTGCAGTCGCAGTGGTGACAGGCGGGACTCAATTCCCTCCTGGCGACCGAGTGCAGATACTTCCCGAAGCAACCGTGCCCGGAAAGGATCTGCGTCAGTCGGAAGGAAAGGGTCCCGTGCTGTCGCCCCGCCCACTCGGCGATGACCGGCTGGAGAGCCTCCACGGTGGCAAAGCCAGCACGTGGAGCCTCCAGCCGGGACGACCAACGAGCCATCGTGGCTTGACGAGCGGCCTCTCGCCACTCGCGTATCTCTTCGGGCGGGGGCCGGATGCCGCTACTCACCCGGAAGTCTGCCGTTCGCCGATAAACTTCGGCGAGCACTTCCGCCTCCAAATCCCACGGGGGAGTTCCGGCTAAGGCGCACGCCGCCTCCGTCGATATAGTGCGGTAACCGCGTATGGCTCTAACCGCCAATATCCTCTGAGGACGCCAGAGGCGAGTCCTATTCTGGGCGGTCAGAGCCGCCGCCCACACTGGTGCACCATACAGCGCCATTGACCGGACAACCCCCGTGTATAGCCGTCTCGTCGCGACGCTGGCTCCACCCAAATTGGGCAAAAGTCGCCCAAGGGCAGAAGCAGCGCCGACCAGCTTTGGAGTAAGCTGTCGGAAGTGCTCGTCGAAGAGCCACCTGCCGTCAAGGATCAGGCCCAGATACTTCATCTGGGCCTGAACCGGTACGAGGACCGAATTGACTACGATGGAGGCGCCGGAGGGTGGACCACGACGGGGCCCATGGAACAAAAGGGCCTCCGTCTTGTCCAGGGCCACCCGCAAACCCAGCGCCTCAATACGCCCGACCACCAGAGAGACACCCGTGGTGGCCAGGCGCGCCGCCTCTGCAAAGTTCATTCCCCGAGCCGTGACCAATGTGTCATCTGCGTAACAAATTACGCCCAGCCCGGGGGGAAGACGACCTCGAAGGGCCCAGTCATATCCCATATTCCACAGGAGTGGTCCGAGGACAGACCCCTGTGGAACACCGCACGACATGAGCCGCCGCCTCAGAACACCGTCTCGGTCCTCGTACATGACGGTACGCTCCTGTAGATAGTCTGCCACAAGCCGCCTCAGGTACTCGGGCACCCCGTGGTAATGGAGTGCTTCCCTGATGCAGCTAAATGGCAGACTATTAAATGCGTTGGCGATGTCCAACGATACCGCCAACAGCACGCCGCCACAGCTCACCGCCTCTTCAGTCACGGCCCTCAGGCGCAACACAGCATCGACTGTCGAACGTCCGGTTCGAAACCCGTATTGGGCGTCCGACAGATCGGGGCCCACTTCACAGAGGTGCCGGACGATGCGGGCAGAGAGTATCCTCTCAAACAATTTACCCGCCTCGTCCAGCAACACGATGGGCCTATAGGCCGCGACCGAATCGGTCGACCGTCCCGGCTTACGTAGTAGGACCAGCTTCCCGCTTTTCCAGCCCTCAGGAAAGCGCCCGGACGCCAAGCTGGCGTTTAGGACTTCCCCAAGGCGATTCGACATGTGGTCGAGGGTTCGCGCCAACACTCGGGCAGGTATCCCATCTGGCCCAGGGGCGGTGTTCTTAGAGCGGATCCGTAGAACGACCGCCCCTATCTCCGATTCTCTGACGGGCGGAACATTATCCTCATTCCATCCCCCGTCGTCTCTGACCAAGGAGGCCATCGACGGGGGTGTGTGTTCCACCCGCTGCGGGAAAAGCCCCTCGACCACTTCCTGCAGGAAGCTGGGCTGGAGGGTCTCTGTAAGGGGGGGGCCCGACATGCGGAGCTTTTGTCGCGCCGCACGATAAGGGCGACCCCAGGGGTCACGATCGAGACTCTCCAGCATCTCCTTCCTCTTCACTTCTTTGGCGCGGCTAATGGCCAGCTTCAGAGTTTTCCGCGCCTCTCGGTACTCCTCGTGAAGCTGGTCCCCCTCGCCTTCTTCGCGGTGTCGCCGCCGACTACGGGTGTAGGACCTCCGGGCACGTGTACAGGCCGCACGGAGGTCCGCCAACTCCTGGGACCACCAGTAAACCCCCCTCCGTGGAGGCCGACAACCTCGGATGCGGGGCATGGCCGCATCGCAGATCTGCGTAATCGCATCGCGGAAGCGACCAGCCCCCATGTCAACCTCCTCGGCCGGGGCCTGTGGAGACAGCCAAGAATAGATGACGGCCGCCTCCTCTAGTAGGTCCCTATTTAGTTTGGCTATAGCCCACCGCGGAAAACGAGAAGAACGCCGCGCCGCGTGACCCCTACTGGGGTCCTGGGTCCGGGAGAGCTGGAATCGGATGTACAGGTGATCCGAGAGCGTCTCAACCTCTTCCAAGACGCGCCAGTTCCTTACTCGTGCGGCGAGGGCAGGGGTAGCGAAGGAAAGGTCCACTATTGACCCCCCCTGCTGTCGCACGCACGTGTTGGTGGAGCCTCTGTTTAATAAACAGAGGCCCACCGAGGCCGCCCACTCCTCTACGGCCTCGCCCCTAGCGTCCGTCCTGGGGGAACCCCACGCGATGGATTTTGCGTTGAAGTCCCCCAGCACCAGAACGTGCCCAGACGTTAGTCGCCGTATCGAGGTTTCCAAGTTGTTAAGGAAAACCTCGAAGTCGCTCACACTCCGGTTGGGGGAGAAGTAGACACCATATATGGTGATCCCCCCCCACTCAGCAGCAACATATCCAGTGCCCTTGTCTTTTAGCGACAAGGGTGGGGAATGAGCCGCCGTGGAGGCAACGACTGCCACGGAGCCGTCCCGATCACCCAACCAATTTGGGCGGGGAGGAACGTAATAGGGCTCCGCGGCTACGGCAACACCGATCGACCACTGTGCCATGGTTTGCAGGAAAAGGTCCTGCGCTGCGGCACAGTGGTTCAAGTTCGTCTGGACAAGGAGGTTGGAGACTTGGTCCATTACTTGACCGTCTCTACAACCTCCTCCATGGGCGACGATATCGACGCACGAACGATGTCAGAAGCAGCCTGGGTCGACTGGCTAGCCCCTGACACTTGCCGAGAATTGCGGGCAATGCTGGGTTTGCAGCCTCCCTGCCCAATCTGGTGATTGGCGGGCTTGTTACCCGCCGCACATACCGGGCAGTGAGGGGCGGCAGAGCATTCGGCCGCCTTGTGCCCCGGTCGACCACAGCGGAAGCATAGTCCGCTGCAGTCAAAACAGCTAACACACTTGGCGCGTGTGTGTCCCGATGACAGACACTTAAAACACCTCATTGGCCTCGGCGCCAGGACTGTAATCCTAGCGTTCACGAAACCAATGAGGATCTTGCCAGCATCGCCCAAAATTTTGGCCGACGCCACGGGACAGCTGATCCACACAGCGCCAAGTCCTCCCAGACCGGGGCGGATGGTGCCGACCCTGATGCTGTCCGCGTTGCAGCCCGTCTTCTCGCTAATTGCAACGCGGACATCTTCGGCCGTCACAGAGTCATCCAGGCCCGAAATGCGCAACTCTGCGCACTTGGTAGGCCTGGCGATCTTTACACCATCCGTGGCTGCAAAGATTCCCCTCAGTTTCTCGGCGAACCTGTCCGCCGTCTTTGCGCCTTCAGCCCCGGGGAACTCCAGGACTCGAGCTCCCGTTTGGGCAAGGCGCAACCTGACCCCTTCAGTCCCGAAATCAGTGGCGAAACTATCCCGGGCCTTTTTAAATAAGGCCGCATAGGACAGTCCGCCACTAGCTGCCTCCGGTGTTACGGTGACCACCACAGCCGCGCTTTTAGGCACCCGCAGTTTGCGCGGCTTTTTTGCGGTAGCCACCGCAGCCGATGGTGCCTGCGGGGTAGAGGCTGCTGTTTGTGCAGCCTTCTTACCCCGCTTTCGGGACTTCTTAGCCCCCCCGACTACCCGCCAACCATCGGTGGAAGGGACAGATGTTGAGGGAGCACATGTGGAGGTGCCAGGTACAGCGATTGGAGTGGGGAGCGGAGGGAACTCCGCTCCAGCCTTTGCCGCTGTTTTTGGCCCCAACCTTGGTGCAGGCGTCTTGGTCGCTATCTTCACTGCCCGTCGTGCCCCCGGAGTTGTTGTGGCAGCAGCAGACACCGACGCCGCCGCGGCATAGGTCACGCGACCGCCCACAACGGGCAGCGCTGACGGTGCCAATGCGGCCTTCGGCTTATGCGCCGCAAGTGGCGGCCGGACAACGGGGGCCGGTGGCAGTCTCGCCTCCAGGCCAGCCAGACGTCCGTCCATCATGCGCCATACCACATCCGTAATTTGGCGCAGATGGGCGTCAGGAATAACACCGAGGTTGGAAGAGGAAGTAGGCTGAGACGGGGACGGGACCGGATCTACAGCCGGACGATGCGCCCGGAATTGGGCGAACTGAGCACTGAGCTCAGCCACTTGCCCCGTCAGGCGATCGTTGGCCGCCTGGAGACGAGCCACGTCGCCGATGAGGGTATCCACGACCCCCACAATAGCGGAAGAGGAGTCCTTAAGGGCTTTCACAAAAGAGCCCTTAAGGTTACTCGATTTGGTGGCCACTTTGTGAATAATGGCCACCGCCGCGTTAGCTCTCTCCTGCATGGATGATGGTGTTTGGGGAACTGAATCCCCCACCATCGGCTCCTTAATTTTCAGCAGGAGATCTGCAATCTCCTCTTCCGCCAGCGTTTCGCCGTCTGCCCTGACTCGTCTATAGGCTTCCGCCTTGCAGAAGACGGAGCCTGACGTGGCCGAGACCGGGGTTCGTGGCCTCCCTCTGCGACTGCTTGGAACCTTAGGAGGCAACATCTCCTGGGATGTGTCGCTCTCCTCGTCCCTGGAGCGTCCGCGTTTTCGGCTGTCGCATCGCTCAGTTTCCATAAGTTCCAGTGCGTCCTCCCTCGCACTGGAGTTACCGCCCGCGGCGGATCTGGAACGTAATCGTTCCGATGTTCTACGGCTCCCAGCAGCCATAATGACTTCTGGGAGCCCCACCGAGATAGGCATCCCAACTAGTGTTTCCTCTTCGTTGGAAGAGAAATCCTCTGCTTTTGCATTTATATCCCTCCTATTATTGATCTCCTTTCTGTCTTTAACAATATTGGTGTTTTTTGTTTTATTTAAGTTTGATTCCATTTTTGAACCCACGAGATGGGGAGAACAGAGGTCGACCCGGGCAGAGATCCCCAATACCCGGGCAAGCGTATATTTATGCCCAACCGAGGGGTCCGCAGGTGCCTCGGCTGGGAGTGCGCTTACGACTGAACTGCCCATCAGCCATGCATCCCCTGGCCACGCACCAGAACACGGGATTCGGGGTAATTTTTTATAGAGGTTTTCTTCCTCGCAGTCCGGGCGGTTAAGCCAAGACCCTCGTCCCCGATAGAAGTCGCGGGACATAACCACAACACTACTTTCGGGACTACGATATGCCGACGGTGGCAGGGAGACGACGTCTCCTGATGCCTGCTCGGTGGCAGTGTAAGTACACACCGAGCCCGTCCTTCTTTTCCACCGCTGAAAGCGGAGGAACTCCGACCGAGAAAGATTTTTCTCCGCATTGCTCCGAAGAGCGAAGAGCCAACAGAGGAACCGACAAAAATGCCCGCTCTGTTGGACCAAGCCTCAACCGAATGACCGAAGAAAATGGTGTCCTCTTCTTCGTGCTAGAATATTAGCCGTTGGCGTGATGTCCTCTTCCAAATGGCACAGGAAGAAACAGTGCCGTCGCCAACGTTACCAGGGTGCACCACGTGGAGGTTTTCTAGCCCAGCACCCCTCTCGGCACCCACCGTGCGCTAACCTTAGTCATGCCAAGATGATCGTGTAAAATTTTAAAAATTGTTGTATCCGATACTCCAACCATTTCTGCGAGTTGTTTCTTTTTTAGTCGAGCATCTTTCAATACAATTTTTTCTACTTTTGCAATAACTTCTGGCGTAGTCACCTCAACGGAGCGCCCCGGCCTCGGGTCGTCTTCAAGTGATTCCCTGCCTTGTTTAAATAAACTATGCCACTTGTAGACCATTGTTTTTCCTGGGCAAGAATCCCCGTAAACCGATGACCTCTCATTGAATATGGTTTGAACAGACGTTCCTTGCTTAGTAAGGAACTTTATCACCGCACGGAATTCAATTTTCTCCATTTTTTTCACTTCGTTCCCGATTAAAATACTTGGTCAACGATAGTTTAATAACTAATGATCCAATCACAACAAATTTTACTATGCAGACTAATTATGAGTCACTGAATACGGTAGGCATCAAAAGAGCGCGTTTACCCGCCTTTTTCACTGTCATTCCGCGAACTTAAAAACTTACCCTCGTAACAATTCAAAATGATATGCGCAAATTTTGACTAGTCTTGTTTGATTTGGTATATGTACGAGTTGTAATGTTAAGGGTTGTTTGGCACGTACGCAATTAATTATAACCATTACAGTTATTATTATTTGTAGTGCAAATATTGACATATCTCACTGGTCAATATCAATATGGCATAGAAGGCGCGGTGGCGAAATACTAAACCTTTGTTATATACAGAAGTATTTGATCACATATTACATTAATTACAATAAATGTATCTGCATAATAGTCTTTAATATAAAAAGGAAACAATTATGATAAACATTTTCACGAAAAATGTTACCAAGACGAGACGAGACGAGATCACATAGCTCACACTGTCAAAAAGTTATCAGTACTCACGTACAGTTAGTCTCTTAAGTCTCATGACCTAAGTTAACTTCACAAACTCTATACTTTAGTCAAAATATATGACTAGATTTTTTTTATTGGATTCCAATGGTTCTACTATAAGTGCCATTGTTCGTCTTATTCAGAAATATGTTTAATTGATAAGAGAAAAACTGTTTGGAACGATTGTGCTACTATTAATAGTGAATCGAGTAATGAGATCGCGTCAAATTACGTTTCGTACAACTCACAACAATAACAATCTTGCCATAGCTTGTCAGGCATGATCATCTCGTGTGGATGAATGAACTTTCCTTTGTGTAGGAAAGGCATAGCAACCGTTACTCCACACTATTTTTATATAAGTTTGTCAACTCATTGTTTTCGCTTTTCTTGTAAATGTATTACGTTCATTTCATTTTTGTTGTGTTCATTGATGAGGATATTAATAAAAAAACAATTCCAACGGCTACAAAAATGCCAAAATTATTTTATATTCTGAAGATTTTTAATGATGGGGAAATTTAATGGTCCACGTTATACTCGTACTAACTAATGATATAAAAAAAAACGTTCAAAACTTAGGCAATGCGTCGAACATCCTTCATCAGGCAGTATCTCTTAACTACAGATATAATAATTTTGCCGCTATCCTAAAAGCTCTCAGTTCTAAAGATCGCAGACTTTAATGATGTTCTATAGATTGCTTTTAGATGCACACAATGCAAATACAACTGGATTTCATATACCCTAGCTCGATAATGAGCCGCCATCGGTCGCCCTGAAAGTTCTTGAATCATTGAATATGTCTGTATATTCGTGGTTGCTTTCCATTCATTAACATTCGCCAGGTTAAGATTGATACGTTTTCTTATGAATCCTCCTTTCTGTTCAAATATGGCCTTTACAGCAGTAATATTGATGTGACGCTGTATTATATCGTCGTCATTGTTAATAACGCTTAACAGTAGACTGTGAAAGGGAATTTTATATAATTTTGGTCTACTATGCCCCGAACGGATCAAACAAGTTGGTATAGGGTTTGATTCAACTTTTCCTGCTCTTTGCGTAGTTAGATTAGTTCTTAGTCAGCACTTATGACACTCGTGGTTTTTTTTTCTTTTACGTTAAGAGCTTGCCAAAGTGACTCTACTCTACCTAATGGAAAGCATGAATAGAATCCAAGAGTTGTGGTCACCATACCCATTGCAAATGCAGACAATGCAGTATGGTGATCCACACTATGGCGGCCTTGTGAGATGCTTTTTCACACCCCGCTTGGGGACGTAAAAGGCATGACAGTCATCGTGACAGTGTAAGGCTTATACAGTTACCACGATAACTGTCACCCCTGCATCGATAGGCCGTATGTGTATAAATAGTGTGTATTTTATAATAAATGGTTGCAATACATACAATACATGTTGTATGTTCTGTATTTAGTAGTGAGCATCGAAGACAATCTTTAAAACTGAGCTGTTCGTACTCAAAACTAAGGGGTTTGATTCAGAAAAGGTAACAGAATTTTGAAGTAGGTTCAAATCTGTTTATTTATTTAACATAAATGAAGTCTATTGTAATTGATTGACAAAACATTAAGCAACAATCATTGAGAAGTTTGTGAAACGTTTCTCTGGTATTCGCTTTAAGAGATTACAATCTTAAAACTCTTTATTAGAATTTAATGTATTTCGGGCTTTATTAGAATTTGATAATTAAATTAATTTTGTATTTAACGTTTTGATGGATTGCTTGTAAGCAATAGGCAACTTCAACTCTAATCTCTGGGCTTGCCATTCAGAACTGAATAGGTTTTTCTCTGTATTAGATAATACTAATTTAAAAAAAATGATGAAATTCTACACAATAGTCTTTAGAAATATTGGAGTTCATAATCAGAAGTGTAGGTGAAATTGCATGAATATAGAATACATATTTTTGAGAAATATTAATTAATATTAATATTTCAATATCAAATACAAAATGGTACCAATGAATCAAATTTGAACGTACAACATGGCCATTCGATCGATCGATTTCTGAAAATCACTTCCATGAATTTGAAAGTAGGAAAACATACACAATTAACTGTGAAGTGACAGATTCTGCGAATTGGTTTGTATAGAGTTTATCACAATATTTGATAAATAAAATAAACAACTGGTTTAATAGATATATTTTTAGAGGATGATTTTTGATGCTTAATGTATCTTAAGTTTTCTCGAAGTGGTAAAGAAAATAAATTAATAACGAGCTACGTTGACCTATATGTTCAAATAATGTTAGTAGACAATGGTGTTGTGTGATTGTCCGTAGTATTATAAAGTTGAACAATTGAGAAAAAGACCTCGTACTCTGTGACCGTATGACATACCTTACTCGCAATGAATTGCCGTACCATTTAGTACCGTATAGAACTGAAGTGCTGAAACTATGTTTTATTTCAGTTCAAAAAAAAAGTTGAATAGAAAATCATGCTCACAGTGTCGTCTAACATTTCTAAGAATAAGTAGAATCCTTCAAGTATCTGCCTGATTAAATGTCTGATAATGCAAAATTTCTTCTCTTTAATATAGGTAAACCTGTTTCTTAACTTTCCGTTCCTCTCAATACACGTTAGAGGAAGAAGTTCTTGTTGCCCGTATTAATCCTAAAAATACCAAAACGGGTTTCATACAAAAAAAGAGAAGATAAACACACTCAGGAAATCATAAGGAAAGTCTAAATATATAATTATACTTTAAGGTTTTATTTAACAACTTAATTTAATTTATTAATAGAAGAAAAACAAATTTGACATCATTACAACTTTATAAGGCTTAAAAAAATATACTTCTACAGAAACTCTGTAGAAGTACCCATTTATGTAAGGTAAACAAGAAAATGCAATAAATATACATCTTAAAAGTTGTTTAGCACTGTGTGTGTGTATTTGTACGTGTGCATGAGTGTATGCGTGTGTGTATATATTGAAATAATTACTAGAGTTGTCATTAAAAACAAAGTAACCTATAATTGCGAACCTTTTTATCACATAACGATAAAAAGAAAATTTGAATAAATAAAAAACACTTATGTAATTTTATGTGACTTTTATTTTTTATATTTCCATATTTTTTCATATTTTATATTCTGCGCAAGCAGCAATGTCGACTAGGTAACTTTAGGAAGGACAGAAGTGCAAAGAAAAATATGAGTGATTATCATGTCTGTTTGCGAATATCGTAAAAATTAATATGTAGTATATATATACTTGAAACGATTGTAACATTACTAGTAGAGCAATGCTATCATTAAATAATACCCTTTCTTTACGGTCTACTGACTTTATATTTCATCAAAGGTACAAGAATTTTAATTGACTGTTAATTAACAAAAGCCTTTCATGTTTAACCTACACTAAGTGATTAATGTATCACTGAAACTTACTCTTGTAATTTAGGAAACAGAGGACAAACCCTTTTTGCTCATTACATTGTGAACAAAACATCGACCACATTTAATTAATCGTTCTCGGAAGGTACTCCAAATCCAAGGTATTTAATTTTAAAGTCCTGTTCACTTATGTTATTTGGATAATATCTTTTACTATCTAAATATTAACTGTAATCGTCTTAGAGTTCATAGTTGAAGTTTAAAAAAATCAATAAATATTATATAAGAAAAATGATCGACGAGACAAAAGAAAATTATAAAAATTTTGTTGTGAAACTAAACTTTTAAGTAAATATAATTAAAAATATGTCTTAAGCAAACATAACCAAACGTATAGATAAGCAAATTAAATCTTATGTTTGCGACGCTGTATGGCAGCCAAATGTGCAGCGACGCCATGTCTCGTTCTGTTTCATTCGATATATTTACACTTCTTCCCGAGTATACATTGCTATTTATGACTATACTAAAAACTTTGATTTCATACTTATTTTCTTTAATGATGTGATTTGAAACTAAAACAGAAGTAAATTTCACCTTTTAATGTTATGCTCACAATCGTTGTTAATTTTGAAAGCGTTCCTACTGCAGTAGGAGAAGATTTATCGATTTTTACATCAATATTTCAACATTAATGAAAAAAAAAACAGTAGCAGTCGTGGGACTGCCGATAGAAGTGAAAACGGAACTATTAAGTTGAGAGTAATTAAAACTATATGCAAAAATTATATGAATTTTTTTATGTTTCATATATAGCTATATATAATATATAATATCATATATAATATATAATATCATATATAATATATAATAATAATAAATTTCATATATAATATATAATATCATATTCTCCATAGCTATAGATATACTATTATCATTAGCATGTCGGTGACGCGAACCGAGGATTTTACCCTCTACCAAAACGCTCAACGCGCCTAAAGAAGTTTTCACTTCAAAAACGTTAATTTTTCAGTTACTACCGTACAGACAAGAACTAGTTTTGTTATTTTTCTACTTTTTGTAAGAATATTTCGTATCACATTTCGTCTACAGATTCACTAGCCCATAATTGTTGCATTCACTATATTTTGAATAATTTCAATTTTAGTCACGCGCATTCTAAAATGTTAAGATATGAAGCTCGTGCAACAACAAGTTCACAGGACGGAAAGTGGAAGTGGTCATTACTGTTTAACAGGACTGACCACTTCACCTTCATTTTAAGGCTTGTGAACGCCATATGTGTAGCTACAGCCCTGTGGTAGAGGCTGTCGGCCGCCATGCTCTGAGTTGTCGTCGATTCTTGGGACCACACCATGCCCTCGAGACTCAGCAGATCCGACGGTGAAAGGCCAGACGCTTTGACTGTGGTGAATTGAAAGAACGGCAAATACTTGATCTAGGGCTTACTTATGACAGCAGCCGCTAATCATCTAAGTTGCACCAATCACTCTGCGAAGGACACCTGTTATAGGCAGCTTTATCACTTCGCTCCTGTGGCGGTGGAGACTGTGGGCAGCTGAGCTGCTGACACTAGGAGACTTGGGGGATTTGACCGACGGACGAATGAATGAAAAAGAAAAAGAATGTACATGTATTTTTGGCAATTATTCTTTTCATGCTTGTAGGTGAGGATACAGATTCTGGAGTTGAATAGAACTAAATTACTCGGGTAACGTTCGATCGACTCGAAATTTCGATATACCACATGCATATATGATACTTCTGGATAATGTGTGATAGTGAAAGAAAAATATTAAACTAAGGTTTGTGGTTTCACTTTTTATTTGTGTTCAAGCTGACTCGTTCTACCTATTTAAAACAAGTAAGCGAAGTGTACATAATTGTACTCTGCGTTTGAAACCAGCCTGCGCACGACGGGCATTCCAGGGACTCTGCGTCCTCTATATTTTTCGAAAACGACCATTCAATTGTTTCTAGTTTACAAAATAAAAAGAATAAATGAAAACGTAGGGCTGTTGAATTACACCGCGGCATTTTTGGTGGCATTTATACCCTTTCACAATCGTAACTTTTCAATGAAAGGTTCGATTTGAATTGTTTTAAGCGGGGTGTTAAAATCATGATAATTGATAATTCCAAGAAACATTTTAAATATTAATAGGAAACAACTCAGCAAATAGGTATATCTAAATTTTGTAATGCACTCTAGTGTAATGCTAATCGATTATGCATTCAGCGTTCGCCGGCACCATATTGCCATATTGATCCATTCCTGGTAGATTGCATATGGAATGATACCGTTTCGTTTATAATATCTTATTATTACGAATGGTGTTAGATTTCACAACATTTTTTGTGGGTTTATTTTGAAAGATGTGGAATAGACAACTGTACACTTTTGTTTAAAGATGTCATTGAGATGGCTATTAGAATTAATATTAGTGAATAATGTGATTTTATGTGAGGAGTATACATTCTTATGTATTCTTTTCTTTCATTTAATCGGGATCAATATATAACTACTCAGAAAAAAAAACATTTTACGAACTACTTTTATAAAATCAAAATGTTTTTAGTCATTAAATGTTTCTCTAAGCCTTTTTTCCTAAATTAAGTTGGAGTTGGGTTTGTGTCTACCACGATACGGTTGAACTTCGACTTCTACGTAGAGTGACAACCATCAGACCTCCACTATAGAAAGACTGTTTGCGGAATTTATTTTTACGGCTTCAGCCACCCATAACGATTGTCAAAAACGTTCGTATAGCAAACCGAGACCTACGGCTCACGAGATCCTTAATACTAATATCAAATCTGTAGGGTACACTTACAACTCTTAGTAGATAAGCAATAGAGAACTTGTTTAATAAATAAACACAAATAAATAATAAATAACCTCACACATCTCACACACGGCTGTCTGATTACAACTAAGTACTATTCTAACTACTGCCTGTGTGCAACCAGACTGTTGATAAACTGAAATATTTCTAAATACATACATATATATTATAGATAAATCAAACCTAGACACAGAACAAATAATCGTGCTCATTACACAAATATTTGTCCTGGGTGGGATTCGAGCTCACGACCAGTTTAGCAGACAGGGCTGACCACTAGACTAAAAATCAGTCAAGCAAACAATAAAAAAAAAATATCTAATACGTTTCTACGTGTATCGGCTCATGTATGGCTTACATGGAACGGCAAAGGGCTACTTGACCTGCTTAAATTATATAACAATAGAATTAGCATAAACAAGCAAATGTATGCTAATAAAGAGATATATGTATTTGCAAGGGTGGCCTAAAAATAAAGTTTTTAAATCCCTCTGAATTGTTGTTGACGATTATTATATTTGTTAGGGACCAGGATTCGTTGTGAAATTGTCTGAAAACTGTCTCGGACGAGTCAACAACAGATGTTATTTAGAAAAAAGAGTTTAGTTAGATGTATATTTTTATATTGTTTATTCTGATAATGGATAAACAAAAAAAAGTCATAAACCGTTTACAACATTACCCGTCTATTTGTTTTTACTGTGGTTTCCGAGCAGAACTGCGCTCAAGCGGTGTCAGATTAGTCTAAAACCATTGTCCTAAAATGGTACACTATACGACACTTTACAGGAGGAATCTGTGGACAACCAGCAAGAATGACTGCATCGAAGATCCAACGCTGCAGCCTAAGCGGGACGTAACTACCAGTGTATGTCGATTGCCCACTCAAATCCAATTATTATCTTTAACCTGTCATGAGCTCCCAAGACACGCAATCTCAGGTATTAATAAATTGACTACAAAAGTCTAAGTCTTTTTCTAAAGGTGTTTACTTTAGTCATACATAATATACGTAGTAAGCTTTGATAATTTAAAGGCAAGCAATTCAACTCAGGCAATCCTGATGTCTTGAGTAAATTTCACTGACACTAAAGTGTAATACATCTATTACGTTATTGTGTAACTGTCTGTACTTCACACTTACCAGCAGGTATGAAGGACACTACAGTTTAAAATTTAGCACAAAAGGGCTATTGAGAAGAATGCATCACATAATTTCTATAAGCAATAAAATGTAATGTCGATAAAACAATGATAACATTATGAGCGCTTTGCAAAGACCGTCTGGTTTGTGGGCGCTTTGTAAACTTATAATTTTTGGCATCCTGTTTATTAACTTAACTGCAATGTTTACTCGGACTTTAATTATAATGCACTCAAGAAGTTGTAGATAAGGAGTGTCATCGATAAAACAAATCATGACAAATAATGGGTGTTCCTTGTGCCCGTTCTTGTATGTTTGTAAAGCCCCCCGCGATACAGAATTTATTTAAAGTGCGGGCGTTGTCTTTTTAAAAAAAGAAAAGAAATACACATGAACTTTGTTAAAGAACTATACTGTTCTGGAACTATTAAAACAGTATTTATTTGTTTCTTCAGGATTTGAATAAAATAGAAAAACAATTTTTCCTACTATTGATCTTTAAAAGCATTAAATGATCACAAGCCCCTCCCCTGGTTTATATTAATGTATCTTAAACAAGCCAATAAACGTATTTTTCGGTAACTTAAATGCAAGTTATTGTATTTTTTTTTAAGTCGCGGGCAACCGCTGGATGCGGGCAGCATGGGACCGGCTGCTGTGACAAACCTTGCTGGAGGCCTATGTCCAGCAGTGGACGTCTTTGAGCTGAGATGAAATGAGACTCACTATTTTATATTCTTTAGTATTTATTAAATAAATTTTATGCTGTAGTGGAAATTCAACCGTATTAATTAAACCATTACTAATAGGATTTTTTTTGGGGTATACATTGTTCAAAATCTTCGCCTTGGTTTTAATTCCTTTAAATTCTTTTAATATATAGCTAAAGAAAATATACACCTGCAAATGACATAAGAATAGCTTATTCTATAGTTTACTGAGTTGTAATCTCCTTATGTCGAAGATTTCACGGAAACGTAGCTGTCTATTGCCAGTTGCAGTTTGTTGCCAGTTACAGATAGTTTATGTAAAGTAATTGAAATATATTCACTGTGGACACGCAGACTGTTCGTTTCCGACTTTTGTCGGCCAACTGTAAGACAATCTTTAGTAAAAGTGTCTCTCAATTCTGGACTACAGTAAGGCGACACTAGTCAATTATACTCATAGCTCTAAGACTCTAATTAAAGTAAGATTGTCCATAACGTAGGAAAATTCATGTTCGTATTTTGTACTAATGGAAACTGCTGTTGAAAAACGTTGATTCTTATAAAGTTATGAAATTCAATGAAAAAATTACAATAAAGTAACTATAAAATATGACGATGTTAATTATGTAGACACGTCACTTAACTATTTACTGCACTTTATTCACGATAATAATTCACAAGGAATTAATAGGTTAGGAATTCATCATTTAATGTTTGACTAACGATATTTTGTTAGACTTTTGTTATCGTTCGAGTTCGACAGCGCTTTATGACTTTAGATTTTGACATTTACAAATAAAAGTACGATCGAAAACGATATTTTTTAAATCATTGTGGAGACGCTTACCAGTCATTACCTCATCGGGGCTTACAGTGAACTAGTATATCGGAATCGAAACTACTTAAATCACACCGTGTTCCGTCACGTATGAACCTTTTACAAAGAGAGGAAAGGTGGGAAAGAAAGAAAATTTCGACTTACCTTCTCAAAAATGTCAAGTTAACTTAAACTTAATTTTTATTCTACAAAATTACCAGATTCACTTTCATACAATTCTCTAGTCCATTATACTTAAAAGTATAATGGACAAATTTAAGTAAGTTATCTGAATAAGCTAGGTTCATAAAGAAATATAGGCAATTAGAAGACATGTCAATAACCTATAGTAATTTTTGTAGGTCATATAACCTTAACCATCAAAAATATCGTAACACTTTAATAATAGTCGGCAATTCTCACCTTCCTATGATCTATTTTCAGACGAAGGTCCATTCTAAACGAGTTTACTTAAATGAGAATCTTTGATACCCACATGTATCTCAAAAGCCAATAAATAATTACCGACTTTCTACTGAAATATTCACATCCTAAATTTTGAATGTGTGTGTCCAACCTAACCAACTCTGTCGGAGGGACTTGACCCATTTACCTACATGTGCACTTAATAAACAATGTAATAAGCAACACAGGTGCAATGTGCCACACACACTCAGTTTAATTACTACGTTGCGACAGGCGTGGCAAGTAATCTGAACGGTGTGACACCGCAACATTTGAAACGCCTGTCGGGTAACCGAGCTAAGCTCTTGCCTACTTAACGAAAGACAGCCTGCCAACATATTGTGACTTATATTTTCGGTAAACAGGATGTTGTTATATACATCTATTTGTATATATACTACCTGAACTTAAGAATTTGTACACAATTAATAGGAAACCTCTACGATTCTGAGTTCGTTTCAGTAAAGTGTAAGATCATATTTTAAAGAATATCTACTACACACGTTTCCTGCGAATTTGATATATTTTCTTGGAATCATAAAAAGGAAAACGGGGCCATAGTTACTCAACTAAAATATCAAAAAATATCTTTAAGATACGGATTACTTTATACAAGTATTGAAATTTATAAGATACTAACTTTAGCACGTGACTTCACCCCCGTGTATTACGGCTATCGCAGTAAATAAGTAGCCTATGTGTTAATCTGATATATAAACTATATTACTGTATAGTTTCATCTAAATCTGTTCAGTAGATTTTGCGTGAAACATCCATACATCGTCACAAACTCACATTGCTGTGATTCCTCGTACCTACTGATAATCATCTCTTTACTATGCATTGCCTTACCCTAAACTCTGTTGTTATTACTCTAGGGAATCTTCTTACAGGAATAATCTTGTAGAATTTAGTACAAACACCAATTATTAAGTTAAACTAAGTTTCTCGTAGATCGTTTATACGTACATAGATTACTAGTACCCGCGTTATACTTCTCATACTGTAGTAATATATTCTGAACAATTTGTTTACTTAAATAGTTGATACGTATTTAGAATTTAAATATATAAGATAACGCACTAAAAGAATACAAATAATATCTTACTAAAACCAAATGAACAAAGATAACAGTTTTGATGTTTTAATAGTGTCTCTGTGCAGTGGTAGCGCACGTGACTGCTGTACTTGAGGTCACAGGTTCGCTGAATAATTGTATGATCTACAAATATTTAGTGTCGAGTTTGGGTATTCCATATGTATAATGTTGTATATATTAGTATTTGACTACACGATTGGCCTAGTGGTTTAAGCGGTCGCCACGACGCTGTCTCCTTCGCTGAGTGGTGTAGGTTCAAATCCTACATGGGACACCACTTTCTATGATCCACAAATTGTTGTTCTGAGTCTGGGTGTTCTTTGTGTCCGTTACTTATATGTTTGTAAAGTCCTCCGCGACACAGGATTTATTTCAAAAAAAATTGTGAAAAAAAAGTAAGTTTGTATCTATATGAGTTGTTTACTACCCATAATAGGTCCGAGTTTGAATCTAGGTGGCGCGATGTGTAAGATATTTGAAATATTATTATATCTACATGATAAAATACTCTTAACTATTTTGTATTTTCTTAAAGATTTTTCATTATTTGCTTTCAAGAAGTTCTGAAAACTATACAGTACATTTACGCAATTAAATACTGTTTTGTGGTGTAAACTTGGTAGTCGTTTTAAAAGTAAGTTACAAAACTTAAACCCACTGCTCCAAGTTTGAGAGAAAACTTAAATTATACATAGTATTACATAAATGTGTGGCTAAATTTAAGAAGCATTATACGTATTTAAATTACGTACCTTAAAGAAGAAGTCAGGATGAGTTGATACATAAACTCTATTCTTCACTTCATCATGGCCACCTTTGGAAAGCAAGACAATTTATACGGTGGGCTACGAATTACTTATACTCGTCAGCAAAGCGACCGCGAGATCGCCGACATCTCTTTGATGATTTTTTCTTTTAGTTGACGTAGTGTATTTAGTTTATTGATGTAGACACGATTCTTCGATAACCTCATAAAAAGAAACCTGCTGGGGATAGATATGGACCTCTGTGTGGCTATGGAATATCGCCTCGTTTGGAAATCAGTTTTACCGCAAACATGTCTTTGACCACCGTGTTAAAACCATGTGTTGCTATTATAACCAACAAATTCCCGTAATATCGATCTCAAGAACTCCCGTAACATGTTTGCGCGAGATGTTAGATTGAAATGTTAATGAATTATGGCCTGCCCTATACTTTAAGTTTATATATAGAAGAAATTAAGAAAGCTTAACATATGAAACAACATGTATTACAAACCTAAAATTACGTAAAACGGTTACGTCAAACTACGTGTGGCTGGACCCGTGGATCAATATTCGTTATTTTATCACAAGCTCAATTAAAATTATTGACAATGCCATTGATATTACACGCGCAAATTGAAGTTTGGGTACAGTGTGTAATGGCGTAATGAAAGGCGTCAAACTTGCAAACTATGTAGAGGTGTGGCGTTGACACTTGAATTTCAACACCCAGTTTCTGAACGTCTTATTAAACTAATGTACTTGTCAAGGTTATATGCACAAACAAGCAAGTTACAAGTTTGCTTATCACAACATTCGAATGGCAGAGAAGAACAATTGACATAGGATTATGTAGTGTTACTATATTATGTGTACCGGAAGACGAAGCGTGGGTAGGCCCCCCACTAGATGGACCGACGACATAGTCCGAGTCGCGGGGAGCCGATGGATGTAGTTGCCGTCCAGTCGTACGGTGTAGCGTTCTAGGGGGGCCTATGTTCAGTAGTGGACGTCATCCGGCTGATGATGATATGCAGTATGTACGTCTGTTAAGTGATGCAATGATTGAATCTAAGTGCATAAGTAATTATACTTTCAAACATAGATATACTTGATAAGATATTAAAACAGTAGCAGTCGTGGGACTGCCGATAGAAGTGAAAACGGAACTATTAAGTTGAGAGTAAGAGTAATAGTTTTACTATATGCAAAAATTATATGAAATTTTTTATGTTTCATATATAGCTATATATAATATATATATAATCATATCATATAATATCATATATAATATATAATAATAATAAATTTCATATATAATATATAATATCATATTCTCCATAGCTATAGATATACTATTATCATTAGCATGTCGGTGACGCGAACCGAGGATTTTACCCTCTACCAAAACGCTCAACGCGCCTAAAGAAGTTTTCACTTCAAAAACATGACAGCTCAACTATCACATTGAGCTGCCTTTTCGAAGTCTAAATAAACTACTCTGGGATAATTTCAATTGGATAAGATTCCCAACACATAAAGTACTTACTTCGAGAGATAAATGGGGTCACCAAAGAGATATGTATTTATTTATTGAAATAGTGTTTAACATTCGCACAAATTCACAAAGAGGTTTTTCTATAAACCTTTTATAGTATCGGACATTGTGACCTCGTTTCGTTATAATCCCAATCAGTCAACCACAATGAACAATGACGTATTTATTTTCAAAAGTTTACCCATATGATAACACAACTCGATAGTTTTTAATTAAAAAAGAATATTTTTGTGAGATTTAACAGGCATTTATGATAGTATAAATATGCAATTATGAAAAGTCTAAAATGATTTTTTATTCTTTAAGAACCTGCCAAAGTGACTGTACTCTGCCTGATGAAAAGTTTGAATGGAATCTCTTACATAGATGACGATTACAAATAATCGACTTCAAAAGAAAATCAAACTGAAACTTACTGCTAACTTGAAAACACTAAAAAGTGAAAAAATAAACTGAATTATTTATTTTTGCTACTAATACTTTTTCTAAACAATTAGATAAAAAACTAACTAATCGAGAACTACATACAACTTACCCGTATTCAATTAAATTATTGAGTTAATTGTTATCAACTTCTTTTTTATTAAATTATTAAATTCTAAATAAACTTATATCTAATATTATTTATCAAACATCAGACAAATGTAATATATTTACAAATTATAATTATCTATTTACAAAATTACTGTTTGTTGTAGTCTATTAATTTAAATAAAATATTATTTTAATATGTCCTAAGTAGGTACTTAAAATCTATTTGAAGCCGGTGAAAAGCCCAACAGATATTCGGATAGCTCAGGTTCATGGCATCCCACTTCATGACATTCAAACCACAAATCGCATGCGTTCGAAGTCCGAACGCCCGAAAGTGGATTATGAAAATCACTTGTCTGTTTGTTGGTTGGAATTAGACCATTAATAAAATATCAAGCATTGTTAATTTGAATTGTGTTACATCACTAAGTATGTGTAGTATTCTCATAACGAATGCAGATAATGCAGTATGTTTTTTGATGCTTTTTACACCCAGTTTTAGGACGTTAAAGGCGTGACGGTCATCGTGGCAGTGTAAGGTTCACACACTTATCACGATATCTGTCACACCTACATCAATGGACTACCGGTCTTGCACACACTAACGAATCACGTAACTGCTTGCTGATGCTATCACTTTAGATTAGTCTTCTGTGAGAGAATAGTTCGTGTTGAAATCACTGTTTTAATACCTTCCTTATGGGTAAACAGTTTAAAAAATGGCAGCACAGAACAAATAGAATGTGAAATAAAATCTTTGCAGAAAAGACTAAAATTAGGTAATCATTCTAAAAACTTATTTTTTGTATGAGGGAGAGAGAATAGTCTTGTTATTTCAATATCTAGTTTTTTTTTACCTTAAGTTAATTTACGAGAAGGTGAGATCAACAATGCGTTGAAGCTAGCATGGTGTTGCGAGATTTTGTGATAATCCCTAAATATTAAACAGTACGTGTACTTACTATTTAAATGTAAGAAATAAAACGTCCAATTATTACAGTATGATGTTGAATATTAGTCAGAAGGCATTCAATTAATTTCACAAAAACCTGTACGCCTCTTGATTACATTCAGAAAATTGAAAGGCATTATCTATTGAACGAGTTAATGAATCTTCGTATTTAAGCAGCAGTCGCGTCGCTAAGAAAATTTAGCCGTAGTGAGATTTATTTTATAAATTAATATTCTTTAGTAATGGATAATTGAATGTTTCGGCGAAACACTAATTTGCGGATAAAATGATTCAATGAGTAATGTAATTGTTCTCACAAATTACTGATCACTAATTGCTTTATTCCCTCTCACACTTTTCTTGGTTACCGTTATTTAAGTTTTTCCTTTGATGACTAAAATTAATTGCGTGTTCACGCAATTTCAGCCGACAAGTGGGTGAGACGAAGGTCATTTCTCGTGAACGAGAACTTTATACTTGCGAGAGCTTGTCGTTTACATAATATAATAAGCATATTAACTGTAATTTGATTAAGTAGATTAACTTTACTTGGCGTTTTTAAAGGTATCAAGTTGAAAAGGACTTTCCTTAGTTATTTCTTTATCGATATTTAATCATAAACATCAATTTATATTATTATTTTCTTTGGAAGCTCTTTCACATTTAGTTTTTTTTTAATTTCTATCATGATTATTTGTGAAAACTGAAAGTAAAATCATAACATGTAATACAAATAAAACAATCTCTGTTCACCAACTAGGCGAGGTAATCTTGCCAGGTTGTCCGTTGCTTAGGGTAGAAGTACGAACGCTGTGTAAATAATTTTCGATTTGAGAATTTTCATTGCGCGGTACAGGGTTAGTGGTTAATCCAAAGGGCGTTAGATGATACTATTTGTTTTTCTATTTAATTGTATATTGAAGTCGCCACCGCGAACGTTGCGTTGGAAGAGTAAAAATATTAACCCGGATAAATAACATTTAAATTACTATCGATAACTGAAGGTCGTTTGTTAATTTTTATTTTGCAGAATATTAAACAGCAAATCTAAACCCGTAAAAGTTTTATTTCCTTTTTTAAATATACGAACAATTCTCATTTACATGTCACTTTCAGAGTATTATTGAGGATTTCCATTTGCCCAATGGCCGACACGTATTGATTCTGTTATCTGTAACGGGATTAACGAGCATCGTTCGACATGAATGGGATAAATGAATGGATATACAAACATAAATGTAATAAATATATTTTATATTATCGTTCTTTTCAAAAGAGAAATATTCAAGCCGATCACACTATAATTGAGACTTCAGTACAAATAATCATTCATACATATTCATGTCACTGAAAGATATGTATGTAAAATCTACATTTTACTAACTACGATTTATTCACTCCACTTTTGGAACAGGAGGCTAGATAATCTAAAGGAGTATGCTACATAGGGAAGACAGTTAAAAATGGAAAGGTAATAAATGGAAGAAGATATAAATTATAGGGATTCCTTGGAAAGTTAAACCACAAGCGGTTTTGGGGTTATAAATTTCCAACTCGTACTGGTTGTTTTCGAGAAGCTTAAGCCTTTTAACATTTAAGGCCATTCAGCTTTAATATATTGGTTATAATTCTTGTAGTTTATAGATTTGCAATTTTACATAATATTCTTACTTGATTTTTATTATACACTGTTGGAAATCTGAAGTTTCGTTTTCCTCGAACTTTATTCCTCAGACTTCAAAAGCTTTAAAGGAGTGCGCGATGCTCATTAAAGAATAATATTTTTTATTACGTTAGCTAATTCATTTACTATATATTATAAGTAAATGGAATTATCTGGACGTATATTCAAGAAATGAATATATTTTATACAGATTTACCGCTACGTTTATATCCTATACCCATTTCAAGCTTACCTAACGGGTGTAACAGTGTAGGCAAAGCTGTCAGTTACACCCTCCTGTGTGCAGTTACCTGAAAACAGCTGTTTAAGTTTTATCAAATGATATAATAACTATGTTTATCCAAATGTTATTAAAATATAATGAATTTTGGTCGAAATGTTCCTTTGATCTCTAGTGGGTATGTACACCTCTATATTTCACAATTCAAAGTAATTTCAAAGCATCTTTGATACCTTAATATATAATAATTATTTAGTTAAGTTAGTTGAAACTATGTCGCCTTGACATTTATTAGCAGTAACGTGTGTTACCAATAACATTGTTCGTGAAAATTTAATTTGCTGTCATGAATCAGTCCTTAATTACATTTACTGTAGGTAGGCAGAACCCATATTTGCATATTTATTGGTTTTGTTGACTCGTATATCAAATTTAGTCATAATTAATCAAGAATTATTTTTGGAGCAGAATGTCAACTGTAAACAGTTGTCAGCGTGTTTTGTTAAACAGGCCATTGCACCGTGGTCCAAAAGTAGGTTGCCCATCTCAAAAATTCGTAATTCTGTTGTCCTAATAGAAAGTAACTTAAAAATTTAGACTTATATTGTTGACACCTGTAGTGTTTCAATAAACAATAAAAAATCAATATGCTTTAGCCTCAGATATAAAAAAAAAATCAAAAACAGATATCATAAAAATATTTCATATATTAAATTATTATTATTATTATTACTTCACGTCACAATTTATTTATACGAATAAACTTAACGACAAACGTGCCAATATCAATGTCTGCAAACAGATGTACGAGTACCTACTAGATAACGGCAATGTCTCCTCTATAGATCTCAAGATGAAATGTGTACTGTCCGTGAAGTAGGTTAAATATGTAGGTATCGTGATATCAAGAAGAACAAGAGTATTTAAAAACTCCAAGAAATAATCGTTAAAGTTTGTTGAAATTTGTAGTTTAGGGGAAGTAATATCGCTGCTAAGATACCTGTCATCGTGCACTTTAGCACCGGAGCTAGTCTGACGTAAATTTATATAAAGTAAGCCAAACAATGAATTTTCATCCGAAGTTTACAGCTTAATGAGAATGGAGCTGTTTTGTTTAGATAATGTTGTGTTTGTGTAGATGCTTTGTTAGTGACCTTGATAAACTGCTTTATTAAGCAGTTGACGAGAAGTTAATCTTAAGTTAAGAAGCCAAGGTTTCTTAAGTTAAGATTTACTGTTTTGCTTCTAAAAGTATTATATATTATATATAACGCTTGGGTATTTTATTTCAATGAACACAAAATAGCTTTACAACTGTTGGGTTATAAAATTAAAAGATTTTATGTCTTGGATTTGGAAAGAAGTTACATATTGTGTTATTGTCAACAGTCGCCACTGCTGGACATAGGCCTCCCCTTAGAAAAGATAATATAATTCATAAGAATAAATGTTCTTTTTTACAATTATATTATAAAACCTGTATACGCTGATTACTGCAAACATAAATTTACGCACACTCTTCCATATACATGAATATTTACACATATACATAGTTACAATTTAATAATTTAGCGTTAGATATTCCATGAAAACCACTTCTCATTACAGAATACATTCAAAAAGTCATTTTTGAATGTATTTGTTGGGGGTTTACCGACGCTGCGTTTCTCAGTATGCAGTCGCCATTTCAGAACTTTATGGCCCCATCGGCCATCGTTTCAGCGTGTAATGTGCCTCGCCCACTGCCACTTAACCCTTATGTGAGTGACGAGGTACCCGGGTACCATTAGCATTTTCAATTTTAACGAAAAGTATATTATACGCTCTGTAGGTAGCTGTGATCTCCTGAGAGCTCTTAACTATTTGTAAATTATATATTTTTTAATCTTTTAACCCAGTCAACTATTTCCAATGTTTTGTGGAAACCAAAACATATTTTAAACTCACAATAGAGTGACAAGGTACCCGGGTACCTCTTTGTGTCTTGTATGATAATGAAAAAAGTATTTATATTTTGGTACAAAAATGAAATAATAATAATTTGTTATGATGTTTTATTTATATAAAAATTACAAATTCTTTGTTTATGCAGAATTAGTACAGGTCTCGAAGCAGGTGTTACATGTTGGACGAGTAACTGCATGTTCGTCACAAACTGGTTTTTTACAGTTAGTGCAAGCTTTTCGTGTTTTTCTTTGCTTGCGTTTGAGTTCTCTGCATATGTAGCAACTTCCAACGACTGCAACACGCCCTGTAGAATCTCGTCTTGTCTGACTTATAGAAGTTGTAGATCCAGAAGGAATCGAAAACCTTAGTTCTTGGCCAAGCACGTCCTGCATTGTAGATCTGATATGTAATTTTGACATTACAATGGAATTTTTTGATCTTTCTTCTATATTTTTACCACACAGTTGTAGACTCAATGATTTCAAAAACTTTCTACGTCTGTCACTCGAGACAAATTGTGGGTTATGCTCCATGTAAATGATATATGCTGCCAAAGCTGCAATGTCAATAATATTTTAAAAAAGTGCTAAAGGCCACCGATTCGTTCTGCGTTTTACGGTGTATTCTGCTAACAGCTTATCCATATTGTCCACTCCACTTTTGGTTTTGTTATAATATAAAATTATTTCCGGTTTGGCAGTTTCCTTATTACTTTCAATAACTGGTGACATGTGCATTGATGACAACATTATTACTGCTTTATTCTTTTTGGGTACATAGGAGCACACAGTTGCTTCTTTGCTAAAGGCGAAGTTAGAAGAATAAATCACCCTCTCCTTGTGTGCTTGCATATTTGGAGGGAGAAACCGTTTATTTTTTCTTACCGTTCCAACTAGAGTCAAGTTCCACGAGTTCAAGGAATGAGCCAGTTGAAGAGAAGTAAAAAAATTATCCGTAGTTACATTCAGTCCTGAATTTTTATATTTAGCCACGAGATATAATACAGTACATTCTCCAACATTTGTTTGACGATTTCCATCACTTGTCTTTCCTGTATATATTTGTCCATTTAGGGGGTAGGAATTATTTGCATCACAAGCCCAAAATATTTTTATGCCATACTTTTCAGGTTTTGATGGCATGTATTGAGTAAAGCGAGTACGCCCACGGTATCCATATAGCTGTTCATCAACGGTAATACATTCACGAGGCTTGTACATTTTATTCAAATTTGAAATGAACATAGTCCAAATATCTCGTACAGGGGCAACTTTATCAGCTAACAAACGTTCAAGGCGCGTTGAATCATTATCAAACCTTATGAAGCGTAACAGCATTTTGAATCTATCATGGGACATCGTAGCCCGAAATAATGGTAAGTGACTGGATTGCCACAATTCAGTCAAATGCTCTTTATTAGATCTATGCACCCCACTAAAGATTAAAATGCCAAAAAATGCATCCAATTCTTGTTCTGTGAATGGTTTGAATATTTTTTGTTTCGGTCGCTTGCTAATATCAGGGTAATTTTCTATCAGTTTATTATTGTATGCTTCAGTAATCTTAGTCCCTTTATGATTAGTTTCCCTCAAGATTATGTCACACATCTCATTGGACAATATATTTTTGAATATTTCCATTTGATTGTAAAGTTTACTGAAAGATGCAGCCCCGCCCCGTTGACGAATAATGTTTCGACTACTAGTTTGTGTTCCGGGAAGTGGATCAGACTGCCACCGCGTTCCATCTTTTGCAATAAAAATGTTTTCAAACGATTCACCTTCAAAACTCGCATCGGAATCGTAAGAGTCGATCTCATTTTCGACTTCAGCTTGTGGCTCAACATCAGAAATTTCCAATCCACCCTCTTCATCCAAAGGAATATAATCGTGTTCATTGTCAGAAGCAACAAACTCGCCTTCGTCACTGGAAGATTCTGCTAATATCGCTTGTAATTCTGCTGAATTATATCTTCGAACACGTGATCTTTGCTTAGAGGTACTCGCTCCAATATTCATAATGAAATAATTATAAACTCACAAAGTTAAAGTAAACTCGTACAATACGAACACAGAAAACAGTCAAGTGTCAATATCAAGCACGATGCATTGAATGGATTTAAGTGTTTCTTGCGCACCGATAACCATGTACCGCACTCCACCCCTCCCCCGCTTTAATCGCCTCAGATCGTCAACTGCTTAGGTTAACTAAATAATAATATTCAAAGTGAGGGTAACGTTAAAACAGACCTTGATTGTTTACATTACGTCTAAACTGTATGAAGGTACCCTGGTACCTCGTCACTCTTTTAAAGGTGTTTTATTTGTCACTCACATAAGGGTTAAGTTTAGCACTTTTACTGGCAATACCTGTGGCCTTGATTGGTCTGTGGATTGCCTACTACACCTCCTTCTTCTTGTTGGCTCCTCAGAGACGCAGGAGCCAGTAGTATGTAGTGTTTACACTAAAAGCCACTCCAGCGGCCGATCTCAGGCGTAGTCAGGGCCTATCCTGGGGACTTCGCCGCCTATCAATCTAGTTGTTATAATTTGTAGCGGCCTGATCGCATGTTTGTGACCAAATTATCCTGTCGCCGACCGCAGCAAGTAATGTACCACTAGAGGTCCCCACTCTCTGGCGGCCTGCGGTTCCGTCTTCTTCGCTCGGGATCCCGTTCAGCAGTCTCTTTCTGGATAACAGCTTTGCAGAAAGAGACCACAAGTCTACTATATCTAGCTGACCAGATGGTTTAGTATAAGGTTTGTTGCAAGTTTTTCTTCTTTTCGCACCAGTGTTGTCTTGCGCCATCCTTAAGTTTACTTAAACGTGTTATTTCATTTATACTACATTTTAGACTAGATGTTATTATTGTGTGAGCGAATGAATTTTCTCACTGAACACTGATTGACGTTGTAAGCAGTTAATAAACAGTTTAAAGTTTTTATTTTTGCTAAAATACAGGAATGTATTTAAGATCTTAGTTTTTATTTATCCGAGGTGGAAGTGTCCGCTTCTGTTAGATATTGAAATAAGTTTTAAAGCTCTACTTAACCACAGAAATTTCAATATGGAATAGCTTTGATATCTGAGAGTCCCAAAGCAGAATGTTACTGTAGTATGTGATAATGTTTCCATCACACATTCCTTTTCAACGACGTCAAATATTTTATAAAACGAGGTTTCAGAACAAACGTTGCTATTAATTCACATTGTACAATATCTTCCCGACTGATAATAAATTCTTTACTACAGCTTATTTACAGAAAAATAGAATTTCTTACCCGCTAGGCCAGCTCAACATACCTGCAAAAAAAACACATTATACATATATTAATACAGTTTATTTATGGATTCAGAAAATTGAGCTTCTCAATTATATGCATTAATCAAAATATTTATAAATATATGCTATCAGATTTTGATAACCAAAAATAATACAGTTGGCAAGTTGTTGGAACAATTATAACTTGTAAATTTAGTGCCACAAGCCATAGACTCAATTATCTAACTTTAGTCTGTTTCGACTAATTAAAATTAAGTGTAAATTTTCCTAATCAAAGGTTTGATTAGGCAGTTTTACAAATTAAAAAATTGCGACTATTTTTTTTGAAAGGTATAAATGCATCGTATTGTATATTGAAAAATAATAACATCTCAATAGCGGTAACGAAGGTAACTAAGTAACCATCGTAAAACATGTCGATAAAATTATCGTCGGCGTTATATTCAATTACATAATATTTACAAGGGAAGAACTCGTCAAAATGTATACGGCACTCGATAAGGAAAAAGACCCCATAACAATCTTGTAATATCTTAGTAATATTTAATGTCGTTTAAAATGAAAGAGACCACCGTGAGAACGCATTTTTCAGCGGGATCGCTTTTATTTTCAGTCAAAAAGCTTCTATTTATAGGTGATATCGTTTCAACTGCATGTCTAGCAACTTGGTTCCAAGATTCAATATTTTTTTAGTAATGTACTACCAAACACGAAACGACGGCTCATTAAAATGTTCTTTCTGTTAAATAATATTTTAGGTGTAAGATCCTTCCATGATCGACGTCCTTTTTGGGAGCAGAAAAAGGGAACATCAGGGTTTTCACATGGGGGGAGAGGGCATCTACAAGCTGTAAGTGACGTTTTGTTCTAGGGATTTCCTAACTAGGCTGCACCTGGTTCCCCGGCTACTGGTGCGTGAGACAGCATACGGTTTTTGATCGGTTCGAGTCCGACATAACCAACAGTGGTATCCCGTGGGGATTTCAGCACAAAAAAGAAAATAAAAGAAGTACGATGGTATTATTTTCTGTCGTTTTAAACATTGAGAAAAAGATTAGTTCAAAATTATTAAGGCCTATTTTTATCTACAAAATATAATACACTTTTAGTTCATTTGAGAGATAGATACATATCATCAACATCAACAGCTTCTTCAAGTCCACTGCTGGACATATATTACGTTGTAATTCATTGTATATTAGTAGAAAACACAGTCACTTCGCTTGTAATTATATATTTTCTTAATTCTTATTACTTTTTTCAGAATAACAGTAGTATAAGGTACATAAGTAACGTTAAATAACATAACTGTTAGCGATATTACGATGGAATTTCGATAAATCGATAAATTTTCTACCCGTTCTGATCATTAGATCAAGAAAATGTTATTATAAGAATCGTTTAAACATTCAGATACATTTTGTAGAAGTTGTTATTACAGACACTGAAAGAGTCTATTTAGAAAAAAAATATGTAATGGCACATAAAAAAATCAACAGCAAACACCAAACAAAGAACGTTATACTATGTGCACTAATTAAATCACACTGTTAGTAACAAACAAACACACAACTCGTTATATTTTCACATAAAATTCAAACTACATTTTTATAGTACAATGACTGCACGATTGGCCTAGTGGTTTAAGCGGTCGCCATGCCGCTCTCCATTTCGCTGAGTGTTGTGGGTTCAAATCCTACACGAGACAACACTTTGTGTGATCCATAAATTGTTGTTCTGAGTCTAGATGTTCTTTGTGTCCGTTTCTTGTATGTTTGTAAAGTCCCCCGCGACACAGGATTTATTCCTAATGCGGGCGTTGTCTTTTTAAAAAAAACAAAAAAAAAATAGTTGACAATTTTTAAAATGTATTTCACAATTTTACTCTAACGACCCTTGCGAACTTTTGGACGGAAGGAGAATTAAGTAAAAGTTTTAAGCAAGACGTAATAGACACATTTATCTTCATAACTGTAGCTACCAGGTCCTTTTAATAATACGAGATTCCTACAAACTAAAAATGTAAAAATTTACCTACAAATTTTGTATAGGGCTAAGGTGAAAGTATAAAAGAAAGAGTAAAAATTAACTTACAAACATACAACGTACAGCCGAATTCAAAACCTCTGCCTTTTACAGTTTATTCGCAATCGATTGAAGTTCGATTAATAATTTCGTAAATAAAACATTTATGGCCCAAATTAAATAACCATTTCATCAATAGTCTTTGACATCTATTTGATATATTCATTTTTCGAGAATCAATTAATAAACGACAGTGACAATTATGATGAAAGCTTTTAGGTAACAAGCCTACAACGTATAGCTGAATTGAAAACCTCTGCCTTTTTTAACCTATTCGCACTCGAATCAAATTCGATTATAAATTTTCTGAATCGAACATTCATGGTGCTGAACTATTTCGATATCTATTTAATATATTCATTCTACATTAAAAAATTTAAAAGCTGATTTTATTTAATAGCACAAACTTTAATGTTCGAGAAAATATTCAAGCTCCGAACAAAGGAGTTCAAGTTGTGGCTCGATCAATTGCGAAGGATTTTGATTACCTTAGAAGGCTTCTCGCTGCCTGAGTCTCAGAGATAAGTTCTTTTAAAAATTGAACATAGTAAGCTGTGACGCCATTTTCTCATCTTTGCCCTCCACTGGAATTTAACGGCGGTTCCTACTTGTAAAGTTATTTGATCTACTTTAATCATTTTCATGTATATTTTTTCTGTCTCAATTGAACCACACATTATTTTGTATATAAAGTCTGCTTCGTTAGTCTAGTCTTAGCGTGTGCGACTGCCAATCAAGGTTTTTCTAACAAGAAATTTTAATCACGTCCGAGTCAGAGATCACGTTGCCGTCGCACCAACGGCTTATGGGGTTGTCGTCATCATCTATGGCAATCGTTATTGGGAAGTCCATGACTTCAAATATACTGATAACTAGTTTAACCTTCGAATTCAGTTCGCACTCAAGGCTGTGGATGTCTGATACCAGTCGCTCCGTGGAAAGATTGACCTTCAGGTAAAACCGGTTGAACTGAAATAATAAAGTCTAGGAAGATGATTGTTTTTTAAATAAGACATATGGAAAAGGTATACATAATAAGTGTAATATATTACACAAATGTAAGTTACTTATTTAACCGATGTCTGCCCACTTGCAAAGTGACTAATAATTAAAAAACGCAAATATAGTTTTCATGAAATTGTTGAAAATTTAAGACAAGTTTTAAGTCTGTTATATTCTGTATTAGTTTAACATTAATAAACTTTGTAGTTATATTAGTAAAACAGATATAAGAGATGGCGAAATATAATTAGAATGTGACTCTATTCATTTACTTCCGAGCTCAACGTGTAATTAAAACCTTAACCACAGCACGTACGACTGCGTCAGAGTCGTGCAATAATTGAGTGACTGTATTTCGAGCGGTAACAATTAAATGACGACTAAGGCTACTGCCACACTGTTTCAATATATTGCGTTATAAACTATTACTTCGCAACACCACCAAGTACTTCTTAAAGTAAAGAAGATGGCATTAGTTGAGTCTCTTAACAACAAACAGCCATCATACGCTCCATGGCCGGTAGCGAGAGATCTCTTCTATAGTAATAACTGCAGTGAGACCCCACGCTACGCCACCCAGGCGGAGTAAACCGCCAGCGTGTGCTGAGCCAAGAAACCAATTGAGACGCGGTCATCAAACTTACGTTTGCATGGATATGAGTGGAATTAGATGAGAACATTGCCGTAGGTATTTGAATTAAAAGTACACAAAGTTAAAGTATTGCCTTCTACCACTAATTTTACTAACAGGCATTCTATGTAAAATCTGATATTTGAATATGAGTTTGCATATCGTTTCTGATTTTACTTGTGATTAATAATAACAACAATGTTTTTATTTTTCTCCCACAAAATATATGGCATTTGGTTAAATTTATTTTGTATAAATACTTTTTGAAAAAAGCACATGCTAGTAGTAGTAATTACGCCTTCTCACTTTAAGGTGTTAGTGGTGATAATAAAAAATGGAGTTGTACTGTCAAAGCGCAAAAGCAACTCTCTTCTCTAATGAAATAAATGGTTAACAACGGCTTTCTGAAATTATATTTTCCCTTTTATTTGTTTCTTATTAATAACTGAAACAGGCGTTTGCCTTTTACTCATTTGAAGGAAATTGACGATAAGGATGAATATGATACACATCTACCTAGGAGAAACTCTTACTTTTAAGTATTTGTTATATTATTCTTATTTGATATTTTACTTGAACGTTTACTTTGTATAGTAATTAGGTATTTGGGTAAATAACTATTTGTAAAATAATTAAATAAAAATAATTTTAACTGATAGAATAGAAGCCGACAGTTTACTCCAGACTTTGGCGACTCACATCAAAAGGAGCTCAAACCTTTTAGCTTGATATTTTGGTATATCAACAATAGTTTGGTGGGAAACATTGCTATGTACATATTATGCATCAATATGCCTATATATTACTTTAACTGCTATTACTAATTTTATTGTGTATATCCGGGCCTGCCTTTTTTGTTCCTGAATGAATCCTAGAAAAGAACGAGCTCCTTTCTCAAAGGTCATAAACCCACTTCTGATTGTCAAGCTACCTTTCAGTGACTGTCGGTAGTTATTCATCATCACGTGAACCGTCTGTTCGTTTGCCTCACATTGCAAAAAAAAACGCAAAGAAATTTCTTCAAAATATACTTGGTCCAACAAATATAGCAATTTACATTATCATAATACCTTTGATGTCATAAAAGCTGTACCTTCTTTCTGAAACATTTTCCGAGATTAAAATTTTTCTTGGAAAATATATTTCCTTCAAAGGTATAGGAATAATTTAATTTGCTCGTTACACCTTAAATGTTTAATTTAATAACGAAAATAATTGAAGTGATTTCATATTGGTGCGGCAAGGAAGCGTTACAATGTAACTTGAATTTTGTACGATCAAATTAATGCATGTATATTGTATATTGTGATACAATCTTGAAGATAGATAATACATGTATACTATTAATGTTAATTTTTCTGGACTTATTACGACGAAACACTAATATTATATCTCATTCTTCAGGGTGTCGTTTATCACTATAATAAAATCACTTAATATGTATACAGTAACTGCAAAGTGGATAACGTTTGCTTTAGTATGAATATTATTAATGAGTAAGTTATTTTGCGATGATTTGTGAAAGAAATAGCCAGTGACATTGAGAGTAAGTACGTGTAATTGCTAATATTTTTTGCACGGATGTCATCTATCGAGTACGTGTGCGCTAAAACCGTCAAGTGAGTACATCGGCCATGAAACTAGTTCCAAAACTTTTCTCGTTGCAGTCTAGTAATCGCGAGTTAACATTTTAATTAAATATCAACATCGGATACACGCGTTATGTTGTTAGGAATGAACGTTATTTACAATTATTTAACTTACAATTATACACTTAAACTAAACGCCACTAGTAGGAACACACACCTTATTACATGTTACCCGCCAACAGCCATCATTAGGTGTTTTACATTAACTACAAATCGCTAAAGCCGTGGTCTCGAAGTCAGCGGGCTGCCACCATTCCCTGCGTAACTGACTTCGAGGCTAGTTCCATATATTCTTAGTAATGTATTTGAACGCGCCACTGCTAGTGCCGCCACCGCCGCCGCCCCACTCCCGCTGAAGTTGTCCCTGTGGTTTAAATTGTAAGACGCCCCAGGTCGGATAGTTTGACCTGAGAACGGTAGTTGGCGTAGATTAGGTACGAAAACCCTTTGTTCAATAGTAGACTACATTAGGTTGATCGAATAATTAATCGAAAGCTGCTTGATATTTTATGAAATCTCAAGCATAATATAACTTAAGTATATCTGCGCCATTGCACAAAGACTGCAATGTGATAATGGACCTACCCGTAATAAGAAAATTATTATTAAAGTCCTATTTTGTTTGTAATGATCTATGTTAAATTAATATCTAAAACATTCTCCTTCGGTTAGCCTTTCTTTGAGCGTCAACTACAATCCCATTAATTTCAATTGGTGTTTTTGACAACGCTGTTTGCTTTTACAACTAGAATGGTATGAGAAAGTTTGTCGTGTATTGCGACGCCGAGCTAAGTAAACATGTTTAATTTAAAACTGCTAGCCCAAAACTGGTATGATTGTCTACTGATTTAGATGGGACTAATTCACACACCTGTGTAGTGATTGTAAAATAATTATGTAAACAAGATTTATTATAATAACATTTGAATTCTATGCAGTCAAAATATTTATAAATTAGATGCCACGTTGCTTAAATTTCAACTCTCAAATAACAAAACAGTAATTGCGTCGTTTAAATACGGGCCTCTTATCACAGAACAGAGAAATAAACATTAGAAACTTTTTCTTTCCTTTTACGTGTGGAAACCCCCTCAGGTCGTCACCCCACTGGCGTTTACGGTGGGTTGGTGTGTCGGAATCGGACCGACTAAAACCACACGGTGGGCCACTCTGCGCCTGAGGAAGGAGGGATCTGGGAATAGCTGCTGCGGCACCATCTGCGAGTAAACTTTCTATTTAGGCGACGTACGGCACACGCGGAGGCCGCTGTAGCCATCGCCTCCTCGCGGCTGGCCACTGTAGCAGATGGAGGGGAAAACCCGTCAAGTCCACCCGCGGCCACACTCAAGGTTAGCCGAGGGCTAATTGGTTCCGAGATGAGATCGTCCTCCCGGGCCTTCTCCGCCGCCTCCTTCCGCGAAATTACGTTTTCGCAGAAGGTTGCGACCGCGGTAAAACAGCTGTCGCTACCGGCCATGGGGCGTATGACGGCCGGTATCTATCAATGCTAAATCCCAAGAGATTATTTGTCGCCCAAACGCACATATAACGGATTAATAATATTATATACACATAACGAAATCTATAGTTGCTTGTCCATAGGATTTAATGAATACACATCCTAATACAATCTTGCGACTTTTAATTAAGATAGCGTTTGACTTTAGTGTTCTAAGCCTGGTACGTTACTTAATCAAATGTTTTTGTGCCAAATATTTCGAAATACTTCCGCAGAAAATACAATTCATTACGTGTTCCCATGGTAACAACATAGTTACTACTTAAATTTAATACGCAATGTATGTTTATGGCATTTAATTGTAAAAGCATAAAGATTTTGGGTATAACTCTAAATTCAAAATTACAGTGGGCACACACATTAAGCGCGCTCTGCAGCATACGCGGTATATCAAAATCACACTGGAACTTCTGGTAGTTCAGTACTTACTTGATTATTCTTGACGATCGCAAAGTGTGGGTTCTATTTGAATGTATGTTGCAAAATTGCATAGTTGCAGTTTGCAAAGTGTTTGGAAGGGTGAGTACACAACGATTGAATCGGGGTGAATAACCGAGACCCAGACTTCACTCGAACTGTCCAAAACTTCTTAGTATAAGAAGCCGAAAAAGTTAGTGGCTAAAACCATTTTACATACAAGTCATAAAAGCCAACGTGACTATCACAACACAAAAAGGTTTCCGTTATACCAGCGCGAGCCACTATCACGACGCGAGAAGAATTAAAATTGCCTGTCTACAGATTGCACAACGCTAACCTAAGCAGCAAGATTCTACAGACATCTACAGGACAGCTGCATATTTACAAGTCTGAGAGATTGCAGACATTTTAATGTTTATTTACATTTGATACCTCCACGCATTTCTTAGAAAAAGGGTTTTAACAGAGAGATACCCAATCCGACAGATGAACAGTGGAATTATCATATAAATTGCCTTTTTAATTGAGGACCAGATCCATAAAAACAAAAATGTTTACGTGAAAAGCGAGCAGCTCTAAAACCTCTAGTGAGCTTTACGGAAAGACTCGATGTGGTTACCGTCCTAGGATTACATTGACAACTCAATCACAAAGTCGATTCTAACCATTAGAAGTTAATTGCATTGCGGATTGACAGTTTTGACGTTTATACACCAGTATAGCACTAGGCTTTATTTTATTTTAGCTTTTTTATCTTAAGGTCTGATGTTAGTAGATTGATGTTTCGTGATTTGACAGATGATTTTCTAGTCACACACTCACTCACATGGTGTTGTTGAACTAAAATAATAAACGGGATGTTAGATACCGTTTGTTGCTCTCTACATAATGATTCATCATCTGTTTATACTATACAAATGACGTACTCTATAGAGAGATAGACAACAAAATGACAACAAATCAACAGCGATTACTGTTATCGCATAAATATGCATTGTTTACGCAATCATATAGTATTGTTTGAAGACGGTTCAATTTTCTTTGCAAAAAGGATTTAACTTTTCTATTCTACAAGCAGCAACAAAACTCAAACCCAATCAGGTTTACAAAGATCGTCGAGCCTATCAGAGGGAGTTATTAAACCAGGAATACTCGGATTCTTAACTACCAAAAACCACAACAATCAACCAAACGATCAAACAAATGAAAATAATAAACAATAGCAATTACCCCCCCTCTCTCACGGAAAACATATTAGAAACGAACAGTACCAAACAACATCTTCCAAGCCGTTTGGTCACCGTGGAAGATCAAGACCAAAACCCTCCAAAGGAAACAAAGCTTTTTTCAAATACCATAAACAACACTTTATATATACATAGCGACTTACAATGCTAGAACTCTTTCTACTTATTCACGTCTATTGGAACTAACAGAATCCTTAAGAAACATAAAGTATGATATTATTGGTCTCTCAGAAGTTAGAAAACTCGGTAACAGAATAGAGGAACACGAGGAGTTTATTTTGTACTACATTGGCGAAACGCCAGGATTATATGGAGTGGGCTTTATTATTAAAAAACACCTGAAAAAATACATAAAATGTTTCCACGGATTGTCAGAAAGAGTAGCATTACTTAGAATACATATTAACAGTTTAGACTTAAGTATTATTCAAGTATACGCCCCAACAGAAAACTCTAAAGATGAGGAAGTAGAGCTTTTCTACAGTACTGTTGACAAAGCCTTAAGACTCTCAGGAAACAACATAGTAGTTATGGGCGATTTTAATGCCAAAATTGGTCAACCGAAACCAAATGAAACCATCACTGGAAACTACGGCTACGGTAACAGAAACTGCAGAGGAAATAGACTCATAGACTTTGCACACGAGAACAACCTGGCCATTATAAACACTTTTTTTAAAAAGAGTGACAAGCAGAGATGGACTTGGAAAGCACCTGATGGCAAAACAAAAAATGAATTAGATTACATCCTAACAAACCTTTTGAGAAATGTACACAATATACAGGTTCTGAACATTACATACCCTTCGGACCACAGACCCGTAACGGCAGCTTTCAATATAATTCCAAAATCAAAAAATCGCAGTAAGTTTAGTCGATGCCCTAAGCCACAGATAAAAAATAAAAAAGAGGTTGAAACCTATATTGAAGCGTTGAACAGCTGCTCAGCAGCCCTGCTGGACCAATGGAATGACAAAGACACCGTTCAGGCTTGCTATGATAAAATAACTAATGCAATTGGCATTGGCCTAAAAAGAGTACAAGAGCTAAGAAGTAACACAAACACAGAGACAAAGCAAATTATATCAACACGCACCAAGAAACTAATCAGCAGAAGACAAGAATTACATAAGACTAAACCGAAATCAAGAGCTATAAAAAACGAGCTAAAAGCTCTTTATAAACTCATAAGCAAACGAATCAACCACGACTATAAGGTACATCGCACACAAACCATTAAAAAACATCTTCAAACCACAGGAAGTGCCAAGAAAGGATACAAAGAACTAACAACACATAAATCATGGATTAAAGAGTTAAAAAACAAATTTAATAAAACACAAAATAGATCGGAGATACTTAAAATAGCAACAGATTTTTACAAAGACCTATATAGCCCACCAAATCAGCCAATATACAAATTGCCGAGTCGTAACACAGAAATAGCGATAGCCACTATTACCGAAGAGGAAGTAGCCAAAGGAATTAAAGTATTGAAATCAGACAAAAGTCCAGGGCCTGACAGGATCACCAACGAAGTCATAAAAGCAGGACTCACATGTCTTGTTACACCTCTTACACGACTATTCAATATGATCCTGACCTGCACAAACACCCCACGCCAATGGTCTGAATCAGAAATTATCCTACTCTACAAAAAAGGAGACCCAGATAACATAGGAAATTATAGACCGATAAGCCTGCTACCATCATTGTATGAACTTTTCTCTTCAATATTAGAGAAACGATTAAAAGAAACCACAGAAAAATTCCAACCAATTGAACAGGCAGGTTTTCGACGAGGCTTCTCGACAGTCGATCACATACACTCGCTAGAGATGCTTATAGAAAAATTCCTAGAGTTCAACAAACCACTCTACTTAGTTTTTATTGACTACCAAAAAGCCTTCGATACTTTACTCCACTCATCGATCTGGGCAGCTCTAATAGCCCAAGAAGTGCCCTTGGAATACATACAAGTCCTAAAAAACATCTACGACAATAATACCAGCAGAGTAAAGTTAGAAACTACTGGACCACCCATACAAATAAAAAGAGGTGTGAGGCAAGGAGACCCAATATCGCCAACAATCTTTATAGCAGTGCTAGAGTCTATCATCGGCAAACTCAACTGGGAAAAAGCGGGCATAAACATAAACGGACGCTACCTGAGCCATCTTAGATTTGCGGATGATATAGTTCTGCTATCAGAAACCACAACCGAACTACAACTGATGATAAACTCCTTATATGAAGAAAGTCGTAAAGTAGGTTTGGAAATCAATTTAGAGAAGACAAACGTCATGACGAACCATACTAAAATACCTATTTATCTCGGAAATCAACCGCTATCATACGCTGATACTTACATTTACCTGGGAAAACAAATCTCTTTTAACCCTCGCAACAATGAACAAGAAGTAGAGAGAAGGGCCAACATCACTTGGAAGAAATTTTGGAACCTCAAAGAAATACTAAAAAGCGACATGTCCATCAATTTGAAAAGTAGAGTCATGAACACCTGCCTACTTCCATCACTAACTTATGCTTGTCAAACTTTGAAATTCACAAGTAAACTAAAAAACAAGATCATAACAAGTCAAAGAAGTATGGAGAGAAGCATGCTGAAAATAAAAAAGATACAAAAAATCCGCCATACCGTTATAAGACAGAAAACTAAAGTTATCGACGCACTTAGTTACTCACAGAAGTTAAAATGGCGATGGGCTGGACACCTAGCCAGATATAGTGATAATCGCTGGACCAAAATTACAACGTCATGGCCAGGACCATCGGGCCAGAGAAAAAGAGGCAGGCCCAATACGCGCTGGACAGACGACGTTATAAAGATAGCCGGCACGCATTGGATGCGAGTAGCCGAAGACAGGGAAAAATGGTCATCTTTGGAGGAGGCCTGTACCCTCCGCGGAGAGGGGTTCTTGCACCCATAAATATAAAAGCAATAGAAGAAATCTATAAAAACACCTACCTAATTTAGGTTAAGCATGCACACTAATGTACATTTTGTATATCTTTTAGCAAGAAATTAAAGGCTTTTTATTTTATTTATTTATTTATTTTATTCTACAAGCAAGTAGTATGGAAAATGAGCGCACGGTTCACATGTTGGTAAGTGGCTGCCGTCACACTTAATTCGATAGTCACAAGTGTACGAAATCTTTTTTCTTGAAGTATTAAAAATCGCATTGTTACAAAAATATTTGATGGGAATTCGTACTACAGTAAAATTATTTGGATAATGGAATATAGTTGGTTATCAAACGAGTAGAGTGATAAAACTAATTGAAATTAAAATAATGAGTCAAATTTCGTGAAGAATAACTGTTATTGTATCATGGTGTTATTATTTGCATAGTGTGCACAACCACCGAATGTCTAGACTAAGTCTGGCACAGTTTTTAGTAACCGATACTATAAATACGTTCGCGGTCAGGCTTTCAAGGCCGAGTACCGGCGAGGACGAACTATTCCTGGAATTCTGCACTACACGCGTTATGGATTTTCTTGCATTGTAGACTACCTTTTGCCTACAGTTTCATACGCTTTAATATAGATTAATTCCATTAATGTGGCGATGAATTCTTGATTGTTAATCTTCTATTTTTGAGACTACGATCAGGTTAAACACACTTTGTTGTATTGATAAACTTTATATTAAGGTAATATTTATTGTTTTATAAAGCAGATAATGTTGTTTTTTGTTTATTGTTGATTACTTTATGTAAAAATGTAGTGACGAAGAACTTTAGGTCTGTGATTGCAAATCCCTCTGCTAAGTTCAGTGGTTAGTCAGTAGTGTTGTATCAAAAACACACTGCTTAAATGTATCTTATAAGATTATAGTATACTGAATTAATACATAAAAAAAAAGTCAGATATAAAGAAATGTATAAATAAATGAAATATAAATTTATAAATTATAAATGGAGGCAATTTATAAATGGAGCTTTAAAATTTTAATGCAACCGAGATGAAACAAGGCTCTCATTTGCTTAAAGAAATATTTGTTATCTTGAAAAACATTCCTTTTTTAAGCTGAAAAGCTAAAAGAAACTCAATATCACTCTCCGTAAAAAAAATGTGAATCACGCGACACTCGAAATTCCGTTGGTACATTTCGAGCGCGAAGTTTTTGCATCAAAAGTAAGAGACAGAAATAAAGGCATAATATTTTTCAAAATAACTTTTGCAAAAATGCTATTTTTATTACTTAACCCATTACTTCTCACTGTAATATTTTTAGGACACCAGATTATCAATTTTTTTCTAAAACTGACTTTAATTTTTTAAGCCTTTTTTGTAAATAGCAAACATTTTTAATTATATTGCCGTTAAAAAAATATTTTGATAAAAAATACAGTGACAATATTTAGATATATAATTTCAAAGTTTATATATTTTGTTTGTTTTATATAGCTAATTATAGCTATATAAATAAAAGCAGTTATATTTTTAAAATTACCTAAAATTATTGGGCAACCTTTACTAAACGTGATATAGCCAATAAAGTCGTAATAATATATTTTTTCTTAACATATGATCCCAATGTCATACATATAGGACAGCCTGATTCAAACCCCAGAATAAATAATTTTTTGTTTTTTTGTTGCATATTATTTTTTCTTACTGTTTTAACAAATATATTTTGTGATTTGAACAGAAAATTCTAAATTTTCAATGGTTGAGAATAATGGGTTAAAGTTTGTTTTATTTTAAGTCACTCGGCTAGTTGCAGATCCAATCCGGGACTTTTCTTGTGTATATGTAAAATAAATAAATACATATAAAAATGGATACACTCTATTTATTTGGCACATTTTGTAGTATGAATGGTTTGATGGATTATGATAATGACGTGGGAGCATGAAAATAAAAATCGTAATGGTGTAAATTTGAAACATGTATTTAGATTTTTTTTAATAATTAACTTATCGTTACACTGTCAAGCATCAAAATCTTCCTTTTCTAATATCTTCTGTATTAAAATTGAAAATGTGTATTTTTATTGTTTTATTTAGTAAATAGAAAAAATATAAGTTATAAACGATCAAGGGCATGAGCAAAATGACGTCAGAAAGCAGGTAATTAACGTATAGTTATTGACCTACTCGTTAGTGTTTTTAATCTATTCTAACGACCGGTGGGGGCGGTCGTTGATACTAGTGCGGCGTCATTCAGGCCACCCAACCCCCCTGCCTACACTGGCGACGTCTGTCTCTCTCCACTACCGCCATACGCCCGCTGCTCGCGCTTCCTTAAGTATATAATCTAAAACAATAGTTCATACCTAGTGCATAGCAAGGGCTACAGTGCAATAATATTATGTACCTTAAGCAATTTAAGTTAATCAAATTCTACATTTGTAATTATTACAAAATAGCTAGAATAGATGATAAACCCATTCCCCTTTTTATAAAAGATTATCGACTTCTTATAATATTAATATGTATTTAATATATATATTAAATGGAAAAACTTGTATTAAGCAAGTTTTCGTTGCTTTTCATACATTGAAAGAGGTTATTGGAGGGCAGTGGCGGCATGCCATATGCGTTGACGTTGAACGACGCATTAGGCAGTCTGACATTTAGCTGCATCAGAAGAGCACTTCACACACCACACGGTGCCAGAGTATCTGAGGCAGCTAGTGGTAGACTATTTGGAGGAGGAGTGTACCATCTTGTACGAAGACTAAGACGGTGTTTTGAGGCGCCGGCTCACGAGCAGTATTCCACAGGGGTCTGTTCTTGAACTAACGAATTTTTACAACGGCTTGTTTCAAAGCTGGTCAGTGCTACTTCTATCCTTGGACAACTTTTGTTAATTTCAGTGAGCTAGCGTCGCGACAAGACTGCACTAAAAGGGACTGGTCTGGTCAATGACACTGTATGGTACACCGGCGCGGACGGTAGCTCTGACAGCTCAAAATAGGACACGTCTCTGCGACCTCAGAGAACGTTGTCTGTTAGAGGCATACCCAGTTACTGCACCGTGAGTCCCGTCTGTTACCACTGCAACTGCAGGAAAGACTCGGCTAAGCATACGCTGGCTGTCTGCTCCGCCTGGGCGCTTTAGCATCGGGCCGTCACTGTAGTCTACGGACGTGATATCTTGCTCTCGGTCATCATACAATCCATGATTCGTAGCGGGGTTGTTTTACCGCCTTCGTAGCCTTCTGAAAAAATGTTATTTCGCAGAAGGAGGTGGCGGGAGAGCTTGTTTGTAGAGTTGTCGTCATTCACGACAATAGTGTCAGATTTATCCAGATTGTAAAATGTTGTTTTCGTATACTTAGCATAGTCTTTTTTTGGTTTTATGATACATAACGTCTTCTGTGTGGTGACAGAATAAGAATACGGAGAGACACACTCTCTATTCACGTTGTAGGTGTCATAACAACTGACTAAGGGAGTAAACTAAGCAGTACAACAGCATTGCAAGAAGAAAGAAAACTTAATACAGACACGGAGGTCAAAACTTCATTTCTAAGTCTTACTTAACTTCACTCTTTCGTAACCATTTGAAATTTGTTTACCAAAACAAATTTATGATGTATGAGGTTAAAAAGAAATGACTCACATTCGTGTTCTTTGATAGTTGGGATTCGTAAAATCGAGAATGAAAAGTTAATAACTGTATATGTTGCATATTTATAAAAAGAAAAAGATGCGTACGATTATTTACGAGTACTTACAAACATTAAAAACGCTTATTTAACAATTGTTTGTTTTGATTTCAAGTAAGTAAACAAACACAGCACCTTACCTAGGAATAGGTACCTCCCCACAATTATTATTTTGCTTGTAAGTAGCGAAATGATGATTGTAGACAAATTTATAAGATAATGTGAAATATGAAATTTTGATTTAAAAAAATAATAATTGTGGTGTGCTACAAAACACCTTCCCATCAAACTTCAACTGTCCTCTAGTAAAAATATATATTTCTTAAAACATCATTGCAAAGGTACTATTATTTTCAGGTTTGTTTCAAGTAGGTCCACTGCGACGACTACGTAAGCATTACAATATTGCCCTCATTTTCATTAAGATATCACCAGATCCGGATTTGATGACAATGGTCTTGCCAACGGACTGCGCCCGTACCCACAGAAAAAGAATATTTGCAAATCGATTCATAGGTGACTGAACCGACCTATGGGTGCCAGGGACCGGCCGTCGGGACGGTTTAGGTGACCGAAATATCGGTAAACATAGAAAAAAATTTAGAAGTGATCATAGTATTTGATCGTTGTTTGAACTCTAGTTAAACGTATCAACGAATTAGGTGGAAAGATACATTTCACTCTTCTGCGAATTAATAATTACAATTACGCATCACAATACAGCAGTTTACACAAATGTAACAAGCACCTTGCATATTATTCTTATATAACCGTATTAAACTGTTCTATTCCACGGCAGCAATGCATGGAGTACGAAGAATAAACATGAGCAAAAAATACACATTACTAAAATGCGTATACTTCACTACATGTGTGTTATGGTGGGCAGTGATAAGGTGGTTCTTAATACTAAAAAAGAAGGAGAGGTAGGCCGACAGCTGCTTCGTAACCCAATATTTAGAGGTACAAGAAGGCGTTTGGCCTATGTAAGGGCTGATGCTTATCAGCACAGTATATGACACCAAGGTAAAGATTAGAGAATCACAACACGTAACGGAGAAGCGAAGAAAAGAACCAAAGAGAGCAAGAAAGAATAAAAGAAAAACCAATGTTAATCCAATCAGGACGAAGTATCGAAAAAACAAATGAACTATATTTTACACGAAGTGTATAATGTAACCTTTCTGTATTCGTTATACTGTTGTTTTCCATTAACGTATTCAACACATTCATATCAACAACATCGTTACCATAGCTCATGCTCTGCCTAGTTTAGGATTAAACGGCGTGGGCAAAATGTGTGAAGTTACTATTCCTATTGTTTCAGATTGTGTTGTAATATTATTATTATGTGTAATAACATTTGGATAAAAACAGAACATAAAATACGACTAACTATGGACAACAAAAGATCTGCTATCCTAATAGGTTGCATTTCAGGTTTCAACTGTTTTCATTCAGTTAATACTTGTTTTCAACCTGATAGTGTAGCATCACATCATCGCTAGCGACAATCCTGCGGTGCCTACTTAATGCTAATACCTAAGCAGTTTGGCAGACAGACAAACGTTTTGTTTATTCCGAGATTTTAACTACTAAATGCTTTTAAATGATCACATTAAATAAAGTTTACGATAGCTAAAATGCATGACAGTGTAAGTAACAATCAATATTAAAATAAATTCAACAAATAATCAAATACATCTGTAAAACTTTTTGATCCAGACATGATTTCGTCGAATACTTTGAGTATGTATTTAACAACGCACTTGCAGCATCGTCAAGACGAAAAGGCCAAGGTATTCGTTATTTGTTAAACACTACATAAGAGTATCTATGAATAACAAGAAATCTGCTATCTTTTCAAGTTGGTTTTAAGCTCCAACTGTTTTTATTCAATTGGTCTCTTCCACCAATTTAATAGTGTAACGTCGCATCGCCTATCTTCTCTACTAATGTTAAAAATGAAATCTAAAAGTCCAATAGTTATCATACAACGCATGACAATGTAAGTAGAAATGGAAAACAAAATCAGTTCAACAAATAATCAAATACATCTGTAAGACTTTTTGTTTCAGGCATGATTTCACCGAATACTTGAGTACTATTTAACGACACGCTTACAGCATCACATAGATGAAAACGCTAAGATATTCGTTATTTGTCAAGCACTACATAGGACTATCTACGAATAACAAGAAACCTGCAATCCTTTCAAGAGGGTTTTAGGTTCCAACTGTTTTCATTCAGTTTAAACCTTTAACCATCTGAATAGTGTAGCAACACACCATACTGGTATTCACATATTAAACATTCAACAGTACGCTAAAAGAGCACCAGTAAGTATCGAAACCTGTTATCGTATGGCACTTACTTGGAGCACCCTTCAGTTGGTCTCTTTCACCAATTTAGTAGTGTAGCAACACATCGCCTATCTTCTCTACTTAAGATAAAAATGAAAATACATATTTAAAAATATAAAAAATAGTAGACCACCGACATCGGGTACAGGGACCAAGATACCGGTGGTTAGGGCTCCAAAGACAGGAACCTCCTCACAATACGGGCCGTGTCAAGGAGGACTGCCTTCTGCATCAGACCCTTGATCCAACCTTTTAACGTGAGCCTCTTAAGGTGTTGGTCGAGGCTCTTGGCTATCAATCCGTGAACAGATATAATTATCGGAACAATGATCACCGAATCCACATTCCACATGTCGGCAATCTCGTGAGACAGATCCAAATACTTCAATTGTTTTTCTTTTTCAACTTTCACGAGATTCTCGTCATGAGGAACGGCGATATCGACAATCATTGCGCGGCGCTCTAATCGATCTATCACCACAATATCAGGCTTATTGGCAACATTAGTCCTATCTGTGATAATAGATCGATCCCAATATAACGTAGCACGACCGTTCTCGAGAACTGGGTCGGGCACATACCTGTAGTAAGGCACTTCAAAATTGACAAGTTGATATTTAAGGGCAAGTTGTTGGTGTACAATCCTGGCTACTTGATTGTGCCTGTGCAAATACTCACCATTAGCAAGACGAGAACAACCAGAAATAATATGCCTAATAGATTCTCCAGGACGGTGGCACGCCCGATAAATGTCAACCGTACTATCTTTCAGGATATATTGCCGGTAGTTATTCGTCATGATAACTTCGTCCAAAATTGCACAAACAAAACCTTCGGTTTCTCCGAAGAGATCACCATACCGTAGCCAAGACGTATTACTGCCTATTACTTAATTATTAATGTTACACTGCTTTGTGATGTAGCTTCACGAACATACGAATTTAAATTTCTTACAAGTCCATGAATACACAAGAGTATCTGTGAATAATAAGATATCTGCTATCCTTTCAAAATGATTTTTAGGTTCCAACTGTTTTCATTCTGTTAGTCCCTTTTAATCAATTTAGTAATGTAGTATCACGTCATCTAGTTTCTTTACTAATGTTAAAAATGAAATCCAAAAGTCCAACAGTTATCCTACAAGGCGCGATGATGTAACTAGAAATCAAAAATAAAATCAATTCAACAAATAATGAAATACATCTATAAAACTTTTTGTTTCAGGCATGATTTGACCGAATACTTGAGTACGTATTTAGCGACACGCTAACACCATCACCAAGATGAAAATGCGAAGATATTCGTTATTTGTGAAGAACTACATACGTCTATCCACGAATAACATGAAATCTGCTATCCTTTCAAATTGGTTTTAGGGTCCAACTGTTTTAATTCAGTTAGTCACTTTCACCAATTTAATAGTGTAGCATCACATTATCTACCTTCTCTACTAATGTTAAAAATGAAACCTAAAAGTCCAAAAGTTATAATACAACGCACGACGATGTAAGAGTAAGTAGAAATCAAAATCAAAGTCAGTTCAACAAATAATGAAATACATCTTTAAAACTTTTTGATCCAGACCTGATGTCGGCGAATACTTTACATACGTATCAGCGACACTTTTGCAGTATTACAAATATGACAAGATCGAGATATTCGTTATTTCAAGTAAAATTATCAATTATTCAGTAAATCTTTTGTACTGGGTGCAATTTATCTACGTTATGTATGGCCTTAGAAACAGATAAGCAGATAAGGCTTTCGGCAGCCTGGTTACCACGCAACAAGCTTTGCCTAGTTTTTCATCACACTATAATACTAAAATGTAAGTAATTACTGTTAATTAATTATTATTATTACTATTACTTAATTATTAATGTTACACTGTTTTGTGATGTAGCTTCACGAACATACGAATTTAAATTTCTTACAGGTCCATGAATACAGAAGACTATCTGTGAATAACAAGAGATCTGTTAACCTTTCAAATTATTTTTTAGGTTCCAACTGTTTTCATTCTGTTGGTCCCTTTTAATCAATTTAGTAATGTAGTATAACGTCATCTATTTTCTTTACTAATGTTAAAAATGAAATCCAAAAGTCCAACAGTTATCCTACAAGGCGCGATAATGTAACTAGAAATCAAAAATAAAATCAGTTCAACAAATAATGAAATATATCAGTATTTTTTTTTGTCCCAGGTCTTATTTCGCCGAATACTTTAAGTACGCATTTAGCGACACGCTTGCAGCATCACCGAGATGAAAAGGCGAAAATATTCGTTATTTGTCAAGCTCTATATAGGACTATCTACGAATAACAAGAAATCTGCTAACCTTTCAAATAGATTTTAAGGCTCCAACTATTTTCATTCAATTGATACACTTAACCCAATATTTAGAGGTACCAGGAAGAGTTTAGCTTATGTAAGGACTGATGCTTATCAGCAAAGTATATGACATCTATGTGGTCAAGATTAGAGAATCACAACACGTAACGGAAGAGTGAAGAAAAGAAGAGCCAATGTCACAATCAGGACGAAGCATCGAAAAAAACAAATGGACTATATTTTACAAGAAGTGTATATGTAACCTTACTGTGTTCGTTATACTGTTGTTTTCCACTAACGTATTCAACACATTCATATAAACAGCATCGTTACCACAGCTCATGCTCTGCCTAGTTTAGGATCAAACGGCGTGTACGAAATGTGTAAAGTTGCTATTCTTATTATTGTAGATTGTGTTATAATGTTATGATCATGTTTAATAATATTTGGAAAAAAACTGAACGTAACACACGACTAACTATGGACAACAAAAGATCTGCTATCCTAATAGGTTGCATTTCAGGTTTCAACTGTTTTCATTCAGTTAATACTTGTTTTCAACCTGATAGTGTAGCATCACATCATCGCTAGCGACAATCCTGCGGTGCCTACTTAATGCTAATACCTAAGCAGTTTGGCAGACAGACAAACGTTTTGTTTATTCCGAGATTTTAACTACTAAATGCTTTTAAATGATCACATTAAATAAGGTTTACGATAGCTAAAATTCATGACAGTGTAAGTAACAATCAATATTAAAATAAATTCAACAAATAATCAAATACATCTGTAAAACTTTTTGATCCAGACATGATTTCGTCGAATACTTTGAGTATGTATTTAACAACGCACTTGCAGCATCGTCAAGACGAAAAGGCCAAGGTACTCGTTATTTGTTAAACACTACATAAGAGTATCTATGAATAACAAGAAATCTGCTATCTTTTCAAGTTGGTTTTAAGCTCCAACTGTTTTTATTCAGTTGGTCTCTTCCACCAATTTAATAGTGTAACGTCGCATCGCCTATCTTCTCTACTAATGTTGAAAATGAAATTTGAAAGTCCAAAAGTTATCATACAACGCATGACAATGTAAGTAGAAATGGAAAACAAAATCAGTTAATAAATAATCAAATACATCTGTAAAACTTTTTGTTCTAGATCTAATTTTGCCGAATACTTTGAGTATGTACTTAACGACACACTTGCAGCAACGTCAAGACAAAAATGCGAAGATATTCATCATTTGTGAAGCACTACACAGGACTATCTACGAAAAACAAGAAATCTGCTATCCTTTCAAATTGGTTTAAGGCTCCAACTGTTTTATTCTGTTGGTCCTTTTCAACAATTTAATAGTGTAGCGTTACTTCGCCTATCTTCTGTACTAATCTTCAAAATGAAATATGAAAGTCCAAAAGTTATCATACAACGAATGACAATGTAAGTAAATATAAAAAACAAAATCAGTTCAATAAATAATCAAATAAATGTGTAAAACCCTTTGTTCCAGACCTGATTTCGCCGAATACTTTGAGTATGTATTAAACGACACGCTTGCAGCATCGTCAAGAGGAAAAAACCAGGTTATTCGTTACTCGTCTAACACTACATAAGAATATCTACGAAAAACAAGAAATCTGCTATCCTTTCAAATTGGTTTTAGGCTCCAACTGTTTTTATTCTGTTGGTCCTTTTCAACAATTTAATAGTGTAGCGTCAATTCGCCTATCTTCTCTACTAATGTTCAACATGAAATCTTAAAATCCAAAAGTTATCATACAACGCATAACAATGTAATTGGAATTGAAAAACAAAATTAGTTCAACAAATAATCAAATACATCTGTAAAACTTTTTGATCCAGACCTGATTTCGCTGAATACTTTGAGTGCGTATTTAGCTACACGCTTACAGAATCACTAAGATAAAAAGGCGAACATATTCGTTATTTGTGAAGTACTACATTGGACTATCTACGAATAACAAGAAATCTGCTATCCTTTCAAGATAGTTTTTAGGTTCTAACTGTTTTCATTCAGTCATAATCTTTAACTATCTTAATAGTGTAGCAACACACCATACTGGGATTCATAGATTGAAAATGTAATAGTACGCTAAAAAACCACCAGTGAGTATCGAAACCTGTTATCGTATAGCACTTACTTGGAGCAGACTTCGGCTGGGCCCTTGCACCAATTTAATAGTGTAGCGTCACATCGCCTATCTTCTGTACTAATGTTAAAAATGAAATCTAAAAGTCCAATAGTTATCATACAACGCATGACAATGTAAGTAGAAATGGAAAACAAAATCAGTTTAACAAATAATCAACTACATCTGTAAGACTTTTTGTTTCAGGCATGATTTCACCGAATACTTGAGTACTATTTAACGACACGCTTACAGCATCACATAGATGAAAACGCTAAGATATTCGTTACTTGTCAAGCACTACATAGGACTATCTACGAATAACAAGAAACCTGCAATCCTTTCAAGAGGGTTTTAGGTTCCAACTGTTTTCATTCAGTTTAAAACTTTAACCATCTGAATAGTGTAGCAACATACCATACTGGTATTTACATATTAAACATTCAACAGTACGCTAAAAGAGCACCAGTAAGTATCGAAACCTGTTATCGTATGGCACTTACTTGGAGCACCCTTCAGTTGGTCTCTCTCACCAATTTAGTAGTGTAGCAACACATCGCCTATCTTCTCTACTTATGATAAAAATGAAATCTAAAAGTCCAAAGGTTATCATACAACGCATGACAATGTAAGTAGAAATGGAAAACAAAATCAGTTCAATAAATAATCAAATACATCTGTAAAACTTTTTGTTCTAGATCTAATTTTGCCGAATACTTTGAGTATGTATTTAACGACACACTTGCAGCATCGTCAAGACAAAAATGCAAAGATATTCATCATCTGTAAAGCACTACACAGGACTATTTACGAAAAACAAGAAATCTGCTATCCTTTCAAATTGGTTAAAGACTCCCAACTGTTTTTATTCTGTTGGTCGTTTTCAACAATTTAATAGTGTAGCGTCAATTCGCCTATCTTCTCTACTAATGTTAAAAATAAAATTTGAAAGACCAATAGTTATCATACAACGCATGACAATGTAAGTAGAAATGAAAAACAAAATCAGTTCAATAAATAATCAAATACATCTGTAAAACTTTTTGTTCTAGATCTAATTTTGCCGAATACTTTGAGTATGTATTTAACGACACACTTGCAGCAACGTCAAGACAAAAATGCGAAGATATTCATCATTTGTGAAGCACTACACAGGACTATCTACGAAAAACAAGAAATCTGCTATCCTTTCAAATTGGTTTTAGGCTCCAACTGTTTTTATTCTGTTGGTCCTTTTCAACAATTTAATAGTGTAGTGTCAATTTGCCTATCTTCTCTACTAATGTTCAACATGAAATCTTAAAATCCAAAAGTTATCATACAACGCATAACAATGTAAGTGGAATTGAAATACAAAATCAGTTCAACAAATAATCAAATACATTTGTAAAACTTTTTGATCCAGACCTGATTTCGCCGAATACTTTGAGTGCGTATTTAGCGACACGCTTACAGCATCACTAAGACAAAAAGGCGAACATATTCGTTATTTGTGAAGTACTACATTGGCTTATCTACGAATAACAAGAAATTTGCTATCCTTTCAAGATAGTTTTTAGGTTCTAACTGTTTTCGTTCAGTCATAATCTTTAACTATCTTAATAGTGTAGCAACACACCATACTGGGATTCATAGATTGAAAATGCAATAGTACGCTAAAAGACCACCAGTGAGTAGCGAAACCTGTTATCGTATGGCGCTTACTTGGACTAGACTTCGGCTGGAGCTTTGCACCAATTTAATAGTGTAACGTCGCATCGCCTATCTTCTCTACTAATGTTGAAAATGAAATTTGAAAGTCCAAAAGTTATCATACAACGCATGACAATGTAAGTAGAAATGGAAAACAAAATCAGTTCAATAAATAATCAAATACATCTGTAAAACTTTTTGTTTCAGGCATGATTTCACCGAATACTTGAGTACGTATTTAGCGACACGCTTACACCATCACCAAGATGAAAATGCGAAGATATTCGTTATTTGAGAAGAACTATATACGTCTATCTACGAATAACATGAAATCTGCTATCCTTTCAAATTGGTTTTAGGCTCCAACTGTTTTTATTCAGTTGGTCTCTTCCACCAATTTAATAGTGTAGCGTTACTTCGCCTATCTTCTCTACTAATGTTAAAAATGAAATCTAAAAGTCCAAAGGTTATCCATACAACGCATGACAATGTAATTGGAATTGAAAAACAAAATCAGTTCAACAAATAATCAAATACATCTGTAAAACTTTTTGATCCAGACCTGATTTCGCTGAATACTTTGAGTGCGTATGTAGCGACACGCTTACAGAATCACTAAGACAAAAAGGCGAACATATTCGTTATTTGTGAAGTACTAGATTGGACTATCTACGAATAACAAGAAATCTGCTATCCTTTCAAGATAGTTTTTAGGTTCTAACTGTTTTCATTCAGTCATAATCTTTAACTATCTTAATAGTGTAGCAACACACCATACTGGGATTCATAGATTGAAAATGCAATAGTACGCTAAAAGACCACCAGTGAGTATCGAAACCTGTTATCGTATAGCACTTACTTGGAGCAGACTTCGGCTGGGCCCTTGCACCAATTTAATAGCGTAGCGTCACATCGCCTATCTTCTGTACTAATGTTAAAAATGAAATCTAAAAGTCCAATAGTTATCATACAACGCATGACAATGTAAGTAGAAATGGAAAACAAAATCAGTTCAACAAATAATCAAATACATCTGTAAGACTTTTTGTTTCAGGCATGATATTCACATATTAAACATTCAACAGTACGCTAAAAGAGCACCAGTAAGTATCGAAACCTGTTATCGTATGGCACTTACTTGGAGCACCCTTCAGTTGGTCTCTTTCACCAATTTAGTAGTGTAGCAACACATCGCCTATCTTCTCTACTTATGATAAAAATGAAAATACATATTTAAAAATATAAAAAATAGTAGACCACCGACATCGGGTACAGGGACCAAGATACCGGTGGTTAGGGCTCCAAAGACAGGAACCTCCTCACAATACGGGCCGTGTCAAGGAGGACTGCCTTTTGCATCAGACCCTTGATCCAACCTTTTAACGTGAGCCTCTTAAGGTGTTGGTCGAGGCTCTTGGCTATCAATCTGTGAACAGATATAATTATCGGAACAATGATCACCGAATCCACATTCCACATGTCGGCAATCTCGTGAGACAGATCCAAATACTTCAATTGTTTTTCTTTTTCAACTTTCACGAGATTCTCGTCATGAGGAACGGCGATATCGACAATCATTGCGCGGCGCTCTAATCGATCTATCACCACAATATCAGGCTTATTGGCAACATTAGTCCTATCTGTGATAATAGATCGATCCCAATATAACGTAGCACGACCGTTCTCGAGAACTGGGTCGGGCACATACCTGTAGTAAGGCACTTCAAAATTGACAAGTTGATATTTAAGGGCAAGTTGTTGGTGTACAATCCTGGCTACTTGATTGTGCCTGTGCAAATACTCACCATTAGCAAGACGAGAACAACCAGAAATAATATGCCTAATAGATTCTCCAGGACGGTGGCACGCCCGATAAATGTCAACCGTACTATCTTTCAGGATATATTGCCGGTAGTTATTCGTCATGATAACTTCGTCCAAAATTGCACAAACAAAACCTTCGGTTTCTCCGAAGAGATCACCATACCGTAGCCAAGACGTATTACTGCCTATTACTTAATTATTAATGTTACACTGCTTTGTGATGTAGCTTCACGAACATACGAATTTAAATTTCTTACAAGTCCATGAATACACAAGAGTATCTGTGAATAATAAGATATCTGCTATCCTTTCAAAATGATTTTTAGGTTCCAACTGTTTTCATTCTGTTAGTCCCTTTTAATCAATTTAGTAATGTAGTATCACGTCATCTAGTTTCTTTACTAATGTTAAAAATGAAATCCAAAAGTCCAACAGTTATCCTACAAGGCGCGATGATGTAACTAGAAATCAAAAATAAAATCAATTCAACAAATAATGAAATACATCTATAAAACTTTTTGTTTCAGGCATGATTTGACCGAATACTTGAGTACGTATTTAGCGACACGCTAACACCATCACCAAGATGAAAATGCGAAGATATTCGTTATTTGTGAAGAACTACATACGTCTATCCACGAATAACATGAAATCTGCTATCCTTTCAAATTGGTTTTAGGGTCCAACTGTTTTAATTCAGTTAGTCACTTTCACCAATTTAATAGTGTAGCATCACATTATCTACCTTCTCTACTAATGTTAAAAATGAAACCTAAAAGTCCAAAAGTTATAATACAACGCACGACGATGTAAGAGTAAGTAGAAATCAAAATCAAAGTCAGTTCAACAAATAATGAAATACATCTTTAAAACTTTTTGATCCAGACCTGATGTCGGCGAATACTTTACATACGTATCAGCGACACTTTTGCAGTATTACAAATATGACAAGATCGAGATATTCGTTATTTCAAGTAAAATTATCAATTATTCAGTAAATCTTTTGTACTGGGTGCAATTTATCTACGTTATGTATGGCCTTAGAAACAGATAAGCAGATAAGGCTTTCGGCAGCCTGGTTACCACGCAACAAGCTTTGCCTAGTTTTTCATCACACTATAATACTAAAATGTAAGTAATTACTGTTAATTAATTATTATTATTACTATTACTTAATTATTAATGTTACACTGTTTTGTGATGTAGCTTCACGAACATACGAATTTAAATTTCTTACAGGTCCATGAATACAGAAGACTATCTGTGAATAACAAGAGATCTGTTAACCTTTCAAATTATTTTTTAGGTTCCAACTGTTTTCATTCTGTTGGTTCCTTTTAATCAATTTAGTAATGTAGTATAACGTCATCTATTTTCTTTACTAATGTTAAAAATGAAATCCAAAAGTCCAACAGTTATCCTACAAGGCGCGATAATGTAACTAGAAATCAAAAATAAAATCAGTTCAACAAATAATGAAATATATCAGTATTTTTTTTTGTCCCAGGTCTTATTTCGCCGAATACTTTAAGTACGCATTTAGCGACACGCTTGCAGCATCACCGAGATGAAAAGGCGAAAATATTCGTTATTTGTCAAGCTCTATATAGGACTATCTACGAATAACAAGAAATCTGCTAACCTTTCAAATAGATTTTAAGGCTCCAACTATTTTTATTCAATTGATACACTTAACCCAATATTTAGAGGTACCAGGAAGAGTTTAGCTTATGTAAGGACTGATGCTTATCAGCAAAGTATATGACATGTATGTGGTCAAGATTAGAGAATCACAACACGTAACGGAAGAGTGAAGAAAAGAAGAGCCAATGTCACAATCAGGACGAAGCATCGAAAAAAACAAATGGACTATATTTTACAAGAAGTGTATATGTAACCTTACTGTGTTCGTTATACTGTTGTTTTCCACTAACGTATTCAACACATTCATATAAACAGCATCGTTACCACAGCTCATGCTCTGCCTAGTTTAGGATCAAACGGCGTGTACGAAATGTGTAAAGTTGCTATTCTTATTATTGTAGATTGTGTTATAATGTTATGATCATGTTTAATAATATTTGGAAAAAAACTGAACGTAACACACGACTAACTATGGACAACAAAAGATCTGCTATCCTAATAGGTTGCATTTCAGGTTTCAACTGTTTTCATTCAGTTAATACTTGTTTTCAACCTGATAGTGTAGCATCACATCATCGCTAGCGACAATCCTGCGGTGCCTACTTAATGCTAATACCTAAGCAGTTTGGCAGACAGACAAACGTTTTGTTTATTCCGAGATTTTAACTACTAAATGCTTTTAAATGATCACATTAAATAAGGTTTACGATAGCTAAAATTCATGACAGTGTAAGTAACAATCAATATTAAAATAAATTCAACAAATAATCAAATACATCTGTAAAACTTTTTGATCCAGACATGATTTCGTCGAATACTTTGAGTATGTATTTAACAACGCACTTGCAGCATCGTCAAGACGAAAAGGCCAAGGTACTCGTTATTTGTTAAACACTACATAAGAGTATCTATGAATAACAAGAAATCTGCTATCTTTTCAAGTTGGTTTTAAGCTCCAACTGTTTTTATTCAGTTGGTCTCTTCCACCAATTTAATAGTGTAACGTCGCATCGCCTATCTTCTCTACTAATGTTGAAAATGAAATTTGAAAGTCCAAAAGTTATCATACAACGCATGACAATGTAAGTAGAAATGGAAAACAAAATCAGTTAATAAATAATCAAATACATCTGTAAAACTTTTTGTTCTAGATCTAATTTTGCCGAATACTTTGAGTATGTACTTAACGACACACTTGCAGCAACGTCAAGACAAAAATGCGAAGATATTCATCATTTGTGAAGCACTACACAGGACTATCTACGAAAAACAAGAAATCTGCTATCCTTTCAAATTGGTTTAAGGCTCCAACTGTTTTATTCTGTTGGTCCTTTTCAACAATTTAATAGTGTAGCGTTACTTCGCCTATCTTCTGTACTAATCTTCAAAATGAAATATGAAAGTCCAAAAGTTATCATACAACGAATGACAATGTAAGTAAATATAAAAAACAAAATCAGTTCAATAAATAATCAAATAAATGTGTAAAACCCTTTGTTCCAGACCTGATTTCGCCGAATACTTTGAGTATGTATTAAACGACACGCTTGCAGCATCGTCAAGAGGAAAAAACCAGGTTATTCGTTACTCGTCTAACACTACATAAGAATATCTACGAAAAACAAGAAATCTGCTATCCTTTCAAATTGGTTTTAGGCTCCAACTGTTTTTATTCTGTTGGTCCTTTTCAACAATTTAATAGTGTAGCGTCAATTCGCCTATCTTCTCTACTAATGTTCAACATGAAATCTTAAAATCCAAAAGTTATCATACAACGCATAACAATGTAATTGGAATTGAAAAACAAAATTAGTTCAACAAATAATCAAATACATCTGTAAAACTTTTTGATCCAGACCTGATTTCGCTGAATACTTTGAGTGCGTATTTAGCTACACGCTTACAGAATCACTAAGACAAAAAGGCGAACATATTCGTTATTTGTGAAGTACTACATTGGACTATCTACGAATAACAAGAAATCTGCTATCCTTTCAAGATAGTTTTTAGGTTCTAACTGTTTTCATTCAGTCATAATCTTTAACTATCTTAATAGTGTAACAACACACCATACTGGGGTTCATAGATTGAAAATGCAATAGTACGCTAAAAGACCACCAGTGAGTAGCGAAACCTGTTATCGTATGGCGCTTACTTGGACTAGACTTCGGCTGGAGCCTTGCACCAATTTAATAGTGTAACGTCGCATCGCCTATCTTCTCTACTAATGTTGAAAATGAAATTTGAAAGTCCAAAAGTTATCATACAACGCATGACAATGTAAGTAGAAATGGAAAACAAAATCAGTTAATAAATAATCAAATACATCTGTAAAACTTTTTGTTCTAGATCTAATTTTGCCGAATACTTTGAGTATGTACTTAACGACACACTTGCAGCAACGTCAAGACAAAAATGCGAAGATATTCATCATTTGTGAAGCACTACACAGGACTATCTACGAAAAACAAGAAATCTGCTATCCTTTCAAATTGGTTTAAGGCTCCAACTGTTTTATTCTGTTGGTCCTTTTCAACAATTTAATAGTGTAGCGTTACTTCGCCTATCTTCTGTACTAATCTTCAAAATGAAATATGAAAGTCCAAAAGTTATCATACAACGAATGACAATGTAAGTAAATATAAAAAACAAAATCAGTTCAACAAATAATCAAATAAATGTGTAAAACCCTTTGTTCCAGACCTGATTTCGCCGAATACTTTGAGTATGTATTAAACGACACGCTTGCAGCATCGTCAAGAGGAAAAAACCAGGTTATTCGTTACTCGTCTAACACTACATAAGAATATCTACGAAAAACAAGAAATCTGCTATCCTTTCAAATTGGTTTTAGGCTCCAACTGTTTTTATTCTGTTGGTCCTTTTCAACAATTTAATAGTGTAGCGTCAATTCGCCTATCTTCTCTACTAATGTTCAACATGAAATCTTAAAATCCAAAAGTTATCATACAACGCATAACAATGTAATTGGAATTGAAAAACAAAATTAGTTCAACAAATAATCAAATACATCTGTAAAACTTTTTGATCCAGACCTGATTTCGCTGAATACTTTGAGTGCGTATTTAGCTACACGCTTACAGAATCACTAAGATAAAAAGGCGAACATATTCGTTATTTGTGAAGTACTACATTGGACTATCTACGAATAACAAGAAATCTGCTATCCTTTCAAGATAGTTTTTAGGTTCTAACTGTTTTCATTCAGTCATAATCTTTAAATATCTTAATAGTGTAGCAACACACCATACTGGGATTCATAGATTGAAAATGCAATAGTACGCTAAAAAACCACCAGTGAGTATCGAAACCTGTTATCGTATAGCACTTACTTGGAGCAGACTTCGGCTGGGCCCTTGCACCAATTTAATAGTGTAGCGTCACATCGCCTATCTTCTGTACTAATGTTAAAAATGAAATCTAAAAGTCCAATAGTTATCATACAACGCATGACAATGTAAGTAGAAATGGAAAACAAAATCAGTTTAACAAATAATCAACTACATCTGTAAGACTTTTTGTTTCAGGCATGATTTCACCGAATACTTGAGTACTATTTAACGACACGCTTACAGCATCACATAGATGAAAACGCTAAGATATTCGTTACTTGTCAAGCACTACATAGGACTATCTACGAATAACAAGAAACCTGCAATCCTTTCAAGAGGGTTTTAGGTTCCAACTGTTTTCATTCAGTTTAAAACTTTAACCATCTGAATAGTGTAGCAACATACCATACTGGTATTCACATATTAAACATTCAACAGTACGCTAAAAGAGCACCAGTAAGTATCGAAACCTGTTATCGTATGGCACTTACTTGGAGCACCCTTCAGTTGGTCTCTTTCACCAATTTAGTAGTGTAGCAACACATCGCCTATCTTCTCTACTTATGATAAAAATGAAATCTAAAAGTCCAAAGGTTATCATACAACGCATGACAATGTAAGTAGAAATGGAAAACAAAATCAGTTCAATAAATAATCAAATACATCTGTAAAACTTTTTGTTCTAGATCTAATTTTGCCGAATACTTTGAGTATGTATTTAACGACACACTTGCAGCATCATCAAGACAAAAATGCAAAGATATTCATCATCTGTGAAGCACTACACAGGACTATTTACGAAAAACAAGAAATCTGCTATCCTTTCAAATTGGTTAAAGACTCCAACTGTTTTTATTCTGTTGGTCGTTTTCAACAATTTAATAGTGTAGCGTCAATTCGCCTATCTTCTCTACTAATGTTAAAAATAAAATTTGAAAGACCAATAGTTATCATACAACGCATGACAATGTAAGTAAAAATAGAAAACAAAATCAGTTCAATAAATAATCAAATACATCTGTAAAACTTCTTGTTCTAGATCTAATTTTGCCGAATACTTTGAGTATGTAATTAACGACACACTTGCAGCAACGTCAAGACAAAAATGTGAAGATATTCATCATTTGTGAAACACTACACAGGACTATCTACGAAAAACAAGAAATCTGCTATCCTTTCAAATTGGTTTTAGGCTCCAACTGTTTTTATTCAGTTGGTCTCTTCCACCAATTTAATAGTAAAGCGTTACTTCGCCTATCTTCTCTACTAATGTTAAAAATGAAATCTAAAAGTCCAAAAGTTATCATACAACGCATGACAATGTAAGTAGAAATGAAAAACAAAATCAGTTCAATAAATAATCAAATACATCTGTAAAACTTTTTGTTCTAGATCTAATTTTGTCGAATACTTTGAGTATGTATTTAACGACACACTTGCAGCAACGTCAAGACAAAAATGCGAAGATATTCATCATTTGTGAAGCACTACACAGGACTATCTACGAAAAACAAGAAATCTGCTATCCTTTCAAATTGGTTTTAGGGTCCAACTGTTTTTATTCTGTTGGTCCTTTTAAACAATTTTATAGTGTAGCGTTACTACGCCTAACTTCTCTAATAATCTTAAAAATGAAATATGAAAGTCCAAAAGTTATCATACAACGCATGACAATGTAAGTAAATATAAAAAACAAAATCAGGTGAACAAATAATCAAATAAATGTGTAAAACCCTGTGTTCCAGACCTGATTTCGCCGAATACTTTGAGTATGTATGAAACGACACGCTTGCAGCATCGTCAAGAGGAAAAAAACCAGGTTATTAGTTACTCGTCTAACACTACATAAGAAAATCTACGAAAAACAAGAAATCTGCTATTCTTTCAAATTGGTTTAAGGCTCCAACTGTTTTTATTCTGTTGGTCCTTTTCAACAATTTAATAGTGTAGCGTTAATTCGCCTATCTTCCTTACTAATGTTCAACAAGAAATCTTAAAATCCAAAAGTTATCATACAACGCATAACAATGTAAGTGGAATTGAAAAACAAAATCAGTTCAACAAATAATCAAATATATCTGTAAAACTTTTTGTTCTAGATCTAATTTTGCCGAATACTTTGAGTATGTATTCAATGACACACTTGCAGCATCGTCAAGACAAAAATGCGAAGATATTCATCATGTGTGAAGCACTACACAGGACTATCTACGAAAAACAAGAAATCCGCTATCCTTTCAAATTGGTTTTAAACTCCAACTGTTTTTATTCTGTTGGTCCTTTTCAACAATTTAATAGTGTAGCGTCAATTCGCCTATCTTCTCCACTAATGTTAAAAACAAAATTTGAAAGACCAAAAGTTTTCATACAACGCATGACAATGTAAGTAAAAATGGAAAACAAAATCTGTTCAATAAATAGTCAAATACATCTGTAAGACTTTTTGTTTCAGGCATGATTTCACCGAGTACTTGAGTACTATTTAGCGACACGCTTACAGCATCACATAGATGAAAACGCTAAGATATTCGTTATTTGTCAAGCACTACATACGACTATCTACGAATAACAAGAAACCTGCAATCCTTTCAAGACGGTTTTAGGTTCTAACTGTTTTCATTCAGTCATAATCTTCAAACATCTGAATAGTGTAGCAACACGAACACACCATACTGGGCTTCATAGATTGAATATTCAATAGTACGCTAATAGACCACCAGTGAGTGTCGAAACCTGTTATTGTACGGCGTCCACTTGGACTAGACTTCAGCTGGTCCCTTTCACCAATTTAATAGTGTAGCGTCGCATCGTCTATCTTCTCTACTAATGTTAAAAATGAAATTTGAAATTCTAAAAGTTATCATACAACGCATGACAATGTAAGTAGAAATGGAAAACAAAATCAGTTCAATAAATAATCAAATACATCTGTAAAACTTTTTGTTTCAGGCATGATTTCACCGAATACTTGAGTACGTATTTAGCGACACGCTTACACCATCACCAAGATGAAAATGCGAAGATATTCGTTATTTGTGAAGAACTACATACGTCTATCTACGAATAACATGAAATCTGCTATCCTTTCAAATTGGTTTTAGGTTCCAACTGTTGTTATTCAGTTTGGGCCTTTCACCAATTTAATAGTAAAGCGTTACTTCGCCTATCTTCTCTACTAATGTTAAAAATGAAATCTAAAAGTCCAAAAGTTATCATACAACGCATGACAATGTAAGTAGAAATGAAAAACAAAATCAGTTCAATAAATAATCAAATACATCTGTAAAACTTTTTGTTCTAGATCTAATTTTGTCGAATACTTTGAGTATGTATTTAACGACACACTTGCAGCAACGTCAAGACAAAAATGCGAAGATATTCATCATTTGTGAAGCACTACACAGGACTATCTACGAAAAACAAGAAATCTGCTATCCTTTCAAATTGGTTTTAGGTTCCAACTGTTGTTATTCAGTTTGGGCCTTTCACCAATTTGATAGTTTAGCATCACATCGCCTATCTTCTCTACTAAAGTTAAAAATAAAATATGAAAGTCCAAAAGGTATCATACAACGTATGACGATGTAAGTAAATATAACAAACAAAATCAGTTCAATAAGTAATCAAATACATACAAGTGTAAAACTGTTTGTTCCAGACCTGATTTTGCCGAATACTTTGAGTATGTATTTAACGACACACTTGTAGCATCGTCAAGACAAAAAAGCGAAGATATACGTTATTTGTGAAGCACTACATAGGACTATCTACGAATAACAAGAAATCTGCTATCCTTTCAAATTGGTTTTAGGTTCCAACTGTTGTTATTCAGTTTGGGCCTTTCACCAATTTGATAGTTTAGCATCACATCGCCTATCTTCTCTACTAAAGTTAAAAATAAAATATGAAAGTCCAAAAGGTATCATACAACGTATGACGATGTAAGTAAATATAACAAACAAAATCAGTTCAATAAGTAATCAAATACATACAAGTGTAAAACTGTTTGTTCCAGACCTGATTTTGCCGAATACTTTGAGTATGTATTTAACGACACACTTGTAGCATCGTCAAGACAAAAAAGCGAAGATATACGTTATTTGTGAAGCACTACATAGGACTATCTACGAATAACAAGAAATCTGCTATCCTTTCAAGAGGGTTTAAGTTCTAACTGTTTTCATTCAGTTTAAAACTTTAACCATCTGAATAGTGTAGCAACACACCATCTGGGATTCATAAATTGAACACTTAATAGTACGCTAATAGACCACCAGTGAGTATTGAAACCTGTTATCGTATGGCGCTTACTTGGACTAGACCTCCACGACTCACTAAGATGAAAAGGGGAAGACATTCGTTATTTGTGAAGCACTACAAAGGACTGTCTACAAATAACCAGAAATCTGCTATCCTCTCAAGATGGTTTTTAGATTCTAACTGTTTTCATTCAGTCGAAGTCTTTAACCATTTGAATAGTGTAGCAACACACCATCTGGGATTCATAGATTGAAAATTCAATAGTACGCAAATAGACCACCAGTGAGTAGCGAAACCTGTTATCGTATGGCGCTTACTTGGACTAGACTTCGGCTGGAACCTTGCACCAATTTAATAGTGTAACGACGCATCGCCTATCTTCTCTATCAATGTTAAAAATGAAATTTGAAAGTCCAAAACTTATCATACAACGCATGACAATGTAAGTAGAAATGGAAAACAAAATCAGTTCAATAAATAATCAAATATATCTATAAAACTTTCTGTTTCAGGCATGATTTGACCGAATATTTGAGTACGTATTTAACGACACGCTAACACCATCACCAAGATGAAAATGCGAAGATATTCGTTATTTGTGAAGAACTACATACGTCTATCCACGAATAACATGAAATCTGCTATCCTTTCAAATTGGTTTTAGGCTCCAACTGTTTTTATTCAGTTGGTCTCTTCTACCAATTGAATAGTGTAGCGTTACTTCGCCTATCTTCTCTACTAATGTTAAAAATGAAATTTAAAAGTACAAAACTTATCAAAAAACGCATGACAATGTAAGTAGAAATGAAAAACAAAATCAGTTAAACAAATAATGACACACATTTGTAAAATTTTTGTTTCAGGCCTTATTTCGCCGAATACTTGAGTACGTATCTAGCGCCACGCTTGCAACATCATATAGACGAAAAGGCGAAGATATTCGTTATTTCTCAAGCACTACATCGGACAATCTACGAATAACAAGAAATCTGCTATCCTTTCAAGAGGGTTTAAGTTCTAACTGTTTTCATTCAGTTTAAAACTTTAATCATCTGAATAGTGTAGCAACACACCCTACTGAGATTCATACAGTGAATATTTAATAGTACGCTAATAGACCACCACTGAGTTTTGAAACCTGTTATCGTATGACACTTACTTGGACCAGACTTCAGTTGGTCCCTTTCTCCAATTTAATAGTGTAGCGTCACATCGCCTATCTTCTGTATTAATGCAAAAAAATTTAATCTTGAAATCCAAACGTTTTCATACAACGCATGACAATGTAAGTAAATACAACAAACAAAATCAGTTCAACAAATAATCAAATACATCTGTAAAACTTTTTGTTCCAGACCTGACTTTGCCGAATACTTTGAGTATGTATTTAATGACACACTAGCAGCATCGTCAAGACAAAAAAGCGAACATATACGTTATTTGTTAAGCACTACATAGGACTATCTACGAATAACAAGAAATCTGCTATCCTTTCAAGAGGGTTTAAGTTCTAACTGTTTTCATTCAGTTGAAATCTTTAATCATCTGAATAGTGTAGCAACACTAACACACCCTACTGGAATTCATAGATTGAATTTTAAATAGTACGCAAATAGACCACCAGTGAGTATTAAAACTTGATATCGTATGACACTTACTTGGACCAGACTTCAGTTGGTCCCTTTCACCAATTTAATAGTGTAGCGTCACATCGCCTATCTTCTGTATTAATGCAACAAAATTTAATCTTGAAAGTCCAAAAGTTGTCATACAACGCATGACAATGTAAGTAGAAATGAAAAACAAAATCAGTTCAACAAATAATCAAATACATCTGTAAAACTTTTTGTTCCAGACCTGACTTTGCCGAATACTTTGAGTATGTATTTAAAGACACACTTGCAGCATCGTCAAGACGAAAGGGCCAAGTTATTCGTTATTTGTCAAACACTACATAAGAGTATCTACATATAACAAGAAATCTGCTATCCTTTCATAATGGTTTTAGGCTCCAACTGTTGTTATTCAGTTGAGGCCTTTCACCAATTTAATAGTGTAGCATCACATCACCTATCTTCTCTACTAAAGTTAAAAATAAAATATGAAAGTCCAAAAGGTATCATACAACGCATGACAATGTAAGTAAATATAAGAAACAAAATCAGTTCAATAAGTAATCAAATACATACATGTGTAAAACTTTTTGTTCCAGACCTGATTCTGCCGAATACTTTGAGAATGTATTTAACAACACACTTGTAGCATCGTCAAGACAAAAACGCGAAGATATACGTTGTTTGTGAAGCATTACATAGGACTATCTACGAATAACATGAAATCTGCTATCCTATCAAGAGGGTTTTAGGTTCTGACTGTTTTCATTCAGTTGAAATCGTTAACCATCGGAATAGTGTAGCAACACACCATACTGGGATTCATAGATTGAAAATGCAATAGTACGCTAAAAGACCACCAGTGAGTATCGAAACCTGTTATCGTATGGCACTTACTTGGAGCAGACTTCAGCTGGTCCCTTTCACCAATTTAATAGTGTAGCGTCACATCGCCTATCTTCTGTACTAATGTTAAAAATGAAATCTAAAAGTCCAATAGTTATCATACAACGCATGACAATGTAGATGGAATTGAAAAACAAAATCAGTTCAACAAATAATCAAATACATCTGTAAAACTTTTTGTTCCAGACCTGATTTTGCCGAATACTTTGAGTACGTATTTAGCGACACGCTTGCAGCATCACCAAGACAAACAGGCGAAGATATTCGTTACTTGTGAAGCACTACAAAGGACTGTCTACAAATAACCAGAAATCTGCTATCCTTTTAAGATGGTTTATAGATTCTAACTGTTTTCATTCAGTAGAAGTCTTTAACCATTTGAATAGTGTAGCAACACACCCTACTGGGATTCATAAATTGAACAATTTATAGTACGCTAATAGACCACCAGTGAGTATTGAAACCTGTTATCGTATGGCGTCCACTTGGACTAGACTTCAGCTGGTCCCTTTCACCAATTTAATAGTGTAGCGTCGCATCGTCTATCTTCTCTACTAATGTTAAAAATGAAATATGAAAGTCCATAAGTTATCATACAACGCATGATAATGTAAATAAATATAAAAAACAAAATCAGTTCAACTAATAATGACATACATTTGCAAATTTTTTTGTTTCAGGCCTGATTACGCTGAATACTTGAGTATGTATTTAGCCACACGCTTGCAGCATCACCAATATGAAAAGGCGAAGACATTCGTTATTTGTGAAGTACTACATTGGACTATCTACGAATAACAAGAAATCTGCTATCCTTTCAAGATAGTTTATAGGTTCTTACTGTTTTCATTCAGTCATAATCTTTAACTATTTTAATAGTGTAGCAACACACCATACTGGGATTCATAGATTGAAAATGCAATATTACGCTAAAAGACCACCAGTGAGTAGCGAAACCTGTTATCGTATGGCGCTTACTTGGACTAGACTTCGGCTGGAAACTTGTACCAATTTAATAGTGTAACGTCGCATTGCCTATCTTCTCTACCAATGTTAAAAATGAAATTTGAAAGTCCAAAGTTATCATACAACGCATGACAATGTAAGTAGAAATGGAAAACAAAATCAGTTCAATAAATAATCAAATACATCTGTAAAACTTTTTGTTCCAGACCTGATTTTGACGAATATTTTGAGTACGTACTTAGCGACACGCTTGCAGCATCACCAAGACAAACAGGCGAAGATATTCGTTATTTGTGAAGCACTACAAAGGACTGTCTACAAATAACCAGAAGTCTGCTATCCTTTTAAGATGGTTTATAGATTCTAACTGTTTTCATTCAGTAGAAGTCTTTAACCATTTGAATAGTGTAGCAACACACCCCTACTGGGATTCATAGATTGAACATTTTATAGTACGCTGATAGACCACCTGTGAGTATTGAAACCTGTTATCGTATGGCGCCCACTTGGACTAGACTTCAGCTGGTCCCTTTCACCAATTTAATAGTGTAGCGTCGCATCGTCTATCTTCTCTACTAATGTTAAAAATGAAATATGAAATTCCATAAGTTATCATACAACGCATGATAATGTAAATAAATATAAAAAACAAAATCAGTTCAACTAATAATGACATACATTTGCAAATTTTTTTGTTTCAGGCCTGATTACGCCGAATACTTGAGTATGTATTTAGCCACACGCTTGCAGCATCACCAATATGAAAAGGCGAAGACATTCGTTATTTGTGGAGTACTACATTGGACTATCTACGAATAACAAGAAATCTGCTATCCTTTCAAGATAGTTTATAGGTTCTTACTGTTTTCATTCAGTCATAATCTTTAACTATCTTAATAGTGTAGCAACACACCATACTGGGATTCATAGATTGAAAATGCAATATTACGCTAAAAGACCACCAGTGAGTAGCGAAACCTGTTATCGTATGGCGCTTACTTGGAATAGACTTCGGCTGGAAACTTGTACCAATTTAGTAGTGTAAGGTCGCATCATCTATCTTCTCTACTAATGTTAAAAATGAAATATGAAAGTCTATAAGTTATCATACAACGCATGATAATGTAAATAAATATAAAAAACAAAATCACTTAAACAAATAATGACACACATTTGCAAAATTTTTTGTTTCAGGCCTAATTTCGCTGAATACTTGAGTATGTATTTTGCCACACGCTTGCAGCATCACCACGACAAACAGGCGACGATATTCGTCATTTGTGAAGCACTACATAGGACTATCTACGAATAACAAGAAATCTGCTATCCTTTCAAAAGGGTTTTAGGTTCTAACTGTTTTCATTCAGTTGAAATCTTTAACCATCTGAATAGTGTAGCAACACACCATACGGGGATTCATAAATTGAACATTTAATAGTACGCTAATAGACCACCAGTGAGTGTCGAAATCTGTTATCGTATGGCCTCCACTTGGACTAGACTTCAGCTGGTCCCTTTCACCAATTTAATAGTGTAGCGTCACATCGCCTATCTTCTGTACTAATGTTAAAAATGAAATCTAAAAGTCCAATAGTTATCATACAACGCATGACAATTTAAATGGAATTGAAAAACAAAATCAGTTCAACAAATAATCAAATACATCTGTTAAACTTTTTGTTCCAGACCTAATTTTGCCGAATACTTTGAATACGTATTTAGCGACACGCTTGCAGCATCACCAAGACAAACAGGCGAAGATATTCGTTATTTGTGAAGCACTACAAAGGACTGTCTACAAATAACCAGAAGTCTGCTATCCTTTTAAGATGGTTTATAGATTCTAACTGTTTTCATTCAGTAGAAGTCTTTAACCATTTGAATAGTGTAGCAACACACCATACTGGGCTTCATAGATTGAAAATGCAATAGTACGCTAAAAGACCACCAGTGAGTATCGAAACCTGTTATCGTATGGCGCTTACTTGGACTATACTTCGGCTGGAAACTTGCACCAATTTAATAGTGTAACGTCGCATCGCCTATCTTCTCTACCAATGTTAAAAATGAAATTTGAAAGTCCAAAAGTTATCATACAACGCATGACAATGTAAGTAGAAATGGAAAACAAAATCAGTACAATAAATAATCAAATACTTCTGTAAAACTTTTTGTTTCAGGCATGATTTCACCGAATACTTGAGTACGTATTTAGCGACACGCTTACACCATCACCAAGATGAAAATGCGAAGATATTCGTTATTTGTGAAGAACTACATACGTCTATCCACGAATAACATGAAATCTGCTATCCCTTCAAATTGGTTTTAGGCTCCAACTGTTTTTATTCAGTTGGTCTCTTCCACCAATTGAATAGTATAGCGTTACTTCGCCTATCTTCTCTACTAATGTTAAAAATGAAATCTTAAAGTACAAAACTTATCAAAAAACGCATGACAATGTAAGTAGAAATGAAAAACAAAATCAGTTAAACAAATAATGACACACATTTGCAAAATTTTTTGTTTCAGGCCTGATTTCGTTGAATACTTGAGTATATATTTTGACACACGCTTGCAGCATCACCAAGACAAACAGGCGACGATATTCGTCATTTGTGAAGCACTACATAGGACTATCTACGAATAACAAGAAATCTGCTATCCTTTCAAAAAGGTTTCAGGTTGTAACTGTTTTCATTCAGTTGAAATCTTTAACCATCTGAATAGTGTAGCAACACACCATACGGGGATTCATAAATTGAACATTTAATAGTACGCTAATAGACCACCAGTGAGTGTCGAAATCTGTTATCGTATGGCCTCCACTTGGACTAGACTTCAGCTGGTCCCTTTCACCAATTTAATAGTGTAGCGTCACATCGCCTATCTTCTGTACTAACGTTAAAAATGAAATCTAAAATACCAATAGTTATCATACAACGCATGACAATGTAAGTGAAATGAAAAACAAAATCAGTTCAACAAATAATCAAATACATCTGTAAAACTTTTTGTTCCAGACCTGATTTTGCCGAATACTTTGAGTACGTATTTAGCGACACGCCTGCAGCATCACCAAGACAAACAGGCGAAGATATTCGTTATTTGTGAAGCACTACAAAGGACTGTCTACAAATAACCAGAAATCTGCTATCCTTTTAAGATGGTTTATAGATTCTAACTGTTTTCATTCAGTAGAAGTCTTTAACCATTTGAATAGTGTAGCAACACACCCCTACTGGGATTCATAAATTGAACAATTTATAGTACGCTAATAGACCACCAGTGAGTATTGAAACCAGTTATCGTATGGCGTCCACTTGGACTAGACTTCAGCTGGTCCCTTTCACCAATTTAATAGTGTAGCGTCACATCGCCTATCTTCTGTACTAATGTTAAAAATGAAATCTAAAAGTCCAATAGTTATCATACAACGCATGACAATGTAAATGGAATTGAAAAACAAAATCAGTTCAACAAATAATCAAATACATCTGTAAAACTTTTTGTTCCAGACCTGATTTTGCCGAATACTTTGAGTACGTATTTAGCGACACGCCTGCAGCATCACCAAGACAAACAGGCGAAGATATTCGTTATTTGTGAAGCACTACAAAGGACTGTCTACAAATAACCAGAAGTCTGCTATCCTTTTAAGATGGTTTATAGATTCTAACTGTTTTCATTCAGTAGAAGTCTTTAACCATTTGAATAGTGTAGCAACACACCATACTGGGCTTCATAGATTGAAAATGCAATAGTACGCTAAAAGACCACCAGTGAGTATCGAAACCTGTTATCGTATGGCGCTTACTTGGACTATACTTCGGCTGGAACCTTGCACCAATTTAATAGTGTAGCGTCACATCGCCTATCTTCTGTACTAATGTTAAAAATGAAATCTAAAAGTCCAATAGTTATCATACAACACATGACAATGTAAGTAGAAATGGAAAACAAAATCAGTTCAATAAATAATCAAATACTTCTGTAAAACTTTTTGTTTCAGGCATGATTTCACCGAATACTTGAGTACGTATTTAGCGACACGCTTACACCATCACCAAGATGAAAATGCGAAGATATTCGTTATTTGTGAAGAACTACATACGTCTATCCACGAATAACATGAAATCTGCTATCCCTTCAAATTGGTTTTAGGCTCCAACTGTTTTCATTCAGTCATAATCTTTAACTATCTTAATAGTGTAGCAACACACCCCTACTGGGAATCATAAACTGAACATTTTATAGTACGCTAATAGACCACCAGTGAGTGTCGAAACCTGTTATCGTATGGCGCTTACTGGGACTATACTTCAGCTGGTCCCTTTCACCAATTTAATAGTGTAGCGTTACTTCGCCTATCTTCTCTACTAATGTTAAAAATGAAATCTAAAAGTCCAATAGTCATCATACAGCGCATGACAATGTAAATGGAATTGAAAAACAAAATCAGTTCAACAAATAATGAAATACATCTGTAAAACTTTTTGTTCCAGACCTGATTTTGCCGAATACTTTGAGTACATATTTAGCGACACGCCTGCAGCATCACCAAGACAAACAGGCGAAGATATTCGTTATTTGTGAAGCACTACAAAGGACTGTCTACAAATAACCAGAAATCTGCTATCCTTTTAAGATGGTTTATAGATTCTAACTGTTTTCATTCAGTAGAAGTCTTTAACCATTTGAATAGTGTAGCAACACACCCCTACTGGTATTCATAAATTGAACAATTTATAGTACGCTAATAGACCACCAGTGAGTATTGAAACCTGTTATCGTATGGCGTCCACTTGGACTAGACTTCAGCTGGTCCCTTTCACCAATTTAATAGTGTAGCGTCGCATCGTCTATCTTCTCTACTAATGTTAAAAATGAAATATAAAAGTCCAAAAGTTATCAAACAACGCATGATGATGTAAATAAATATAAAAATAAAATCAGTTCAACAAATAATCAAATACATCTGTAAAACTTTTTGTTCCAGACCTGATTTTGCCGAATACTTTGAGTACGTATTTAGCGACACGCTTGCAGCATCACCAAGACAAGCAGGCGAAGATATTCGTTATTTGTGAAGCACTACAAAGGACTGTCTACAAATAACCAGAAATCTGCTATCCTTTTAAGATGGTTTATAGATTCTAACTGTTTTCATTCAGTAGAAGTCTTTAACCATTTGAATAGTGCAGCAACACACCCCTATTGGGATTCATAAATTGAACATTTTATAGTACGCTAATAGACCACCAGTGAGTGTCGAAACCTGTTATCGTATGGCGCTTACTGGGACTATACTTCAGCTGGTCCCTTTCACCAATTTAATAGTGTAGCGTTACTTCGCCTATCTTCTCTACTAATGTTAAAAATGAAATCTACAAGTACAAAACTTATCAAAAAACGCATGACAATGTAAGTAGAAATGAAAAACAAATGCAGTTAAACAAATAATGGCACACATTTGTAAAATTTTTGTTTCAGGCCTGATTTCGCCGAATACTTGAGTACGTATTTAGCGCCACGCTTGCAACATCACAAAGACGATAAAGCGAAGATTTTCGTTATTTCTCAAGCACTACATCGGACAATCTACGAAAAACAAGAAATCTGCTATTCTTTCAAGATGGTTTTTAGGTTCTAACTGTTTTCATTCAGTTGAAATCTTTAGTCATCTGAATAGTGTAGCAACACACCTTACTGGGATTCATAAAGTGAATATTTAATAGTACGCTAATAGACCACCAGTGAGTGTCGAAACCTGTTATCGTATGGCGCTTACTAGGACTAGACTTCAGCTGGTCCCTTTTATCAATTTAATAGTGTAGCGTCACATCGCCTATCTTCTCTACTAAAGTTAAAAATAAAATATGAAAGTCCAAAAGGTATCATACAACGCATGACAATGTAAGTAAATATAACAAACAAAATCAGTTCTATAAGTAATCAAATACATACATGTGTAAAACTTTTTGTTCCAGACCTGATTTTGCCGAATACTTTGAGTAAGTATTTAACGACACACTTGTAGCATCGTCAAGACAAAAAAGCGAAGATATACGTTGTTTGTGAAGCACTACATAGGACTATCTACGAATAACAAGAAATCTGCTATCCTTTCAAGAGGGTTTAAGTTCTAACTGTTTTCATTCAGTTGAAATCTTTAACCATCTGAACAGTGTAGCAACACTAACACACCCTACTGGAATTCATAAATTGAATATTAAATAGTACGCTAATAGACCACCAGTGAGTATTGAAACTTGATATCGTATGACACTTACTTGGAGCAGACTTCAGTTGGTCCCTTTCACCAATTTAAAAGTGTAGCATCACATCGCCTATCTTCTCTGCTAATGTTAAAAAATTTAGTCTTAAAATCCAAAAGTTTTCATACAACGCATAACAATGTAAGTAGAAATGAAAAACAAAATCAGTTCAACAAATAATTAAATACATCTGTAAAACTTTTTGTTCCAGACCTGACTTTGCCGAATACTTCGAGTATGTATTTAATGACATACTTGCAGCATCGTCAAGACAAAAAAGCGAACATATACGTTATTTGTGAAGCACTACATAGGACTATCTACGAATAACAAGAAATCTGCTATCCTTTCAAGAGGGTTTAAGTTCTAACTGTTTTCATTCAGTTTAAAACTTTAACCATCTGAATAGTGTAGCAACACACCATCTGGGATTCATAAATTGAACACTTAATAGTACGCTAATAGACCACCAGTGAGTGTTGAAACCTGTTATAGTATGGCGCTTACTTGGACTAGACTTCAGCTGGTCCCTTTCACCAATCTAATATTGTAGCGTCACATCGCCTATCTTCTCTACTAATGTTCAAAATGAAATCTGAAAATCCAATAGTTATCATACAACGCATGACAATGTAAGTGAAATGAAAAACAAAATCAGTTCAACAAATAATCAAAAACATCTGTAAAACTTTTTGTTCCAGACCTGATTTTGTCGAATACTTTGAGTATGTATTTAAAGACACGCTTGCAGCATCGTCAAGACGAAAGGGCCAAGTTATTCGTTATTTGTCAAACACTACATAAGAGTATCTACATATAACAAGAAATCTGCTATCCTTTCAAAATGGTTTTAGGCTCCAACTGTTTTTATGCAGTTGGTGCCTTTCACCAACTTAATAGTGTAGCGTCACATCGCCTATCTTCTGTACTAATGTTAAAAATGAAATCTTAACGTCCAATAGTTATCATACAACGCATGACAATGTAAGTAGAAATGGAAAACAAAATCAGTTCAATAAATAATCAAATACTTCTGTAAAACTTTTTGTTTCAGGCATGATTTCACCGAATACTTGAGTACGTATTTAGCGACACGCTTACACCATCACCAAGATGAAAATGCGAAGATATTCGTTATTTGTGAAGAACTACATACGTCTATCCACGAATAACATGAAATCTGCTATCCCTTCAAATTGGTTTTAGGCTCCAACTGTTTTTATTCAGTTGGTCTCTTCCACCAATTGAATAGTATAGCGTTACTTCGCCTATCTTCTCTACTAATGTTAAAAATGAAATCTTAAAGTACAAAACTTATCAAAAAACGCATGACAATATAAGTAGAAATGAAAAACAAAATCAGTTAAACAAATAATGACACACATTTGCAAAATTTTTTGTTTCAGGCCTGATTTCGTTTAATACTTGAGTATATATTTTGCCACACGCTTGCAGCATCACCAAGACAAACAGGCGACGATATTCGTCATTTGTGAAGCACTACATAGGACTATCTACGAATAACAAGAAATCTGCTATCCTTTCAAAAAGGTTTTAGGTTGTAACTGTTTTCATTCAGTTGAAATCTTTAACCATCTGAATAGTGTAGCAACACACCATACGGGGATTCATAAATTGAACATTTAATAGTACGCTAATAGACCACCAGTGAGTGTCGAAATCTGTTATCGTATGGCCTCCACTTGGACTAGACTTCAGCTGGTCCCTTTCACCAATTTAATAGTGTAGCGTCACATCGCCTATCTTCTGTACTAACGTTAAAAATGAAATCTAAAATACCAATAGTTATCATACAACGCATGACAATGTAAGTGAAATGAAAAACAAAATCAGTTCAACAAATAATCAAATACATCTGTAAAACTTTTTGTTCCAGACCTGATTTTGCCGAATACTTTGAGTACGTATTTAGCGACACGCCTGCAGCATCACCAAGACAAACAGGCGAAGATATTCGTTATTTGTGAAGCACTACAAAGGACTGTCTACAAATAACCAGAAATCTGCTATCCTTTTAAGATGGTTTATAGATTCTAACTGTTTTCATTCAGTAGAAGTCTTTAACCATTTGAATAGTGCAGCAACACACCCCTACTGGGATTCATAAATTGAACATTTTATAGTACGCTAATAGACCACCAGTGAGTGTCGAAACTTATTATCGTATGGCGCTTACTGGGACTATACTTCAGCTGGTCCCTTTCACCAATTTAATAGTGTAGCGTTACTTCGCCTATCTTCTGTACTAATGTTAAAAATGAAATTAAAAAGTACAATAGTTATCATACAACGCATGACAATGTAAATGGAATTGAAAAACAAAATCAGTTCAACAAATAATCAAATACATCTGTAAAACTTTTTGTTCCAGACCTAATTTTGCCGAATACTTTGAGTACGTATTTAGCGACACGCTTGCAGCATCACCAAGACAAACAGGCGAAGATATTCGTTATTTGTGAAGCACTACAAAGGACTGTCTACAAATAACCAGAAATCTGCTATCCTTTTAAGATGGTTTATAGATTCTAACTGTTTTCATTCAGTAGAAGTCTTTAACCATTTAAATAGTGTAGCAACACACCATACTGGGATTCATAGATTGAAAATGCAATAGTACGCTAAAAGACCACCAGTGAATAGCGAAACCTGTTATCGCATGGCGCTTACTTGGACTAGACTTCGGCTGGAAACTTGCACCAATTTAATAGTGTAACGTCGCATCGCCTATCTTCTCTACCAATGTTAAAAATGAAATTTGAAAGTCCAAAAGTTATCATACAACGCATGACAATGTAAGTAGAAATGGAAAACAAAATCAGTTCAATAAATAATCAAATACTTCTGTAAAATTTTTTGTTTCAGGCATAATTTCACCGAATACTTGAGTACGTATTTAGCGACACGCTTACACCATCACCAAGATGAAAATGCGAAGATATTCGTTATTTGTGAAGAACTACATACGTCTATCCACGAATAACATGAAATCTGCTATCCCTTCAAATTGGTTTTAGGCTCCAACTGTTTTTATTCAGTTGGTCTCTTCCACCAATTGAATAGTATAGCGTTACTTCGCCTATCTTCTCTACTAATGTTAAAAATGAAATCTTAAAGTACAAAACTTATCAAAAAACGCATGACAATGTAAGTAGAAATGAAAAACAAAATCAGTTCAACAAATAATCACATACATCTGTAAAACTTTTTGTTCCAGACCTGATTTTGCCGAATACTTTGAGTACGTATTTAGCGACACGCTTGCAGCATCACCAAGACAAACAGGCGAAGATATTCGTTATTTGTGAAGCACTACAAAGGACTGTCTACAAATAACCAGAAATCTTCTATCCTTTTAAGATGGTTTATAGATTCTAACTGTTTTCATTCAGTAGAAGTCTTTAACCATTTGAATAGTGTAGCAACACACCCCTACTGGTATTCATAAATTGAACAATTTATAGTACGCTAATAGACCACCAGTGAGTATTGAAACCTGTTATCGTATGGCGTCCACTTGGACTAGACTTCAGCTGGTCCCTTTCACCAATTTAATAGTGTAGCGTCGCATCGTCTATCTTCTCTACTAATGTTAAAAATGAAATATAAAAGTCCAAAAGTTATCAAACAACGCATGATGATGTAAATAAATATAAAAATAAAATCAGTTCAACAAATAATCAAATACATCTGTAAAACTTTTTGTTCCAGACCTGATTTTGCCGAATACTTTGAGTACGTATTTAGCGACACGCTTGCAGCATCACCAAGACAAGCAGGCGAAGATATTCGTTATTTGTGAAGCACTACAAAGGACTGTCTACAAATAACCAGAAATCTGCTATCCTTTTAAGATGGTTTATAGATTCTAACTGTTTTCATTCAGTAGAAGTCTTTAACCATTTGAATAGTGCAGCAACACACCCCTATTGGGATTCATAAATTGAACATTTTATAGTACGCTAATAGACCACCAGTGAGTGTCGAAACCTGTTATCGTATGGCGCTTACTGGGACTATACTTCAGCTGGTCCCTTTCACCAATTTAATAGTGTAGCGTTACTTCGCCTATCTTCTCTACTAATGTTAAAAATGAAATCTACAAGTACAAAACTTATCAAAAAACGCATGACAATGTAAGTAGAAATGAAAAACAAATGCAGTTAAACAAATAATGGCACACATTTGTAAAATTTTTGTTTCAGGCCTGATTTCGCCGAATACTTGAGTACGTATTTAGCGCCACGCTTGCAACATCACAAAGACGAAAAAGCGAAGATTTTCGTTATTTCTCAAGCACTACATCGGACAATCTACGAAAAACAAGAAATCTGCTATTCTTTCAAGATGGTTTTTAGGTTCTAACTGTTTTCATTCAGTTGAAATCTTTAGTCATCTGAATAGTGTAGCAACACACCTTACTGGGATTCATAAAGTGAATATTTAATAGTACGCTAATAGACCACCAGTGAGTGTCGAAACCTGTTATCGTATGGCGCTTACTAGGACTAGACTTCAGCTGGTCCCTTTTATCAATTTAATAGTGTAGCGTCACATCGCCTATCTTCTCTACTAAAGTTAAAAATAAAATATGAAAGTCCAAAAGGTATCATACAACGCATGACAATGTAAGTAAATATAACAAACAAAATCAGTTCAATAAGTAATCAAATACATACATGTGTAAAACTTTTTGTTCCAGACCTGATTTTGCCGAATACTTTGAGTAAGTATTTAACGACACACTTGTAGCATCGTCAAGACAAAAAAGCGAAGATATACGTTGTTTGTGAAGCACTACATAGGACTATCTACGAATAACAAGAAATCTGCTATCCTTTCAAGAGGGTTTAAGTTCTAACTGTTTTCATTCAGTTGAAATCTTTAACCATCTGAACAGTGTAGCAACACTAACACACCCTACTGGAATTCATAAATTGAATATTAAATAGTACGCTAATAGACCACCAGTGAGTATTGAAACTTGATATCGTATGACACTTACTTGGAGCAGACTTCAGTTGGTCCCTTTCACCAATTTAAAAGTGTAGCATCACATCGCCTATCTTCTCTGCTAATGTTAAAAAATTTAGTCTTAAAATCCAAAAGTTTTCATACAACGCATAACAATGTAAGTAGAAATGAAAAACAAAATCAGTTCAACAAATAATTAAATACATCTGTAAAACTTTATGTTCCAGACCTGACTTTGCCGAATACTTTGAGTACGTATTTAGCGACACGCTTGCAGCATCACCAAGACAAACAGGCGAAGATATTCGTTATTTGTGAAGCACTACAAAGGACTGTCTACAAATAATCAGAAATCTGCTATCCTTTTAAGATGGTTTATAGATTCTAACTGTTTTCATTCAGTAGAAGTCTTTAACCATTTGAATAGTGTAGCAACACACCCCTACTGGGATTCATAAATTGAACATTTTATAGTACGCTAATAGACCACCTGTGAGTATTGAAACCTGTTATCGTATGGCGCCCACTTGGACTAGACTTCAGCTGGTCCCTTTCACCAATTTAATAGTGTAGCGTCGCATCGTCTATCTTCTCTACTAATGTTAAAAATGAAATATGAAAGTACAAAAGTTATCATACAACGCATGATAATGTAAATAAATATAAAAAACAAAATCAGTTCAACTAATAATGACATACATTTGCAAATTTTTTTGTTTCAGGCCTGATTTCGCCGAATACTTGAGTATGTATTCACCCACACGCTTGCAGCATCACCAATATGAAAAGGCGAAGATATTCGTTATTTGTGAAGAACTACATACGTCTATCCACGAATAACATGAAATCTGCTATCCCTTCAAATTGGTTTTAGGCTCCAACTGTTTTTATTCAGTTGGTCTCTTCCACCAATTGAATAGTGTAGCGTTACTTCGCCTTTCTTCTCTACTAATGTTAAAAATGAAATCTTAAAGTACAAAACTTATCAAAAAACGCATGACAATGTAAGTAGAAATGAAAAACAAAATCAGTTAAACAAATAATGACACACATTTGCAAAATTTTTTGTTTCAGGCCTGATTTCGCCGAATACTTGAGTATGTATTTAGCCACACGCTTGCAGCATCACCAATATGAAAAGGTGAAGACATTCGTTATTTGTGAAGTACTACATTGGATTATCTACGAATAACAAGAAATTTGCTATCCTTTCAAGATAGTTTTTAGGTTCTAACTGTTTTCATTCAGCCATAATCTTTAACTATCTTAATAGTGTAGCAACACACCATACTGGGATTCATAAATTGAAAATGCAATAGTACACTAAAAGACCACCAGTGAGTAGCGAAACCTGTTATCGTATGGCGCTTACTCGGACTAGAATTCGGCTGGAACCTTGCACCAATTTAATAGTGTAGCGTCACATCGCCTATCTTCTGTACTAATGTTAAAAATGAAATCTAAAAGTTCAATAGTTATCATACAACGCATGACAATGTAAGTAGAAATGGAAAACAAAATCAGTTCAATAAATAATCAAATATATCTGTAAAACTTTTTGTTCCAGACCTGATTTTGCCGAATACTTTGAGTACGTATTTAGCGACACGCCTGCAGCATCACCAAGACAAACAGGCGAAGATATTCGTTATTTGTGAAGCACTACAAAGGACTGTCTACAAATAACCAGAAATCTGCTATCCTTTTAAGATGGTTTATAGATTCTAACTGTTTTCATTCAGTAGAAGTCTTTAACCATTTGAATAGTGTAGCAACACACCATACTGGGATTCATAAATTGAAAATGCAATAGTCCGCTAAAAGACCACCAGTGAGTAGCGAAACCTGTTATCATATGGCGCTTACTTGGACTAGACTTCGGCTGGAACCTTGCACCAATTTAATAGTGTAACGTCACATCGCTTATCTTCTGTACTAATGTTAAAAATGAAATTTAAAATTCCAACAGTTATCATACAACGCATGACAATGTAAATGGAATTGAAAAACAAAATCAGTTCAACAAATAATCAAATACATCTGTAAAACTTTTTGTTCCAGACCTGATTTTGCCGAATACTTTGAGTACGTATTTAGCGACACGCTTGCAGCATCACCAAGACAAACAGGCGAAGATATTCGTTATTTGTGAAGCACTACAAAGGACTGTCTACAAATAACCAGAAATCTTCTATCCTTTTAAGATGGTTTATAGATTCTAACTGTTTTCATTCAGTAGAAGTCTTTAACCATTTAAATAGTGCAGTAACACACCCCTACTGGGATTCATAAACTGAACATTTTATAGTACACTAATAGACCACCAGTGAGTGTCGAAACCTGTTATCGTATGGCGCTTACTGGGACTATACTTCAGCTGGTCCCTTTCACCAATTTAATAGTGTAGCGTTACTTCGCCTATCTTCTATACTAATGTTAAAAATGAAATCTAAAAGTCCAATAGTCATCATACAGCGCATGACAATGTAAATGGAATTGAAAAACAAAATCAGTTCAACAAATAATGAAATACATCTGTAAAACTTTTTGTTCCAGACCTGATTTTGCCGAATACTTTGAGTACGTATTTAGCGACACGCCTGCAGCATCACCAAGACAAACAGGCGAAGATATTCGTTATTTGTGAAGCACTACAAAGGACTGTCTATAAATAACCAGAAATCTCCTATCCTTTCAAGATAGTTTATAGGTTCTAACTGTTTTCATTCAGTCATAATCTTTAACTATCTTAATAGTGTAGCAACACACCATACTGGGATTCATAGATTGAAAATGCAATAGTACGCTAAAAGACCACCAGTGAGTAGCGAAAGCTGTTATCGTATGGCCTCCACTTGGACTAGACTTCGGCTGGAACCTTGCACCAATTTAATAGTGTAGCGTCACATCGCCTATCTTCTGTACTAATGTTAAAAATGAAATCTAAAAGTCCAATAGTTATCATACAACACATGACAATGTAAGTAGAAATGGAAAACAAAATCAGTTCAATAAATAATCAAATACTTCTGTAAAACTTTTTGTTTCAGGCATGATTTCACCGAATACTTGAGTACGTATTTAGCGACACGCTTACACCATCACCAAGATGAAAATGCGAAGATATTCGTTATTTGTGAAGAACTACATACGTCTATCCACGAATAACATGAAATCTGCTATCCCTTCAAATTGGTTTTAGGCTCCAACTGTTTTCATTCAGTCATAATCTTTAACTATCTTAATAGTGTAGCAACACACCCCTACTGGGAATCATAAACTGAACATTTTATAGTACGCTAATAGACCACCAGTGAGTGTCGAAACCTGTTATCGTATGGCGCTTACTGGGACTATACTTCAGCTGGTCCCTTTCACCAATTTAATAGTGTAGCGTTACTTCGCCTATCTTCTCTACTAATGTTAAAAATGAAATCTAAAAGTCCAATAGTCATCATACAGCGCATGACAATGTAAATGGAATTGAAAAACAAAATCAGTTCAACAAATAATGAAATACATCTGTAAAACTTTTTGTTCCAGACCTGATTTTGCCGAATACTTTGAGTACATATTTAGCGACACGCCTGCAGCATCACCAAGACAAACAGGCGAAGATATTCGTTATTTGTGAAGCACTACAAAGGACTGTCTACAAATAACCAGAAATCTGCTATCCTTTTAAGATGGTTTATAGATTCTAACTGTTTTCATTCAGTAGAAGTCTTTAACCATTTGAATAGTGTAGCAACACACCCCTACTGGTATTCATAAATTGAACAATTTATAATACGCTAATAGACCACCAGTGAGTATTGAAACCTGTTATCGTATGGCGTCCACTTGGACTAGACTTCAGCTGGTCCCTTTCACCAATTTAATAGTGTAGCGTCGCATCGTCTATCTTCTCTACTAATGTTAAAAATGAAATATAAAAGTCCAAAAGTTATCAAACAACGCATGATGATGTAAATAAATATAAAAATAAAATCAGTTCAACAAATAATCAAATACATCTGTAAAACTTTTTGTTCCAGACCTGATTTTGCCGAATACTTTGAGTACGTATTTAGCGACACGCTTGCAGCATCACCAAGACAAGCAGGCGAAGATATTCGTTATTTGTGAAGCACTACAAAGGACTGTCTACAAATAACCAGAAATCTGCTATCCTTTTAAGATGGTTTATAGATTCTAACTGTTTTCATTCAGTAGAAGTCTTTAACCATTTGAATAGTGCAGCAACACACCCCTATTGGGATTCATAAATTGAACATTTTATAGTACGCTAATAGACCACCAGTGAGTGTCGAAACCTGTTATCGTATGGCGCTTACTGGGACTATACTTCAGCTGGTCCCTTTCACCAATTTAATAGTGTAGCGTTACTTCGCCTATCTTCTCTACTAATGTTAAAAATGAAATCTACAAGTACAAAACTTATCAAAAAACGCATGACAATGTAAGTAGAAATGAAAAACAAATGCAGTTAAACAAATAATGGCACACATTTGTAAAATTTTTGTTTCAGGCCTGATTTCGCCGAATACTTGAGTACGTATTTAGCGCCACGCTTGCAACATCACAAAGACGAAAAAGCGAAGATTTTCGTTATTTCTCAAGCACTACATCGGACAATCTACGAAAAACAAGAAATCTGCTATTCTTTCAAGATGGTTTTTAGGTTCTAACTGTTTTCATTCAGTTGAAATCTTTAGTCATCTGAATAGTGTAGCAACACACCTTACTGGGATTCATAAAGTGAATATTTAATAGTACGCTAATAGACCACCAGTGAGAGTCGAAACCTGTTATCGTATGGCGCTTACTAGGACTAGACTTCAGCTGGTCCCTTTTATCAATTTAATAGTGTAGCGTCACATCGCCTATCTTCTCTACTAAAGTTAAAAATAAAATATGAAAGTCCAAAAGGTATCATACAACGCATGACAATGTAAGTAAATATAACAAACAAAATCAGTTCAATAAGTAATCAAATACATACATGTGTAAAACTTTTTGTTCCAGACCTGATTTTGCCGAATACTTTGAGTAAGTATTTAACGACACACTTGTAGCATCGTCAAGACAAAAAAGCGAAGATATACGTTGTTTGTGAAGCACTACATAGGACTATCTACGAATAACAAGAAATCTGCTATCCTTTCAAGAGGGTTTAAGTTCTAACTGTTTTCATTCAGTTGAAATCTTTAACCATCTGAACAGTGTAGCAACACTAACACACCCTACTGGAATTCATAAATTGAATATTAAATAGTACGCTAATAGACCACCAGTGAGTATTGAAACTTGATATCGTATGACACTAACTTGGAGCAGACTTCAGTTGATCCCTTTCACCAATTTAAAAGTGTAGCATCACATCGCCTATCTTCTCTGCTAATGTTAAAAAATTTAGTCTTAAAATCCAAAAGTTTTCATACAACGCATAACAATGTAAGTAGAAATGAAAAACAAAATCAGTTCAACAAATAATTAAATACATCTGTAAAACTTTTTGTTCCAGACCTGACTTTGCCGAATACTTTGAGTATGTATTTAACGACATACTTGCAGCATCGTCAAGACAAAAAAGCGAACATATACGTTTTTTGTGAAGCACTACATAGGACTATCTACGAATAACAAGAAATCTGCTACCCTTTCAAGAGGGTTTAAGTTCTAACTGTTTTCATTCAGTTTAAAACTTTAACCATCTGAATAGTGTAGCAACACACCATCTGGGATTCATAAATTGAACACTTAATAGTACGCTAATAGACCACCAGTGAGTGTCGAAACCTGTTATCGTATGGCGCTTACTTGGACTAGACTTCAGCTGGTCCCTTTCACCAATTTAATATTGTAGCGTCACATCGCCTATCTTCTCTACTAATGTTCAAAATGAAATCTGAAAATCCAATAGTTATCATACAACGAATGACAATGTAAGTGAAATGAAAAACAAAATCAGTTCAACAAATAATCAAATACATCTGTAAAACTTTTTGTTCCAGACCTGATTTTGCCGAATACTTTGAGTACGTATTTAGCGACACGCCTGCAGCATCACCAAGACAAACAGGCGAAGATATTCGTTATTTGTGAAGCACTACAAAGGACTGTCTACAAATAACCAGAAATCTGCTATCCTTTTAAGATGGTTTATAGATTCTAACTGTTTTCATTCAGTAGAAGTCTTTAACCATTTGAATAGTGTAGCAACACACCCCCATTGGTATTCATAAATTGAACAATTTATAGTACGCTAATAGACCACCAGTGAGTGTCGAAACCTGTTATCGTATGGCGTCCACTTGGACTAGACTTCAGCTGGTCCCTTTCACCAATTTAATAGTGTAGCGTCGCATCGTCTATCTTCTCTACTAATGTTAAAAATGAAATATAAAAGTCCAAAAGTTATCAAACAACGCATGATAATGTAAATAAATATAAAAATAAAATCAGTTCAACAAATAATCACATACATCTGTAAAACTTTTTGTTCCAGACCTGATTTTGCCGAATACTTTGAGTACGTATTTAGCGACACGCTTGCAGCATCACCAAGACAAACAGGCGAAGATATTCGTTATTTGTGAAGCACTACAAAGGACTGTCTCCAAATAACCAGAAATCTTCTATCCTTTTAAGATGGTTTATAGATTCTAACTGTTTTCATTCAGTAGAAGTCTTTAACCATTTGAATAGTGCAGCAACACACCCCTACTGGGATTCATAAACTGAATATTTTATAGTACGCTAATAGACCACCAGTGAGTGTCGAAACCTGTTATCGTATGGCGCTTACTGGGACTATACTTCAGCTGGTCCCTTTCACCAATTTAATAGTGTAGCGTTACTTCGCCTATCTTCTCTACTAATGTTAAAAATGAAATCTACAAGTACAAAACTTATCATAAAACGCATGACAATGTAAGTAGAAATGAAAAACAAAATCAGTTAAACAAATAATGACACACATTTGTAAAATTTTTGTTTCAGGCCTGATTTCGCCGAATACTTGAGTACGTATTTAGCGCCACGCTTGTAACATCACATTCAGCTGGTCCCTTTCACCAATTTAATAGCGTAGCGTTACTTCGCCTATCTTCTCTACTAATGTTAAAAATGAAATCTACAAGTACAAAACTTATCAAAAAACGCATGACAATGTAAGTAGAAATGAAAAACAAAATCAGTTAAACAAATAATGACACACATTTGTAAAATTTTTGTTTCAGGCCTGATTTCGCCGAATACTTGAGTACGTATTTAGCGCCACGCTTGCAACATCACAAAGACGATAAAGCGAAGATTTTCGTTATTTCTCAAGCACTACATCGGACAATCTACGAAAAACAAGAAATCTGCTATCCTTTCAAGATGGTTTTTAGGTTCTAACTGTTTTCATTCAGTTGAAATCTTTAGTCATCTGAATAGTGTAGCAACACACCTTACTGGGATTCATAAAGTGAATATTTAATAGTACGCTAATAGACCACCAGTGAGTGTCGAAACCTGTTATCGTATGGCGCTTACTAGGACTAGACTTCAGCTGCTCCCTTTTATCAATTTAATAGTGTAGCGTCAAATCGCCTATCTTCTCTACTAAAGTTAAAAATAAAATATGAAAGTCCAAAAGGTATCATACAACGCATGACAATGTAAGTAAATATAACAAACAAAATCAGTTCAATAAGTAATCAAATACATACATGTGTAAAACTTTTTGTTCCAGACCTGATTTTGCCGAATACTTTGAGTAAGTATTTAACGACACACTTGTAGCATCGTCAAGACAAAAAAGCGAAGATATACGTTGTTTGTGAAGCACTACATAGGACTATCTACGAATAACAAGAAATCTGCTATCCTTTCAAGAGGGTTTAAGTTCTAACTGTTTTCATTCAGTTGAAATCTTTAACCATCTGAACAGTGTAGCAACACTAACACACCCTACTGGAATTCATAAATTGAATATTAAATAGTACGCTAATAGACCACCAGTGAGTATTGAAACTTGATATCGTATGACACTAACTTGGAGCAGACTTCAGTTGATCCCTTTCACCAATTTAAAAGTGTAGCATCACATCGCCTATCTTCTCTGCTAATGTTAAAAAATTTAGTCTTAAAATCCAAAAGTTTTCATACAACGCATAACAATGTAAGTAGAAATGAAAAACAAAATCAGTTCAACAAATAATTAAATACATCTGTAAAACTTTTTGTTCCAGACCTGACTTTGCCGAATACTTTGAGTATGTATTTAACGACATACTTGCAGCATCGTCAAGACAAAAAAGCGAACATATACGTTATTTGTGAAGCACTACATAGGACTATCTACGAATAACAAGAAATCTGCTATCCTTTCAAGAGGGTTTAAGTTCTAACTGTTTTCATTCAGTTTAAAACTTTAACCATCTGAATAGTGTAGCAACACACCATCTGGGATTCATAAATTTAACACTTAATAGTACGCTAATAGACCACCAGTGAGTGTCGAAACCTGTTATCGTATGGCGCTTACTTGGACTAGACTTCAGCTGGTCCCTTTCACCAATTTAATATTGTAGCGTCACATCGCCTATCTTCTCTACTAATGTTCAAAATGAAATCTGAAAATCCAATAGTTATCATACAACGAATGACAATGTAAGTGAAATGAAAAACAAAATCAGTTCAACAAATAATCAAATACATCTGTAAAACTTTTTGTTCCAGACCTGATTTTGCCGAATACTTTGAGTACGTATTTAGCGACACGCCTGCAGCATCACCAAGACAAACAGGCGAAGATATTCGTTATTTGTGAAGCACTACAAAGGACTGTCTACAAATAACCAGAAATCTGCTATCCTTTTAAGATGGTTTATAGATTCTAACTGTTTTCATTCAGTAGAAGTCTTTAACCATTTGAATAGTGTAGCAACACACCCCTATTGGTATTCATAAATTGAACAATTTATAGTACGCTAATAGACCACCAGTGAGTGTCGAAACCTGTTATCGTATGGCGTCCACTTGGACTAGACTTCGGCTGGAACCTTGCACCAATTTAATAGTGTAGCGTCACATCGCCTATCTTCTGTACTAATGTTAAAAATGAAATCTAAAAGTCCAATAGTTATCATACAACACATGACAATGTAAGTAGAAATGGAAAACAAAATCAGTTCAATAAATAATCAAATACTTCTGTAAAACTTTTTGTTTCAGGCATGATTTCACCGAATACTTGAGTACGTATTTAGCGACACGCTTACACCATCACCAAGATGAAAATGCGAAGATATTCGTTATTTGTGAAGAACTACATACGTCTATCCACGAATAACATGAAATCTGCTATCCCTTCAAATTGGTTTTAGGCTCCAACTGTTTTCATTCAGTCATAATCTTTAACTATCTTAATAGTGTAGCAACACACCCCTACTGGGATTCATAAACTGAACATTTTATAGTACGCTAATAGACCACCAGTGAGTGTCGAAACCTGTTATCGTATGGCGCTTACTGGGACTATACTTCAGCTGCTCCCTTTTACCAATTTAATAGTGTAGCGTTACTTCGCCTATCTTCTCTACTAATGTTAAAAATGAAATCTAAAAGTCCAATAGTCATCATACAGCGCATGACAATGTAAATGGAATTGAAAAACAAAATCAGTTCAACAAATAATGAAATACATCTGTAAAACTTTTTGTTCCAGACCTGATTTTGCCGAATACTTTGAGTACATATTTAGCGACACGCCTGCAGCATCACCAAGACAAACAGGCGAAGATATTCGTTATTTGTGAAGCACTACAAAGGACTGTCTACAAATAACCAGAAATCTGCTATCCTTTTAAGATGGTTTATAGATTCTAACTGTTTTCATTCAGTAGAAGTCTTTAACCATTTGAATAGTGTAGCAACACACCCCTACTGGTATTCATAAATTGAACAATTTATAGTACGCTAATAGACCACCAGTGAGTATTGAAACCTGTTATCGTATGGCGTCCACTTGGACTAGACTTCAGCTGGTCCCTTTCACCAATTTAATAGTGTAGCGTCGCATCGTCTATCTTCTCTACTAATGTTAAAAATGAAATATAAAAGTCCAAAAGTTATCAAACAACGCATGATGATGTAAATAAATATAAAAATAAAATCAGTTCAACAAATAATCAAATACATCTGTAAAACTTTTTGTTCCAGACCTGATTTTGCCGAATACTTTGAGTACGTATTTAGCGACACGCTTGCAGCATCACCAAGACAAGCAGGCGAAGATATTCGTTATTTGTGAAGCACTACAAAGGACTGTCTACAAATAACCAGAAATCTGCTATCCTTTTAAGATGGTTTATAGATTCTAACTGTTTTCATTCAGTAGAAGTCTTTAACCATTTGAATAGTGCAGCAACACACCCCTATTGGGATTCATAAATTGAACATTTTATAGTACGCTAATAGACCACCAGTGAGTGTCGAAACCTGTTATCGTATGGCGCTTACTGGGACTATACTTCAGCTGGTCCCTTTCACCAATTTAATAGTGTAGCGTTACTTCGCCTATCTTCTCTACTAATGTTAAAAATGAAATCTACAAGTACAAAACTTATCAAAAAACGCATGACAATGTAAGTAGAAATGAAAAACAAATGCAGTTAAACAAATAATGGCACACATTTGTAAAATTTTTGTTTCAGGCCTGATTTCGCCGAATACTTGAGTACGTATTTAGCGCCACGCTTGCAACATCACAAAGACGAAAAAGCGAAGATTTTCGTTATTTCTCAAGCACTACATCGGACAATCTACGAAAAACAAGAAATCTGCTATTCTTTCAAGATGGTTTTTAGGTTCTAACTGTTTTCATTCAGTTGAAATCTTTAGTCATCTGAATAGTGTAGCAACACACCTTACTGGGATTCATAAAGTGAATATTTAATAGTACGCTAATAGACCACCAGTGAGAGTCGAAACCTGTTATCGTATGGCGCTTACTAGGACTAGACTTCAGCTGGTCCCTTTTATCAATTTAATAGTGTAGCGTCACATCGCCTATCTTCTCTACTAAAGTTAAAAATAAAATATGAAAGTCCAAAAGGTATCATACAACGCATGACAATGTAAGTAAATATAACAAACAAAATCAGTTCAATAAGTAATCAAATACATACATGTGTAAAACTTTTTGTTCCAGACCTGATTTTGCCGAATACTTTGAGTAAGTATTTAACGACACACTTGTAGCATCGTCAAGACAAAAAAGCGAAGATATACGTTGTTTGTGAAGCACTACATAGGACTATCTACGAATAACAAGAAATCTGCTATCCTTTCAAGAGGGTTTAAGTTCTAACTGTTTTCATTCAGTTGAAATCTTTAACCATCTGAACAGTGTAGCAACACTAACACACCCTACTGGAATTCATAAATTGAATATTAAATAGTACGCTAATAGACCACCAGTGAGTATTGAAACTTGATATCGTATGACACTAACTTGGAGCAGACTTCAGTTGATCCCTTTCACCAATTTAAAAGTGTAGCATCACATCGCCTATCTTCTCTGCTAATGTTAAAAAATTTAGTCTTAAAATCCAAAAGTTTTCATACAACGCATAACAATGTAAGTAGAAATGAAAAACAAAATCAGTTCAACAAATAATTAAATACATCTGTAAAACTTTTTGTTCCAGACCTGACTTTGCCGAATACTTTGAGTATGTATTTAACGACATACTTGCAGCATCGTCAAGACAAAAAAGCGAACATATACGTTATTTGTGAAGCACTACATAGGACTATCTACGAATAACAAGAAATCTGCTACCCTTTCAAGAGGGTTTAAGTTCTAACTGTTTTCATTCAGTTTAAAACTTTAACCATCTGAATAGTGTAGCAACACACCATCTGGGATTCATAAATTGAACACTTAATAGTACGCTAATAGACCACCAGTGAGTGTCGAAACCTGTTATCGTATGGCGCTTACTTGGACTAGACTTCAGCTGGTCCCTTTCACCAATTTAATATTGTAGCGTCACATCGCCTATCTTCTCTACTAATGTTCAAAATGAAATCTGAAAATCCAATAGTTATCATACAACGAATGACAATGTAAGTGAAATGAAAAACAAAATCAGTTCAACAAATAATCAAATACATCTGTAAAACTTTTTGTTCCAGACCTGATTTTGCCGAATACTTTGAGTACGTATTTAGCGACACGCCTGCAGCATCACCAAGACAAACAGGCGAAGATATTCGTTATTTGTGAAGCACTACAAAGGACTGTCTACAAATAACCAGAAATCTGCTATCCTTTTAAGATGGTTTATAGATTCTAACTGTTTTCATTCAGTAGAAGTCTTTAACCATTTGAATAGTGTAGCAACACACCCCTATTGGTATTCATAAATTGAACAATTTATAGTACGCTAATAGACCACCAGTGAGTGTCGAAACCTGTTATCGTATGGCGTCCACTTGGACTAGACTTCAGCTGGTCCCTTTCACCAATTTAATAGTGTAGCGTCGCATCGTCTATCTTCTCTACTAATGTTAAAAATGAAATATAAAAGTCCAAAAGTTATCAAACAACGCATGATAATGTAAATAAATATAAAAATAAAATCAGTTCAACAAATAATCACATACATCTGTAAAACTTTTTGTTCCAGACCTGATTTTGCCGAATACTTTGAGTACGTATTTAGCGACACGCTTGCAGCATTACCAAGACAAACAGGCGAAGATATTCGTTATTTGTGAAGCACTACAAAGGACTGTCTACAAATAACCAGAAATCTTCTATCCTTTTAAGATGGTTTATAGATTCTAACTGTTTTCATTCAGTAGAAGTCTTTAACCATTTGAATAGTGCAGCAACACACCCCTACTGGGATTCATAAACTGAATATTTTATAGTACGCTAATAGACCACCAGTGAGTGTCGAAACCTGTTATCGTATGGCGCTTACTGGGACTATACTTCAGCTGGTCCCTTTCACCAATTTAATAGTGTAGCGTTACTTCGCCTATCTTCTCTACTAATGTTAAAAATGAAATCTACAAGTACAAAACTTATCAAAAAACGCATGACAATGTAAGTAGAAATGAAAAACAAAATCAGTTAAACAAATAATGACACACATTTGTAAAATTTTTGTTTCAGGCCTGATTTCGCCGAATACTTGAGTACGTATTTAGCGCCACGCTTGTAACATCACATTCAGCTGGTCCCTTTCACCAATTTAATAGCGTAGCGTTACTTCGCCTATCTTCTCTACTAATGTTAAAAATGAAATCTACAAGTACAAAACTTATCAAAAAACGCATGACAATGTAAGTAGAAATGAAAAACAAAATCAGTTAAACAAATAATGACACACATTTGTAAAATTTTTGTTTCAGGCCTGATTTCGCCGAATACTTGAGTACGTATTTAGCGCCACGCTTGCAACATCACAAAGACGATAAAGCGAAGATTTTCGTTATTTCTCAAGCACTACATCGGACAATCTACGAAAAACAAGAAATCTGCTATCCTTTCAAGATGGTTTTTAGGTTCTAACTGTTTTCATTCAGTTGAAATCTTTAGTCATCTGAATAGTGTAGCAACACACCTTACTGGGATTCATAAAGTGAATATTTAATAGTACGCTAATAGACCACCAGTGAGTGTCGAAACCTGTTATCGTATGGCGCTTACTAGGACTAGACTTCAGCTGGTCCCTTTTATCAATTTAATAGTGTAGCGTCACATCGCCTATCTTCTGTACTAATGTTAAAAATGAAATCTAAAAGTCCAATAGTTATCATACAACACATGACAATGTAAGTAGAAATGGAAAACAAAATCAGTTCAATAAATAATCAAATACTTCTGTAAAACTTTTTGTTTCAGGCATGATTTCACCGAATACTTGAGTACGTATTTAGCGACACGCTTACACCATCACCAAGATGAAAATGCGAAGATATTCGTTATTTGTGAAGAACTACATACGTCTATCCACGAATAACATGAAATCTGCTATCCCTTCAAATTGGTTTTAGGCTCCAACTGTTTTCATTCAGTCATAATCTTTAACTATCTTAATAGTGTAGCAACACACCCCTACTGGGATTCATAAACTGAACATTTTATAGTACGCTAATAGACCACCAGTGAGTGTCGAAACCTGTTATCGTATGGCGCTTACTGGGACTATACTTCAGCTGGTCCCTTTTACCAATTTAATAGTGTAGCGTTACTTCGCCTATCTTCTCTACTAATGTTAAAAATGAAATCTAAAAGTCCAATAGTCATCATACAGCGCATGACAATGTAAATGGAATTGAAAAACAAAATCAGTTCAACAAATAATGAAATACATCTGTAAAACTTTTTGTTCCAGACCTGATTTTGCCGAATACTTTGAGTACATATTTAGCGACACGCCTGCAGCATCACCAAGACAAACAGGCGAAGATATTCGTTATTTGTGAAGCACTACAAAGGACTGTCTACAAATAACCAGAAATCTGCTATCCTTTTAAGATGGTTTATAGATTCTAACTGTTTTCATTCAGTAGAAGTCTTTAACCATTTGAATAGTGTAGCAACACACCCCTACTGGTATTCATAAATTGAACAATTTATAGTACGCTAATAGACCACCAGTGAGTATTGAAACCTGTTATCGTATGGCGTCCACTTGGACTAGACTTCAGCTGGTCCCTTTCACCAATTTAATAGTGTAGCGTCGCATCGTCTATCTTCTCTACTAATGTTAAAAATGAAATATAAAAGTCCAAAAGTTATCAAACAACGCATGATGATGTAAATAAATATAAAAATAAAATCAGTTCAACAAATAATCAAATACATCTGTAAAACTTTTTGTTCCAGACCTGATTTTGCCGAATACTTTGAGTACGTATTTAGCGACACGCTTGCAGCATCACCAAGACAAGCAGGCGAAGATATTCGTTATTTGTGAAGCACTACAAAGGACTGTCTACAAATAACCAGAAATCTGCTATCCTTTTAAGATGGTTTATAGATTCTAACTGTTTTCATTCAGTAGAAGTCTTTAACCATTTGAATAGTGCAGCAACACACCCCTATTGGGATTCATAAATTGAACATTTTATAGTACGCTAATAGACCACCAGTGAGTGTCGAAACCTGTTATCGTATGGCGCTTACTGGGACTATACTTCAGCTGGTCCCTTTCACCAATTTAATAGTGTAGCGTTACTTCGCCTATCTTCTCTACTAATGTTAAAAATGAAATCTACAAGTACAAAACTTATCAAAAAACGCATGACAATGTAAGTAGAAATGAAAAACAAATGCAGTTAAACAAATAATGGCACACATTTGTAAAATTTTTGTTTCAGGCCTGATTTCGCCGAATACTTGAGTACGTATTTAGCGCCACGCTTGCAACATCACAAAGACGAAAAAGCGAAGATTTTCGTTATTTCTCAAGCACTACATCGGACAATCTACGAAAAACAAGAAATCTGCTATTCTTTCAAGATGGTTTTTAGGTTCTAACTGTTTTCATTCAGTTGAAATCTTTAGTCATCTGAATAGTGTAGCAACACACCTTACTGGGATTCATAAAGTGAATATTTAATAGTACGCTAATAGACCACCAGTGAGAGTCGAAACCTGTTATCGTATGGCGCTTACTAGGACTAGACTTCAGCTGGTCCCTTTTATCAATTTAATAGTGTAGCGTCACATCGCCTATCTTCTCTACTAAAGTTAAAAATAAAATATGAAAGTCCAAAAGGTATCATACAACGCATGACAATGTAAGTAAATATAACAAACAAAATCAGTTCAATAAGTAATCAAATACATACATGTGTAAAACTTTTTGTTCCAGACCTGATTTTGCCGAATACTTTGAGTAAGTATTTAACGACACACTTGTAGCATCGTCAAGACAAAAAAGCGAAGATATACGTTGTTTGTGAAGCACTACATAGGACTATCTACGAATAACAAGAAATCTGCTATCCTTTCAAGAGGGTTTAAGTTCTAACTGTTTTCATTCAGTTGAAATCTTTAACCATCTGAACAGTGTAGCAACACTAACACACCCTACTGGAATTCATAAATTGAATATTAAATAGTACGCTAATAGACCACCAGTGAGTATTGAAACTTGATATCGTATGACACTAACTTGGAGCAGACTTCAGTTGATCCCTTTCACCAATTTAAAAGTGTAGCATCACATCGCCTATCTTCTCTGCTAATGTTAAAAAATTTAGTCTTAAAATCCAAAAGTTTTCATACAACGCATAACAATGTAAGTAGAAATGAAAAACAAAATCAGTTCAACAAATAATTAAATACATCTGTAAAACTTTTTGTTCCAGACCTGACTTTGCCGAATACTTTGAGTATGTATTTAACGACATACTTGCAGCATCGTCAAGACAAAAAAGCGAACATATACGTTATTTGTGAAGCACTACATAGGACTATCTACGAATAACAAGAAATCTGCTACCCTTTCAAGAGGGTTTAAGTTCTAACTGTTTTCATTCAGTTTAAAACTTTAACCATCTGAATAGTGTAGCAACACACCATCTGGGATTCATAAATTGAACACTTAATAGTACGCTAATAGACCACCAGTGAGTGTCGAAACCTGTTATCGTATGGCGCTTACTTGGACTAGACTTCAGCTGGTCCCTTTCACCAATTTAATATTGTAGCGTCACATCGCCTATCTTCTCTACTAATGTTCAAAATGAAATCTGAAAATCCAATAGTTATCATACAACGAATGACAATGTAAGTGAAATGAAAAACAAAATCAGTTCAACAAATAATCAAATACATCTGTAAAACTTTTTGTTCCAGACCTGATTTTGCCGAATACTTTGAGTACGTATTTAGCGACACGCCTGCAGCATCACCAAGACAAACAGGCGAAGATATTCGTTATTTGTGAAGCACTACAAAGGACTGTCTACAAATAACCAGAAATCTGCTATCCTTTTAAGATGGTTTATAGATTCTAACTGTTTTCATTCAGTAGAAGTCTTTAACCATTTGAATAGTGTAGCAACACACCCCTATTGGTATTCATAAATTGAACAATTTATAGTACGCTAATAGACCACCAGTGAGTGTCGAAACCTGTTATCGTATGGCGTCCACTTGGACTAGACTTCAGCTGGTCCCTTTCACCAATTTAATAGTGTAGCGTCGCATCGTCTATCTTCTCTACTAATGTTAAAAATGAAATATAAAAGTACAAAAGTTATCAAACAACGCATGATAATGTAAATAAATATAAAAATAAAATCAGTTCAACAAATAATCACATACATCTGTAAAACTTTTTGTTCCAGACCTGATTTTGCCGAATACTTTGAGTACGTATTTAGCGACACGCTTGCAGCATCACCAAGACAAACAGGCGAAGATATTCGTTATTTGTGAAGCACTACAAAGGACTGTCTACAAATAACCAGAAATCTTCTATCCTTTTAAGATGGTTTATAGATTCTAACTGTTTTCATTCAGTAGAAGTCTTTAACCATTTGAATAGTGCAGCAACACACCCCTACTGGGATTCATAAACTGAATATTTTATAGTACGCTAATAGACCACCAGTGAGTGTCGAAACCTGTTATCGTATGGCGCTTACTGGGACTATACTTCAGCTGGTCCCTTTCACCAATTTAATAGTGTAGCGTTACTTCGCCTATCTTCTCTACTAATGTTAAAAATGAAATCTACAAGTACAAAACTTATCAAAAAACGCATGACAATGTAAGTAGAAATGAAAAACAAAATCAGTTAAACAAATAATGACACACATTTGTAAAATTTTTGTTTCAGGCCTGATTTCGCCGAATACTTGAGTACGTATTTAGCGCCACGCTTGTAACATCACATTCAGCTGGTCCCTTTCACCAATTTAATAGCGTAGCGTTACTTCGCCTATCTTCTCTACTAATGTTAAAAATGAAATCTACAAGTACAAAACTTATCAAAAAACGCATGACAATGTAAGTAGAAATGAAAAACAAAATCAGTTAAACAAATAATGACACACATTTGTAAAATTTTTGTTTCAGGCCTGATTTCGCCGAATACTTGAGTACGTATTTAGCGCCACGCTTGCAACATCACAAAGACGATAAAGCGAAGATTTTCGTTATTTCTCAAGCACTACATCGGACAATCTACGAAAAACAAGAAATCTGCTATCCTTTCAAGATGGTTTTTAGGTTCTAACTGTTTTCATTCAGTTGAAATCTTTAGTCATCTGAATAGTGTAGCAACACACCTTACTGGGATTCATAAAGTGAATATTTAATAGTACGCTAATAGACCACCAGTGAGTGTCGAAACCTGTTATCGTATGGCGCTTACTAGGACTAGACTTCAGCTGGTCCCTTTTATCAATTTAATAGTGTAGCGTCACATCGCCTATCTTCTCTACTAAAGTTAAAAATAAAATATGAAAGTCCAAAAGGTATCATACAACGCATGACAATGTAAGTAAATATAACAAACAAAATCAGTTCAATAAGTAATCAAATACATACATGTGTAAAACTTTTTGTTCCAGACCTGATTTTGCCGAATACTTTGAGTAAGTATTTAACGACACACTTGTAGCATCGTCAAGACAAAAAAGCGAAGATATACGTTGTTTGTGAAGCACTACATAGGACTATCTACGAATAACAAGAAATCTGCTATCCTTTCAAGAGGGTTTAAGTTCTAACTGTTTTCATTCAGTTGAAATCTTTAACCATCTGAACAGTGTAGCAACACTAACACACCCTACTGGAATTCATAAATTGAATATTAAATAGTACGCTAATAGACCACCAGTGAGTATTGAAACTTGATATCGTATGACACTAACTTGGAGCAGACTTCAGTTGATCCCTTTCACCAATTTAAAAGTGTAGCATCACATCGCCTATCTTCTCTGCTAATGTTAAAAAATTTAGTCTTAAAATCCAAAAGTTTTCATACAACGCATAACAATGTAAGTAGAAATGAAAAACAAAATCAGTTCAACAAATAATTAAATACATCTGTAAAACTTTTTGTTCCAGACCTGACTTTGCCGAATACTTTGAGTATGTATTTAACGACATACTTGCAGCATCGTCAAGACAAAAAAGCGAACATATACGTTATTTGTGAAGCACTACATAGGACTATCTACGAATAACAAGAAATCAGCTATCCTTTCAAGAGGGTTTAAGTTCTAACTGTTTTCATTCAGTTTAAAACTTTAACCATCTGAATAGTGTAGCAACACACCATCTGGGATTCATAAATTGAACACTTAATAGTACGCTAATAGACCACCAGTGAGTGTCGAAACCTGTTATCGTATGGCGCTTACTTGGACTAGACTTCAGCTGGTCCCTTTCACCAATTTAATATTGTAGCGTCACATCGCCTATCTTCTCTACTAATGTTCAAAATGAAATCTGAAAATCCAATAGTTATCATACAACGAATGACAATGTAAGTGAAATGAAAAACAAAATCAGTTCAACAAATAATCAAATACATCTGTAAAACTTTTTGTTCCAGACCTGATTTTGCCGAATACTTTGAGTACGTATTTAGCGACACGCCTGCAGCATCACCAAGACAAACAGGCGAAGATATTCGTTATTTGTGAAGCACTACAAAGGACTGTCTACAAATAACCAGAAATCTGCTATCCTTTTAAGATGGTTTATAGATTCTAACTGTTTTCATTCAGTAGAAGTCTTTAACCATTTGAATAGTGTAGCAACACACCCCTATTGGTATTCATAAATTGAACAATTTATAGTACGCTAATAGACCACCAGTGAGTGTCGAAACCTGTTATCGTATGGCGTCCACTTGGACTAGACTTCGGCTGGAACCTTGCACCAATTTAATAGTGTAGCGTCACATCGCCTATCTTCTGTACTAATGTTAAAAATGAAATCTAAAAGTCCAATAGTTATCATACAACACATGACAATGTAAGTAGAAATGGAAAACAAAATCAGTTCAATAAATAATCAAATACTTCTGTAAAACTTTTTGTTTCAGGCATGATTTCACCGAATACTTGAGTACGTATTTAGCGACACGCTTACACCATCACCAAGATGAAAATGCGAAGATATTCGTTATTTGTGAAGAACTACATACGTCTATCCACGAATAACATGAAATCTGCTATCCCTTCAAATTGGTTTTAGGCTCCAACTGTTTTCATTCAGTCATAATCTTTAACTATCTTAATAGTGTAGCAACACACCCCTACTGGGATTCATAAACTGAACATTTTATAGTACGCTAATAGACCACCAGTGAGTGTCGAAACCTGTTATCGTATGGCGCTTACTGGGACTATACTTCAGCTGGTCCCTTTTACCAATTTAATAGTGTAGCGTTACTTCGCCTATCTTCTCTACTAATGTTAAAAATGAAATCTAAAAGTCCAATAGTCATCATACAGCGCATGACAATGTAAATGGAATTGAAAAACAAAATCAGTTCAACAAATAATGAAATACATCTGTAAAACTTTTTGTTCCAGACCTGATTTTGCCGAATACTTTGAGTACATATTTAGCGACACGCCTGCAGCATCACCAAGACAAACAGGCGAAGATATTCGTTATTTGTGAAGCACTACAAAGGACTGTCTACAAATAACCAGAAATCTGCTATCCTTTTAAGATGGTTTATAGATTCTAACTGTTTTCATTCAGTAGAAGTCTTTAACCATTTGAATAGTGTAGCAACACACCCCTACTGGTATTCATAAATTGAACAATTTATAGTACGCTAATAGACCACCAGTGAGTATTGAAACCTGTTATCGTATGGCGTCCACTTGGACTAGACTTCAGCTGGTCCCTTTCACCAATTTAATAGTGTAGCGTCGCATCGTCTATCTTCTCTACTAATGTTAAAAATGAAATATAAAAGTCCAAAAGTTATCAAACAACGCATGATGATGTAAATAAATATAAAAATAAAATCAGTTCAACAAATAATCAAATACATCTGTAAAACTTTTTGTTCCAGACCTGATTTTGCCGAATACTTTGAGTACGTATTTAGCGACACGCTTGCAGCATCACCAAGACAAGCAGGCGAAGATATTCGTTATTTGTGAAGCACTACAAAGGACTGTCTACAAATAACCAGAAATCTGCTATCCTTTTAAGATGGTTTATAGATTCTAACTGTTTTCATTCAGTAGAAGTCTTTAACCATTTGAATAGTGCAGCAACACACCCCTATTGGGATTCATAAATTGAACATTTTATAGTACGCTAATAGACCACCAGTGAGTGTCGAAACCTGTTATCGTATGGCGCTTACTGGGACTATACTTCAGCTGGTCCCTTTCACCAATTTAATAGTGTAGCGTTACTTCGCCTATCTTCTCTACTAATGTTAAAAATGAAATCTACAAGTACAAAACTTATCAAAAAACGCATGACAATGTAAGTAGAAATGAAAAACAAATGCAGTTAAACAAATAATGGCACACATTTGTAAAATTTTTGTTTCAGGCCTGATTTCGCCGAATACTTGAGTACGTATTTAGCGCCACGCTTGCAACATCACAAAGACGAAAAAGCGAAGATTTTCGTTATTTCTCAAGCACTACATCGGACAATCTACGAAAAACAAGAAATCTGCTATTCTTTCAAGATGGTTTTTAGGTTCTAACTGTTTTCATTCAGTTGAAATCTTTAGTCATCTGAATAGTGTAGCAACACACCTTACTGGGATTCATAAAGTGAATATTTAATAGTACGCTAATAGACCACCAGTGAGAGTCGAAACCTGTTATCGTATGGCGCTTACTAGGACTAGACTTCAGCTGGTCCCTTTTATCAATTTAATAGTGTAGCGTCACATCGCCTATCTTCTCTACTAAAGTTAAAAATAAAATATGAAAGTCCAAAAGGTATCATACAACGCATGACAATGTAAGTAAATATAACAAACAAAATCAGTTCAATAAGTAATCAAATACATACATGTGTAAAACTTTTTGTTCCAGACCTGATTTTGCCGAATACTTTGAGTAAGTATTTAACGACACACTTGTAGCATCGTCAAGACAAAAAAGCGAAGATATACGTTGTTTGTGAAGCACTACATAGGACTATCTACGAATAACAAGAAATCTGCTATCCTTTCAAGAGGGTTTAAGTTCTAACTGTTTTCATTCAGTTGAAATCTTTAACCATCTGAACAGTGTAGCAACACTAACACACCCTACTGGAATTCATAAATTGAATATTAAATAGTACGCTAATAGACCACCAGTGAGTATTGAAACTTGATATCGTATGACACTAACTTGGAGCAGACTTCAGTTGATCCCTTTCACCAATTTAAAAGTGTAGCATCACATCGCCTATCTTCTCTGCTAATGTTAAAAAATTTAGTCTTAAAATCCAAAAGTTTTCATACAACGCATAACAATGTAAGTAGAAATGAAAAACAAAATCAGTTCAACAAATAATTAAATACATCTGTAAAACTTTTTGTTCCAGACCTGACTTTGCCGAATACTTTGAGTATGTATTTAACGACATACTTGCAGCATCGTCAAGACAAAAAAGCGAACATATACGTTATTTGTGAAGCACTACATAGGACTATCTACGAATAACAAGAAATCTGCTACCCTTTCAAGAGGGTTTAAGTTCTAACTGTTTTCATTCAGTTTAAAACTTTAACCATCTGAATAGTGTAGCAACACACCATCTGGGATTCATAAATTGAACACTTAATAGTACGCTAATAGACCACCAGTGAGTGTCGAAACCTGTTATCGTATGGCGCTTACTTGGACTAGACTTCAGCTGGTCCCTTTCACCAATTTAATATTGTAGCGTCACATCGCCTATCTTCTCTACTAATGTTCAAAATGAAATCTGAAAATCCAATAGTTATCATACAACGAATGACAATGTAAGTGAAATGAAAAACAAAATCAGTTCAACAAATAATCAAATACATCTGTAAAACTTTTTGTTCCAGACCTGATTTTGCCGAATACTTTGAGTACGTATTTAGCGACACGCCTGCAGCATCACCAAGACAAACAGGCGAAGATATTCGTTATTTGTGAAGCACTACAAAGGACTGTCTACAAATAACCAGAAATCTGCTATCCTTTTAAGATGGTTTATAGATTCTAACTGTTTTCATTCAGTAGAAGTCTTTAACCATTTGAATAGTGTAGCAACACACCCCTATTGGTATTCATAAATTGAACAATTTATAGTACGCTAATAGACCACCAGTGAGTGTCGAAACCTGTTATCGTATGGCGTCCACTTGGACTAGACTTCAGCTGGTCCCTTTCACCAATTTAATAGTGTAGCGTCGCATCGTCTATCTTCTCTACTAATGTTAAAAATGAAATATAAAAGTCCAAAAGTTATCAAACAACGCATGATAATGTAAATAAATATAAAAATAAAATCAGTTCAACAAATAATCACATACATCTGTAAAACTTTTTGTTCCAGACCTGATTTTGCCGAATACTTTGAGTACGTATTTAGCGACACGCTTGCAGCATCACCAAGACAAACAGGCGAAGATATTCGTTATTTGTGAAGCACTACAAAGGACTGTCTCCAAATAACCAGAAATCTTCTATCCTTTTAAGATGGTTTATAGATTCTAACTGTTTTCATTCAGTAGAAGTCTTTAACCATTTGAATAGTGCAGCAACACACCCCTACTGGGATTCATAAACTGAATATTTTATAGTACGCTAATAGACCACCAGTGAGTGTCGAAACCTGTTATCGTATGGCGCTTACTGGGACTATACTTCAGCTGGTCCCTTTCACCAATTTAATAGTGTAGCGTTACTTCGCCTATCTTCTCTACTAATGTTAAAAATGAAATCTACAAGTACAAAACTTATCAAAAAACGCATGACAATGTAAGTAGAAATGAAAAACAAAATCAGTTAAACAAATAATGACACACATTTGTAAAATTTTTGTTTCAGGCCTGATTTCGCCGAATACTTGAGTACGTATTTAGCGCCACGCTTGTAACATCACATTCAGCTGGTCCCTTTCACCAATTTAATAGCGTAGCGTTACTTCGCCTATCTTCTCTACTAATGTTAAAAATGAAATCTACAAGTACAAAACTTATCAAAAAACGCATGACAATGTAAGTAGAAATGAAAAACAAAATCAGTTAAACAAATAATGACACACATTTGTAAAATTTTTGTTTCAGGCCTGATTTCGCCGAATACTTGAGTACGTATTTAGCGCCACGCTTGCAACATCACAAAGACGATAAAGCGAAGATTTTCGTTATTTCTCAAGCACTACATCGGACAATCTACGAAAAACAAGAAATCTGCTATCCTTTCAAGATGGTTTTTAGGTTCTAACTGTTTTCATTCAGTTGAAATCTTTAGTCATCTGAATAGTGTAGCAACACACCTTACTGGGATTCATAAAGTGAATATTTAATAGTACGCTAATAGACCACCAGTGAGTGTCGAAACCTGTTATCGTATGGCGCTTACTAGGACTAGACTTCAGCTGGTCCCTTTTATCAATTTAATAGTGTAGCGTCACATCGCCTATCTTCTGTACTAATGTTAAAAATGAAATCTAAAAGTCCAATAGTTATCATACAACACATGACAATGTAAGTAGAAATGGAAAACAAAATCAGTTCAATAAATAATCAAATACTTCTGTAAAACTTTTTGTTTCAGGCATGATTTCACCGAATACTTGAGTACGTATTTAGCGACACGCTTACACCATCACCAAGATGAAAATGCGAAGATATTCGTTATTTGTGAAGAACTACATACGTCTATCCACGAATAACATGAAATCTGCTATCCCTTCAAATTGGTTTTAGGCTCCAACTGTTTTCATTCAGTCATAATCTTTAACTATCTTAATAGTGTAGCAACACACCCCTACTGGGATTCATAAACTGAACATTTTATAGTACGCTAATAGACCACCAGTGAGTGTCGAAACCTGTTATCGTATGGCGCTTACTGGGACTATACTTCAGCTGGTCCCTTTTACCAATTTAATAGTGTAGCGTTACTTCGCCTATCTTCTCTACTAATGTTAAAAATGAAATCTAAAAGTCCAATAGTCATCATACAGCGCATGACAATGTAAATGGAATTGAAAAACAAAATCAGTTCAACAAATAATGAAATACATCTGTAAAACTTTTTGTTCCAGACCTGATTTTGCCGAATACTTTGAGTACATATTTAGCGACACGCCTGCAGCATCACCAAGACAAACAGGCGAAGATATTCGTTATTTGTGAAGCACTACAAAGGACTGTCTACAAATAACCAGAAATCTGCTATCCTTTTAAGATGGTTTATAGATTCTAACTGTTTTCATTCAGTAGAAGTCTTTAACCATTTGAATAGTGTAGCAACACACCCCTACTGGTATTCATAAATTGAACAATTTATAGTACGCTAATAGACCACCAGTGAGTATTGAAACCTGTTATCGTATGGCGTCCACTTGGACTAGACTTCAGCTGGTCCCTTTCACCAATTTAATAGTGTAGCGTCGCATCGTCTATCTTCTCTACTAATGTTAAAAATGAAATATAAAAGTCCAAAAGTTATCAAACAACGCATGATGATGTAAATAAATATAAAAATAAAATCAGTTCAACAAATAATCAAATACATCTGTAAAACTTTTTGTTCCAGACCTGATTTTGCCGAATACTTTGAGTACGTATTTAGCGACACGCTTGCAGCATCACCAAGACAAGCAGGCGAAGATATTCGTTATTTGTGAAGCACTACAAAGGACTGTCTACAAATAACCAGAAATCTGCTATCCTTTTAAGATGGTTTATAGATTCTAACTGTTTTCATTCAGTAGAAGTCTTTAACCATTTGAATAGTGCAGCAACACACCCCTATTGGGATTCATAAATTGAACATTTTATAGTACGCTAATAGACCACCAGTGAGTGTCGAAACCTGTTATCGTATGGCGCTTACTGGGACTATACTTCAGCTGGTCCCTTTCACCAATTTAATAGTGTAGCGTTACTTCGCCTATCTTCTCTACTAATGTTAAAAATGAAATCTACAAGTACAAAACTTATCAAAAAACGCATGACAATGTAAGTAGAAATGAAAAACAAATGCAGTTAAACAAATAATGGCACACATTTGTAAAATTTTTGTTTCAGGCCTGATTTCGCCGAATACTTGAGTACGTATTTAGCGCCACGCTTGCAACATCACAAAGACGAAAAAGCGAAGATTTTCGTTATTTCTCAAGCACTACATCGGACAATCTACGAAAAACAAGAAATCTGCTATTCTTTCAAGATGGTTTTTAGGTTCTAACTGTTTTCATTCAGTTGAAATCTTTAGTCATCTGAATAGTGTAGCAACACACCTTACTGGGATTCATAAAGTGAATATTTAATAGTACGCTAATAGACCACCAGTGAGAGTCGAAACCTGTTATCGTATGGCGCTTACTAGGACTAGACTTCAGCTGGTCCCTTTTATCAATTTAATAGTGTAGCGTCACATCGCCTATCTTCTCTACTAAAGTTAAAAATAAAATATGAAAGTCCAAAAGGTATCATACAACGCATGACAATGTAAGTAAATATAACAAACAAAATCAGTTCAATAAGTAATCAAATACATACATGTGTAAAACTTTTTGTTCCAGACCTGATTTTGCCGAATACTTTGAGTAAGTATTTAACGACACACTTGTAGCATCGTCAAGACAAAAAAGCGAAGATATACGTTGTTTGTGAAGCACTACATAGGACTATCTACGAATAACAAGAAATCTGCTATCCTTTCAAGAGGGTTTAAGTTCTAACTGTTTTCATTCAGTTGAAATCTTTAACCATCTGAACAGTGTAGCAACACTAACACACCCTACTGGAATTCATAAATTGAATATTAAATAGTACGCTAATAGACCACCAGTGAGTATTGAAACTTGATATCGTATGACACTAACTTGGAGCAGACTTCAGTTGATCCCTTTCACCAATTTAAAAGTGTAGCATCACATCGCCTATCTTCTCTGCTAATGTTAAAAAATTTAGTCTTAAAATCCAAAAGTTTTCATACAACGCATAACAATGTAAGTAGAAATGAAAAACAAAATCAGTTCAACAAATAATTAAATACATCTGTAAAACTTTTTGTTCCAGACCTGACTTTGCCGAATACTTTGAGTATGTATTTAACGACATACTTGCAGCATCGTCAAGACAAAAAAGCGAACATATACGTTATTTGTGAAGCACTACATAGGACTATCTACGAATAACAAGAAATCTGCTACCCTTTCAAGAGGGTTTAAGTTCTAACTGTTTTCATTCAGTTTAAAACTTTAACCATCTGAATAGTGTAGCAACACACCATCTGGGATTCATAAATTGAACACTTAATAGTACGCTAATAGACCACCAGTGAGTGTCGAAACCTGTTATCGTATGGCGCTTACTTGGACTAGACTTCAGCTGGTCCCTTTCACCAATTTAATATTGTAGCGTCACATCGCCTATCTTCTCTACTAATGTTCAAAATGAAATCTGAAAATCCAATAGTTATCATACAACGAATGACAATGTAAGTGAAATGAAAAACAAAATCAGTTCAACAAATAATCAAATACATCTGTAAAACTTTTTGTTCCAGACCTGATTTTGCCGAATACTTTGAGTACGTATTTAGCGACACGCCTGCAGCATCACCAAGACAAACAGGCGAAGATATTCGTTATTTGTGAAGCACTACAAAGGACTGTCTACAAATAACCAGAAATCTGCTATCCTTTTAAGATGGTTTATAGATTCTAACTGTTTTCATTCAGTAGAAGTCTTTAACCATTTGAATAGTGTAGCAACACACCCCTATTGGTATTCATAAATTGAACAATTTATAGTACGCTAATAGACCACCAGTGAGTGTCGAAACCTGTTATCGTATGGCGTCCACTTGGACTAGACTTCAGCTGGTCCCTTTCACCAATTTAATAGTGTAGCGTCGCATCGTCTATCTTCTCTACTAATGTTAAAAATGAAATATAAAAGTCCAAAAGTTATCAAACAACGCATGATAATGTAAATAAATATAAAAATAAAATCAGTTCAACAAATAATCACATACATCTGTAAAACTTTTTGTTCCAGACCTGATTTTGCCGAATACTTTGAGTACGTATTTAGCGACACGCTTGCAGCATCACCAAGACAAACAGGCGAAGATATTCGTTATTTGTGAAGCACTACAAAGGACTGTCTACAAATAACCAGAAATCTTCTATCCTTTTAAGATGGTTTATAGATTCTAACTGTTTTCATTCAGTAGAAGTCTTTAACCATTTGAATAGTGCAGCAACACACCCCTACTGGGATTCATAAACTGAATATTTTATAGTACGCTAATAGACCACCAGTGAGTGTCGAAACCTGTTATCGTATGGCGCTTACTGGGACTATACTTCAGCTGGTCCCTTTCACCAATTTAATAGTGTAGCGTTACTTCGCCTATCTTCTCTACTAATGTTAAAAATGAAATCTACAAGTACAAAACTTATCAAAAAACGCATGACAATGTAAGTAGAAATGAAAAACAAAATCAGTTAAACAAATAATGACACACATTTGTAAAATTTTTGTTTCAGGCCTGATTTCGCCGAATACTTGAGTACGTATTTAGCGCCACGCTTGCAACATCACAAAGACGAAAAAGCGAAGATTTTCGTTATTTCTCAAGCACTACATCGGACAATCTACGAAAAACAAGAAATCTGCTATTCTTTCAAGATGGTTTTTAGGTTCTAACTGTTTTCATTCAGTTGAAATCTTTAGTCATCTGAATAGTGTAGCAACACACCTTACTGGGATTCATAAAGTGAATATTTAATAGTACGCTAATAGACCACCAGTGAGTGTCGAAACCTGTTATCGTATGGCGCTTACTAGGACTAGACTTCAGCTGGTCCCTTTTATCAATTTAATAGTGTAGCGTCACATCGCCTATCTTCTCTACTAAAGTTAAAAATAAAATATGAAAGTCCAAAAGGTATCATACAACGCATGACAATGTAAGTAAATATAACAAAAAAAATCAGTTCAATAAGTAATCAAATACATACATGTGTAAAACTTTTTGTTCCAGACCTGATTTTGCCGAATACTTTGAGTAAGTATTTAACGACACACTTGTAGCATCGTCAAGACAAAAAAGCGAAGATATACGTTGTTTGTGAAGCACTACATAGGACTATCTACGAATAACAAGAAATCTGCTATCCTTTCAAGAGGGTTTAAGTTCTAACTGTTTTCATTCAGTTGAAATCTTTAACCATCTGAACAGTGTAGCAACACTAACACACCCTACTGGAATTCATAAATTGAATATTAAATAGTACGCTAATAGACCACCAGTGAGTATTGAAACTTGATATCGTATGACACTAACTTGGAGCAGACTTCAGTTGATCCCTTTCACCAATTTAAAAGTGTAGCATCACATCGCCTATCTTCTCTGCTAATGTTAAAAAATTTAGTCTTAAAATCCAAAAGTTTTCATACAACGCATAACAATGTAAGTAGAAATGAAAAACAAAATCAGTTCAACAAATAATTAAATACATCTGTAAAACTTTTTGTTCCAGACCTGACTTTGCCGAATACTTTGAGTATGTATTTAACGACATACTTGCAGCATCGTCAAGACAAAAAAGCGAACATATACGTTATTTGTGAAGCACTACATAGGACTATCTACGAATAACAAGAAATCTGCTACCCTTTCAAGAGGGTTTAAGTTCTAACTGTTTTCATTCAGTTTAAAACTTTAACCATCTGAATAGTGTAGCAACACACCATCTGGGATTCATAAATTGAACACTTAATAGTACGCTAATAGACCACCAGTGAGTGTCGAAACCTGTTATCGTATGGCGCTTACTTGGACTAGACTTCAGCTGGTCCCTTTCACCAATTTAATATTGTAGCGTCACATCGCCTATCTTCTCTACTAATGTTAAAAATGAAATCTGAAAATCCAATAGTTATCATACAACGAATGACAATGTAAGTGAAATGAAAAACAAAATCAGTTCAACAAATAATCAAATACATCTGTAAAACTTTTTGTTCCAGACCTGATTTTGCCGAATACTTTGAGTACGTATTTAGCGACACGCCTGCAGCATCACCAAGACAAACAGGCGAAGATATTCGTTATTTGTGAAGCACTACAAAGGACTGTCTACAAATAACCAGAAATCTGCTATCCTTTTAAGATGGTTTATAGATTCTAACTGTTTTCATTCAGTAGAAGTCTTTAACCATTTGAATAGTGTAGCAACACACCCCTATTGGTATTCATAAATTGAACAATTTATAGTACGCTAATAGACCACCAGTGAGTGTCGAAACCTGTTATCGTATGGCGTCCACTTGGACTAGACTTCAGCTGGTCCCTTTCACCAATTTAATAGTGTAGCGTCGCATCGTCTATCTTCTCTACTAATGTTAAAAATGAAATATAAAAGTCCAAAAGTTATCAAACAACGCATGATAATGTAAATAAATATAAAAATAAAATCAGTTCAACAAATAATCACATACATCTGTAAAACTTTTTGTTCCAGACCTGATTTTGCCGAATACTTTGAGTACGTATTTAGCGACACGCTTGCAGCATCACCAAGACAAACAGGCGAAGATATTCGTTATTTGTGAAGCACTACAAAGGACTGTCTACAAATAACCAGAAATCTTCTATCCTTTTAAGATGGTTTATAGATTCTAACTGTTTTCATTCAGTAGAAGTCTTTAACCATTTGAATAGTGCAGCAACACACCCCTACTGGGATTCATAAACTGAATATTTTATAGTACGCTAATAGACCACCAGTGAGTGTCGAAACCTGTTATCGTATGGCGCTTACTGGGACTATACTTCAGCTGGTCCCTTTCACCAATTTAATAGTGTAGCGTTACTTCGCCTATCTTCTCTACTAATGTTAAAAATGAAATCTACAAGTACAAAACTTATCAAAAAACGCATGACAATGTAAGTAGAAATGAAAAACAAAATCAGTTAAACAAATAATGACACACATTTGTAAAATTTTTGTTTCAGGCCTGATTTCGCCGAATACTTGAGTACGTATTTAGCGCCACGCTTGTAACATCACATTCAGCTGGTCCCTTTCACCAATTTAATAGCGTAGCGTTACTTCGCCTATCTTCTCTACTAATGTTAAAAATGAAATCTACAAGTACAAAGCTTATCAAAAAACGCATGACAATGTAAGTAGAAATGAAAAACAAAATCAGTTAAACAAATAATGACACACATTTGTAAAATTTTTGTTTCAGGCCTGATTTCGCCGAATACTTGAGTACGTATTTAGCGCCACGCTTGCAACATCACAAAGACGATAAAGCGAAGATTTTCGTTATTTCTCAAGCACTACATCGGACAATCTACGAAAAACAAGAAATCTGCTATCCTTTCAAGATGGTTTTTAGGTTCTAACTGTTTTCATTCAGTTGAAATCTTTAGTCATCTGAATAGTGTAGCAACACACCTTACTGGGATTCATAAAGTGAATATTTAATAGTACGCTAATAGACCACCAGTGAGTGTCGAAACCTGTTATCGTATGGCGCTTACTAGGACTAGACTTCAGCTGGTCCCTTTTATCAATTTAATAGTGTAGCGTCACATCGCCTATCTTCTCTACTAAAGTTAAAAATAAAATATGAAAGTCCAAAAGGTATCATACAACGCATGACAATGTAAGTAAATATAACAAACAAAATCAGTTCAATAAGTAATCAAATACATACATGTGTAAAACTTTTTGTTCCAGACCTGATTTTGCCGAATACTTTGAGTAAGTATTTAACGACACACTTGTAGCATCGTCAAGACAAAAAAGCGAAGATATACGTTGTTTGTGAAGCACTACATAGGACTATCTACGAATAACAAGAAATCTGCTATCCTTTCAAGAGGGTTTAAGTTCTAACTGTTTTCATTCAGTTGAAATCTTTAACCATCTGAACAGTGTAGCAACACTAACACACCCTACTGGAATTCATAAATTGAATATTAAATAGTACGCTAATAGACCACCAGTGAGTATTGAAACTTGATATCGTATGACACTAACTTGGAGCAGACTTCAGTTGATCCCTTTCACCAATTTAAAAGTGTAGCATCACATCGCCTATCTTCTCTGCTAATGTTAAAAAATTTAGTCTTAAAATCCAAAAGTTTTCATACAACGCATAACAATGTAAGTAGAAATGAAAAACAAAATCAGTTCAACAAATAATTAAATACATCTGTAAAACTTTTTGTTCCAGACCTGACTTTGCCGAATACTTTGAGTATGTATTTAACGACATACTTGCAGCATCGTCAAGACAAAAAAGCGAACATATACGTTATTTGTGAAGCACTACATAGGACTATCTACGAATAACAAGAAATCTGCTATCCTTTCAAGAGGGTTTAAGTTCTAACTGTTTTCATTCAGTTTAAAACTTTAACCATCTGAATAGTGTAGCAACACACCATCTGGGATTCATAAATTGAACACTTAATAGTACGCTAATAGACCACCAGTGAGTGTCGAAACCTGTTATCGTATGGCGCTTACTTGGACTAGACTTCAGCTGGTCCCTTTCACCAATTTAATATTGTAGCGTCACATCGCCTATCTTCTCTACTAATGTTCAAAATGAAATCTGAAAATCCAATAGTTATCATACAACGAATGACAATGTAAGTGAAATGAAAAACAAAATCAGTTCAACAAATAATCAAATACATCTGTAAAACTTTTTGTTCCAGACCTGATTTTGCCGAATACTTTGAGTACGTATTTAGCGACACGCCTGCAGCATCACCAAGACAAACAGGCGAAGATATTCGTTATTTGTGAAGCACTACAAAGGACTGTCTACAAATAACCAGAAATCTGCTATCCTTTTAAGATGGTTTATAGATTCTAACTGTTTTCATTCAGTAGAAGTCTTTAACCATTTGAATAGTGTAGCAACACACCCCTATTGGTATTCATAAATTGAACAATTTATAGTACGCTAATAGACCACCAGTGAGTGTCGAAACCTGTTATCGTATGGCGTCCACTTGGACTAGACTTCAGCTGGTCCCTTTCACCAATTTAATAGTGTAGCGTCGCATCGTCTATCTTCTCTACTAATGTTAAAAATGAAATATAAAAGTCCAAAAGTTATCAAACAACGCATGATAATGTAAATAAATATAAAAATAAAATCAGTTCAACAAATAATCACATACATCTGTAAAACTTTTTGTTCCAGACCTGATTTTGCCGAATACTTTGAGTACGTATTTAGCGACACGCTTGCAGCATCACCAAGACAAACAGGCGAAGATATTCGTTATTTGTGAAGCACTACAAAGGACTGTCTACAAATAACCAGAAATCTTCTATCCTTTTAAGATGGTTTATAGATTCTAACTGTTTTCATTCAGTAGAAGTCTTTAACCATTTGAATAGTGCAGCAACACACCCCTACTGGGATTCATAAACTGAATATTTTATAGTACGCTAATAGACCACCAGTGAGTGTCGAAACCTGTTATCGTATGGCGCTTACTGGGACTATACTTCAGCTGGTCCCTTTCACCAATTTAATAGTGTAGCGTTACTTCGCCTATCTTCTCTACTAATGTTAAAAATGAAATCTACAAGTACAAAACTTATCAAAAAACGCATGACAATGTAAGTAGAAATGAAAAAAAAAAACCAGTTAAACAAATAATGACACACATTTGTAAAATTTTTGTTTCAGGCCTGATTTCGCCGAATACTTGAGTACGTATTTAGCGCCACGCTTGTAACATCACATTCAGCTGGTCCCTTTCACCAATTTAATAGCGTAGCGTTACTTCGCCTATCTTCTCTACTAATGTTAAAAATGAAATCTACAAGTACAAAGCTTATCAAAAAACGCATGACAATGTAAGTAGAAATGAAAAACAAAATCAGTTAAACAAATAATGACACACATTTGTAAAATTTTTGTTTCAGGCCTGATTTCGCCGAATACTTGAGTACGTATTTAGCGCCACGCTTGCAACATCACAAAGACGATAAAGCGAAGATTTTCGTTATTTCTCAAGCACTACATCGGACAATCTACGAAAAACAAGAAATCTGCTATCCTTTCAAGATGGTTTTTAGGTTCTAACTGTTTTCATTCAGTTGAAATCTTTAGTCATCTGAATAGTGTAGCAACACACCTTACTGGGATTCATAAAGTGAATATTTAATAGTACGCTAATAGACCACCAGTGAGTGTCGAAACCTGTTATCGTATGGCGCTTACTAGGACTAGACTTCAGCTGGTCCCTTTTATCAATTTAATAGTGTAGCGTCACATCGCCTATCTTCTCTACTAAAGTTAAAAATAAAATATGAAAGTCCAAAAGGTATCATACAACGCATGACAATGTAAGTAAATATAACAAACAAAATCAGTTCAATAAGTAATCAAATACATACATGTGTAAAACTTTTTGTTCCAGACCTGATTTTGCCGAATACTTTGAGTAAGTATTTAACGACACACTTGTAGCATCGTCAAGACAAAAAAGCGAAGATATACGTTGTTTGTGAAGCACTACATAGGACTATCTACGAATAACAAGAAATCTGCTATCCTTTCAAGAGGGTTTAAGTTCTAACTGTTTTCATTCAGTTGAAATCTTTAACCATCTGAACAGTGTAGCAACACTAACACACCCTACTGGAATTCATAAATTGAATATTAAATAGTACGCTAATAGACCACCAGTGAGTATTGAAACTTGATATCGTATGACACTAACTTGGAGCAGACTTCAGTTGATCCCTTTCACCAATTTAAAAGTGTAGCATCACATCGCCTATCTTCTCTGCTAATGTTAAAAAATTTAGTCTTAAAATCCAAAAGTTTTCATACAACGCATAACAATGTAAGTAGAAATGAAAAACAAAATCAGTTCAACAAATAATTAAATACATCTGTAAAACTTTTTGTTCCAGACCTGACTTTGCCGAATACTTTGAGTATGTATTTAACGACATACTTGCAGCATCGTCAAGACAAAAAAGCGAACATATACGTTATTTGTGAAGCACTACATAGGACTATCTACGAATAACAAGAAATCTGCTATCCTTTCAAGAGGGTTTAAGTTCTAACTGTTTTCATTCAGTTTAAAACTTTAACCATCTGAATAGTGTAGCAACACACCATCTGGGATTCATAAATTGAACACTTAATAGTACGCTAATAGACCACCAGTGAGTGTCGAAACCTGTTATCGTATGGCGCTTACTTGGACTAGACTTCAGCTGGTCCCTTTCACCAATTTAATATTGTAGCGTCACATCGCCTATCTTCTCTACTAATGTTCAAAATGAAATCTGAAAATCCAATAGTTATCATACAACGAATGACAATGTAAGTGAAATGAAAAACAAAATCAGTTCAACAAATAATCAAATACATCTGTAAAACTTTTTGTTCCAGACCTGATTTTGCCGAATACTTTGAGTACGTATTTAGCGACACGCCTGCAGCATCACCAAGACAAACAGGCGAAGATATTCGTTATTTGTGAAGCACTACAAAGGACTGTCTACAAATAACCAGAAATCTGCTATCCTTTTAAGATGGTTTATAGATTCTAACTGTTTTCATTCAGTAGAAGTCTTTAACCATTTGAATAGTGTAGCAACACACCCCTATTGGTATTCATAAATTGAACAATTTATAGTACGCTAATAGACCACCAGTGAGTGTCGAAACCTGTTATCGTATGGCGTCCACTTGGACTAGACTTCAGCTGGTCCCTTTCACCAATTTAATAGTGTAGCGTCGCATCGTCTATCTTCTCTACTAATGTTAAAAATGAAATATAAAAGTCCAAAAGTTATCAAACAACGCATGATAATGTAAATAAATATAAAAATAAAATCAGTTCAACAAATAATCACATACATCTGTAAAACTTTTTGTTCCAGACCTGATTTTGCCGAATACTTTGAGTACGTATTTAGCGACACGCTTGCAGCATCACCAAGACAAACAGGCGAAGATATTCGTTATTTGTGAAGCACTACAAAGGACTGTCTACAAATAACCAGAAATCTTCTATCCTTTTAAGATGGTTTATAGATTCTAACTGTTTTCATTCAGTAGAAGTCTTTAACCATTTGAATAGTGCAGCAACACACCCCTACTGGGATTCATAAACTGAATATTTTATAGTACGCTAATAGACCACCAGTGAGTGTCGAAACCTCTTATCGTATGGCGCTTACTGGGACTATACTTCAGCTGGTCCCTTTCACCAATTTAATAGTGTAGCGTTACTTCGCCTATCTTCTCTACTAATGTTAAAAATGAAATCTACAAGTACAAAACTTATCAAAAAACGCATGACAATGTAAGTAGAAATGAAAAACAAAATCAGTTAAACAAATAATGACACACATTTGTAAAATTTTTGTTTCAGGCCTGATTTCGCCGAATACTTGAGTACGTATTTAGCGCCACGCTTGCAACATCACAAAGACGATAAAGCGAAGATTTTCGTTATTTCTCAAGCACTACATCGGACAATCTACGAAAAACAAGAAATCTGCTATCCTTTCAAGATGGTTTTTAGGTTCTAACTGTTTTCATTCAGTTGAAATCTTTAGTCATCTGAATAGTGTAGCAACACACCTTACTGGGATTCATAAAGTGAATATTTAATAGTACGCTAATAGACCACCAGTGAGTGTCGAAACCTGTTATCGTATGGCGCTTACTAGGACTAGACTTCAGCTGGTCCCTTTTATCAATTTAATAGTGTAGCGTCACATCGCCTATCTTCTCTACTAAAGTTAAAAATAAAATATGAAAGTCCAAAAGGTATCATACAACGCATGACAATGTAAGTAAATATAACAAACAAAATCAGTTCAATAAGTAATCAAATACATACATGTGTAAAACTTTTTGTTCCAGACCTGATTTTGCCGAATACTTTGAGTAAGTATTTAACGACACACTTGTAGCATCGTCAAGACAAAAAAACGAAGATATACGTTGTTTGTGAAGCACTACATAGGACTATCTACGAATAACAAGAAATCTGCTATCCTTTCAAGAGGGTTTAAGTTCTAACTGTTTTCATTCAGTTGAAATCTTTAACCATCTGAACAGTGTAGCAACACTAACACACCCTACTGGAATTCATAAATTGAATATTAAATAGTACGCTAATAGACCACCAGTGAGTATTGAAACTTGATATCGTATGACACTTACTTGGAGCAGACTTCAGTTGGTCCCTTTCACCAATTTAAAAGTGTAGCATCACATCGCCTATCTTCTCTGCTAATGTTAAAAAATTTAGTCTTAAAATCCAAAAGTTTTCATACAACGCATAACAATGTAAGTAGAAATGAAAAACAAAATCAGTTCAACAAATAATTAAATACATCTGTAAAACTTTATGTTCCAGACCTGACTTTGCCGAATACTTTGAGTATGTATTTAACGACATACTTGCAGCATCGTCAAGACAAAAAAGTGAACATATACGTTATTTGTGAAGCACTACATAGGACTATCTACGAATAACAAGAAATCTGCTATCCTTTCAAGAGGGTTTAAGTTCTAACTGTTTTCATTCAGTTTAAAACTTTAACCATCTGAATAGTGTAGCAACACACCATCTGGGATTCATAAATTGAACACTTAATAGTACGCTAATAGACCACCAGTGAGTGTCGAAACCTGTTATAGTATGGCGCTTACTTGGACTAGACTTCAGCTGGTCCCTTTCACCAATATAATATTGTAGCGTCACATCGCCTATCTTCTCTACTAATGTTCAAAATGAAATCTGAAAATCCAATAGTTATCATACAACGCATGACAAAGTGAAATGAAAAACAAAATCAGTTCAACAAATAATCAAAAACATCTGTAAAACTTTTTGTTCCAGACCTGATTTTGTCGAATACTTTGAGTATGTATTTAAAGACACGCTTGCAGCATCGTCAAGACGAAAGGGCCAAGTTATTCGTTATTTGTCAAACACTACATAAGAGTATCTACATACGAGGTGTGTTCAAAAAGTAAGGTGACTTTGTATTTTTAAGAAAAAATATTTATTTATTTATCAATATTTATGTTGTCCCCTTCAAAGTAATCCCCCTCAGATACAATACACTTATGCCAGCGGTTTTTCCAATCGTCAAAGCACTTCTCATAAGCACTTTTCGGTATAGCCTTGAGCTCTTCCAGCGATGCAGTCTTTATCTCTTCAATCGTTGCAAATCTCCGTCCTTTCATAGGTCTCTTTAGTTTTGGGAACAAGAAAAAGTCACATGGGGCCAAATCCGGTGAATATGGTGGCTGAGGCATGATTGTGGTGTTGTTTTTGGCCAAAAAATCTCTCACCAGCAAAGATGAGTGAGCAGGGGCATTATCGTGATGCAAAAGCCATGAATTGTTTTTCCACAATTCCGGACGTTTTCTTCGTATTGCTTCTCGCAAACGGCGCATAACTTCAAGATAATACTGTTTATTGACCGTAAGTCCATATGGTAAGAACTCCTGATGCACCACGCCGTGGTAATCGAAGAAAACAGTGAGCAAAACTTTGACATTTGATCGAACTTGGCGTGCTTTTTTCGGTCTTGGCTCATCTGGGCTCTTCCATTGGGACGATTGGACTTTGGTTTCGATATCATAACCATATACCCATGATTCGTCACCAGTTATGACCCTTTTGAGTAAATCTGGGTCGTCGCTGACGTCATTCAACAGTTCTTGAGCGATGCTCATGCGACGGTTCTTTTGGTCAAAATTTAGCAATTTCGGAACAAACTTCGCTGACACACGTCTCATGCCTAAAACGTTAGAAAAAATTTCATGGCACGAGCCAAGCGATATACCAACATCCTCAGCAACTTCTCTGATAGTGATTCGACGATTTTCCAGAACAATTTTCTTCACTGCTTGAACGTTTTCATCAGTTGTTGACGTGCTTGGGCGTCCAGAGCGAGGCTCGTCATTGGCATCTTCCCGGCCATCTTGGAAGAGTTTGTACCACTTGTAAACATTTTTTTTACTCAGAACAGTTTCACCGTATGCCACTGTCAACATTTTAAGTGTTTCGGAGCACTTTATTTTATTTTTTACACAAAATTTGATGCAAATCCTTTGATCCATATTTTTCGATAGCAAGAAATCGCCGAGCACGAAAAACACTTATAACCTTTACGCCTCTCCCAACCAAACAAAAAATGCTATACACTTGAAACTTGGTACAGATGTTCGGGAAGAGTGTACCAACATAACAAAATAAAAAAAATCGATAATCGAAAGTACGTTGCCCGCCAAATTTGAAAAGTCACCTTACTTTTTGAACACACCTCGTATAACAAGAAATCTGCTATCCTTTCAAAATGGTTTTAGGCTCCAACTGTTTTTATGCAGTTGGTGCCTTTCACCAACTTAATAGTGTAGCGTCACATCGCCTATCTTCTGTACTAATGTTAAAAATGAAATCTTAACGTCCAATAGTTATCATGCAACGCATGACAATGTAAGTGGAAAAGAAAAACAAAATCAATTTAACATATAATCAAATACATCTCTAAAACTTTTCGTTCCAGACCTGATTTTGTCGAATACTTTGAGTATGTATTTAACGGCACACTTGCAGCATCGTCAAGACAAAAATGCGAAGATAATTGTCATTTGTGAGGCACTACACAGGACTAACTGTGAATAACAAGAACTCTGCTATCCTTTCAAGAGGGTTTTAGGTTATAACTGATTTCATTCAGTTGAAATCCTTAACCACCTGAATAGTGGAGCAACACACCATACTGGGATTCATAGATTGAAAATTCAATACTACGCTAGTAGACCACCAGTGAGTTTTGACACCTGTTATCGTATGACACTTACTTGGACCAGACTTCAGTTGGTCCCTTTCACCAATTTAATAGTGTAGCGTCACATCGCCTATCTTCTCTCCAAATGTTAAAAATGAAATCTGAAAGTCCAAAAATTATCAGACAACGCATGACAATGTAAGTAAAAATAAAAAACAAAATCAGTCAATCAACAAATAATCTAATACATCTGTAAATTTATTTGTTCCAGACCTGATTTCGCCAAATACTTTGAGTACATATTTAGCGACACGCCTGCAGTATCACCAAGATGAAAAGGCCAAGATGTAAGTTATTTGTCAAACACTACATAAGACTATCTTCGGATAACAAGAGATCTACTATCCTTTCCAGTTGGTTTTAGTCTCCAACTGTTTTCAATCAGTTGGTCCCTTTACCCAATTAAATAGTGTTGCGTCACACCATCCTGGTATTTATGGATTCAACATTTAATAGTACGCTTACAGACCACCTCGACGGTCGAAACCTGTTATCTTATGGCATTTACTTGATTTAACGGTGTGGATGCATAAGTACAGGTATTAAAGCAGACAGATGTGGAAACCACCCAAGAATTCAGGAAAGAAACAAAAATAATATAGAAGACAAATTTAAAAATAAAAAATTTTGTTAGACTTCAAGCATTTACATTTCTTACTGGTCATCTACTTCATAGGATTATCTACGACTAGAAAGACATCTGCTAAATTTTCAAATTGGTTTAAAGGCTCCAACTGTTTTTATTCAGTTGGCATCTTTAACCATCTTAATAATGTAGCATCACTGGGATTTATCATTTAATAGTACCATTTAATAGTATGCTTATAGACCACCGTTTACTAGATATAATGGTGTGGATGCATAAGTACGTGTATTAAAGTAGACAGACGTGAAAAAACACCCAAGAATTTAGAAAAGAAGCAAAAGTAATATAGAAGACAAATATGAAAATTAAAAGGTTTGTTTCCCCTTGTTTTGTTGTCCCTAGACTTTAAGCATGCACATTTCTTACTGGTCAAACACTTTACAGGAATATCTTCGGCTATTAAGACATCTGCTATGCTTTGAAGTTGATTTTTAGGTTCCAACTGTTTTCATATAGTTGGTTCTTTTTAACCAATTTAAAAGTGTAGCATCGTATCATTTACCTTATCTACTTATGTTAAAAATAAAAATCTAAAAGTTCAAAAGTTATCATACCACGCATGATGGTGTAAGTTAAAATCAAAATTAAAATCAGTTCAACAAGTAACCAATTATATGTATAAAACTTTTTGTTGCAGACCTGATTTCGCCGAATACTTTAAGTATGTATTTAACGACACGCTTGCAGCATCGCCAAGACGAAAAGGCCAAGGTATTCGTTATTTGTTAAACACTACATAGGTCTATCTACGAATAACAAGAAATCTGCTATCCTTTCAAGTTGGTTTTAGGCTCCAACTGTTTTTATTCAGTTGGTCCCTTTCACCAATTTAATGGTGTAGCATCACATCGCCTATCTACTGGTGTTAAAAATGAAATCCATCTTAATAATATAAAGTTAAAGATCTTGCTAATTTGACTGCCTCTGACTTTTGCAGAGCCACCTCAAGACCCAGCCCACTGCTTTGACCGAATCTTTATCATTCTCCTTTTATCTTAGTTTAGCATGTAATACTATCTCTATACATATCTAGTAATAAAAGAGAACTAACTACGGATAATAAAGATCTGCTACATTTATCACTAATTTTGACATCAAAAGAAAAGGCATAAACCCTAAACGAAAGTATAAAGAGGATAGACATGGTACCATCAAGCTTGCCCCAACTCTGAGCCTTAAGTACAATAATATTTCACGTGTAAGTTACATAACAATAAATGAAAAGAATTCAAATAAATCGTAAAAATGTAAGTAAACAAAATATACATGTATGTACACTTTTGTGTATCAGGCTTGGTGAAAAGAGAAAATAAAAATACAGAGACAAAACAGACAAATTCGAATTTGAAAAGATATTCAAAATAGATCTCTGGCCTTTTTATAAATAATGATAAGTTGAAATATCTAGCTCCTTCTCGTCTTTTAACAACATTTATTCATTTATTTCTCACGTATAAGTGCAGAGTCTTATCACATGGACTTGCATGGATTGCAACCGCCATCATCACCAACATTAGACAACGTGAAGACTAATAATGGACATCAAAAAGATTGATGAACAGAAGAGAACAATCGCTTGTGGCAACAACTACATTAACAAAATTATTTTTACAAATCTATTAAATATTCTTATCAATTGAAATATAGCAGGTTTGCATCTACATACTTGTTACAGTATTTAGGCGGCTACGATATTTATTTATTAGATTGCATACTAAAGTATATAGATAAACATATTAACCAGAATTAAAATCATTTCTCGATAGTCATAGTCCTATTTCCACTTTCATTTCTCCATACCAGGCAAAAATAACTAAATGTCTTCTTTAATTAATGCCTGGAATACTGCACTACACGTGTTGTGGATTTACTTGCAGTGTGCTATTGATAAACTTTATATTAAGATAATATTTTTTGTTTCATAAAGCAGAGAATGTTGTTTTTTGTCTATTGTTGATTAGTTTATGTAAAAAATATAGTTACGAAGAACTTTATGTCTTTACCTCTTCAATGAATTAACTGATTTCTCATGACATTTTACGTAACAACCTTTTATAACTTCTTCTTATAAACAAATTATGTTCAAGTAAAGTTTAAATTACAAGAAAGTACAGTAACAGCAGCATAAACAATAACTTTATGCTGCCATACAAACTATCGAATCTCTTCAAATAAAAGAACATATTAAAATAGATGCTTCTAATCGACAACTATATCGATACAGAGGATTCAGATTATCATGTCTTTATATTTAAAAATGTAAGTAAATAAGTGTCAGTGTTATTATGACAAAGAACGGAAAAATTTGTCGGTTGTCAAATATTTATAGGTGCGTTCAGAATTTTTCTTTGTTATTAAACTGTTATTAAACTCAATGAAAAAAATGTTAACCATTACTCACTTTAAATCACTTAGTGCTAGATAACTTTGTCTACGTTTAGTTTGTGCTCCACTTGGTATTTTTTATAATTTAACAACAATAAGGTTTTATTTTTTTTTGTAAAAAGAGTTTATCTTATTTAAAAAGATAAATAGCTGCAAATGATAAAAAGTTTATTGGGTCTTCTAGTTACTATTTAAAAAAAATGTTGCCACAATTTCTATTACTCATTAAAGAATCAAAATTTGAATTTTCTAGAATCAATTAATATGAAAGTTAAAAATTTTACCCTCATAAATGGATTGTGCGTTAAATCAGTTTATGTTAAGAACATACTTGCTCATTAATATTGCAACAGATTACTTTAAAGAAACGGTAACAACATCAAAAATATGGATAATCAAAAGAAACTAAAGAAAAACAAAAAAAAAAACAAAATCTATCTACTTTTCGCCATAGACTTCAAAGCAAACAAAAATTCAAAGAAGAAGTTGTCAAAGGAACACAACATTCATGCTTCTGATCATGCTGCTGCTTTCTGCGAACTGCACAACCTGCTTCGACGACAAGGTTGGTGGATATGTACAATAATTAAGAGTAAGATTTATAAAACACCCTTAAAAACGTCAAATAAGACAATAAGAATAACAAAGAACAAAAAATCTAATTAACTAATTATTCTCCACATATATCATGTACTTAATGATCTGACACACTTTATAAACTCTCCATAAATAATGCTTGTATGTACATGTATTTAACACTCATATATATTATACAATATTATTTTCAACATAATTGCCATAATATATATAATAATATATACGAGGGTAAGTTTTTAAGTTCGCGGAATGACAGTGAAAAAGGCGGGTAAACGCGCTCTTTTGATGCCTACCGTATTCAGTGACTCATAATTAGTCTGCATAGTAAAATTTGTTGTGATTGGATCATTAGTTATTAAACTATCGTTGACCAAGTTTTTTAATCGGGAACGAAGTGAAAAAAATGGAGAAAATTGAATTCCGTGCGGTGATAAAGTTCCTTACTAAGCAAGGAAAGTCTGTTCAAACCATACTCAATGAGATGTCATCGGTTTACGGGGATTCTTGCCCAGGAAAAACAATGGTCTACAAGTGGCATAGTTTATTTAAACAAGGCAGGGAATCACTTGAAGCCGACCCGAGGCCGGGGCGCTCCGTTGAGGTGACTACGCCAGAAGTTATTGCAAAAGTAGAAAAAATTGTATTGGAAGATGCTCGACTAGAAAAGAAATGGTTGGAGTATCGGATACAACAATTTTTAAAATTTTACACGATCATCTTGGCATGACTAAGGTTAGCGCACGGTGGGTGCCGAGAATGCTCACGCCATTGCAAAAACAACAGCGCGTGGAATGTTCACGTGCGTTTTTGGACCTCTGCAATGAAGACAAGGATGGCGTATTGAATCAAATTGTTACTGGGGATGAAACTTGGGTTCATCATTATGAACCCGAGTCCAAACAAGACTCCATGCAGTGGCACAAAAAGGGCACAGCACCACCCAAGAAATTTAAGGTTTCACAGTCGGCTGGGAAACTCATGGCAACGATTTTTTGGGACTCAGAAGGAATATTATTGATAGATTATAAAGATAAAGGCATTTCTATAACGGGGGAATACTACGCTTCAATCTTAGAACAGTTAAAAGAAGCCATCAAAGAAAAAAGACGGGGAAAATTAACGAAAGGTGTCCTGCTATTGCATGACAATGCTCCCGTTCACAAGAGCCGAGTCGCACTGGCTGCCCTGCATAAGGTGGGCTTCGATATTTTGAATCACCCACCCTACAGTCCAGATTTGGCTCCGAGTGATTATTATCTCTTTCCAAAAATGAAAAAAGAATTACGTGGTAAGAAATTTTCAACTGATGAGGAGGTTAAGGAGGCGGTTTCGGCGTATTTTTCAGACAAAGATAAAACTTTTTTTTACGAGGGAATAAAAAAACTAATTGAAAGATCTGAAAAATGTATTCGTGTTGCAGGGGAATATATAGAAAAAGAAAAATAATTTTGTGTTTTTATTATTACTCAATACCCTCCATTCCGCGAACTTAAAAACGCCCCCTCGTATATAATAATATTATACAAATTTTCTCCACATCCTAAGAAATTATAAAATGCGGGTAGACATAAATAGAATAATTTTTCTTCGATATCTGGTACCAGACATAACACCACGCCTACCACGACCTACCACCAGACTACCACGCGCTTAGTGCTATAGGTGCGTTAGGTTAAGTAATGCGAATAAAATTATATTTTCAATGTTCCGGGTATATATTCGAGTCGTGTAAATCGTACGTGCGTACTTTTTGTCGTGTTCTGTGTGTTTATTACCTTTATAACTTTTATTGTGCCTTCTAACTATAAACACAGTGTCTTATGTGTAGTGAACATTAAAGTGTTATTATCAGCAAAGTATTGTTTGCTTTCCTTACAAATCGTAAGTAAAACTATGCTCTAAAGAACTAAACACTTTTCTTAGTGTACTTACTACGATGGCCAGAACAAATAGCATGTATATTTTAGTACCAGTAAAGTTATTACTATTTTACCAAGCATTTTAAAACGATATTCGTTATTCAGAACATTTGCAAATACCTGTTACTTTTAGATCGGATTTAAAATATATCATCATCCAAATAGGATATTAAACAAGTCATATCAGTGTGGATATAATTTTTTACATTATGTTTCAGATAAAGGGATAATACTGTCGTAAAAGCAGGCATGAAATGACTGGAAGAAATAGAAAGTAAAAGGTAAGTAAAGTCACTTTTATTTACATAAATACACATTATTATACTGATAGACAAAAGTCAAGGTTAAGTACTCAATTTGTTCTAACAGTGGAGACATATTTGTGTACACATTCCAAACGAAAGTGAGATGACAAAAAAATACCTTCGAATTGAAACCAAAGCAAAAAATCATCAATTAGTAAAAAATTAAAAAATATAATAAAGATTTAACTCCATTTGATCCCACCCCTAAAGTAAAGAATATCTCACGTGTAGTTGTCAGCATTAGAATAGTATCATGATAAATGAAAAGTTATCATCTAAATTATAAAATTGTAGGTAAGTGAAAATTATACAAAAATTTGTTGAACAAATAACAAAATACTCATGTTAACTTTTGTGTTCCAGGCTCGGTTTTACTGAACACCTTTGGACAGACCAGAACCTTGAAGATTTGCTACCCTTAGAGGCTGATTTACTGGTACCCACTGTTTACTGAAAACCCATGTACAACTACTGGCCTAACTACCTATAGCCTAATATCTGTTACAACTGTTTTCTAGGTTAGTTGCTACTACATAAAATATTAAATAGGAGTACCTACGCATAACAAAAAAATTTGCAACCCTGAGAAGTTAATTTTCTTGGCGTAGCTGTTTCTATTCATGAAAGAAAAGTACTGAAGAGTATTAGAGAAATACATGTACTACACATATGGGTCTTGTTTGTTCCTATCTGTTATCACTTATGTTTGTGATTGAACTAAAAACATTTATAACTTTACAAAAAAAATTGCAACCAAAGAACTCAGTGTCACAGGAAAATAATAACACGAAGACAAAACTGTTTTCATACGTAATTCAAATTCCAAAATAAATTCATTACGGACCTTTCTAAACAAAGGTGAGCTGAGCCTTTGGCTTTGTAAACAACATTTACTGATTAATTTCTCTTTTCTTCAGGTGCAGACTCGTATCACATACAGACTAAATAAAGAAGTTAGTTGCCGTCATCACTAATAATAATATGCGTTAAGAAGGACTTCTAATGGACATCAAAAAAGAAAGAGAAAGAGAAGAGAACATTACTGGTAAGTACTTTTCCTCAAATGAAAGTTACACTATTACATATTTGACGTTACCTTCGGATTTAATAATCCGAAGGTAAAAAGTAAATACATTATAATACATTATAATAAATTTTAAACGTTTAATCTCTGAACTCAAAATTATCTCATGTATAAAAATAAGTTAAGGTTCTAGACAGTTTAAAATATAAGAAGTGATAGACATAAAGCGAAGAAAATAGTAAATATAATAACTTTATTTTTACATACAAATGTCGAATCTTCTCAAATAAAATAACATAATAAAATAGGAGTTGCTAATCGACAACGTACACAATCTTCAGACTATCGTATCTTTAAATTTCAAAAATACAAATATCGCTATTCTGACAAAGAATCGATAAATTTGTTGATTGTCAAATATTTAAAGATAGATAGATAGATAGACTCTTTATTGCACACCATAAGTAGGAAACATACAATGTAGAATACAAACAAAAAAAACAGTGGGTGGCCTCATCGCAGTCTGCGATGTCTTGCAGACAAGCGTATAGATAGGTTCAGATTTTTTTTGTAATTAAACTTGGAAGGAAATATTAATTAATACTTTCTGATAAAGTTAGTAGTAATTTTTAATCTAACCCAATGATATGTTTCTGACACTTGTCGACTTTAATGTCATCTGTTACCCGGATACCATTACGTAGAGGTATCCAGGCAATAGATGGCATTATGATGTAGCTTACAAGAATTTTTAATGAGAGTCAAACAAATTCCGTGGACGACTATTGAAGTCCAATTTTGATCTATATAATAATTTGAAACATGTATGTAAATAATAAGATCTTAGATACTGTTGTAATGTAAATAAGACAGTGATACACTGCGATCACCCAATTCTTCAAGAACATCCATATCATAAGTCGATCTATATCCAACTAGAAGTACCCATCCACAGTTTACTGCTGCCAAATAAAAGAAATATGTTCAACAATAGGGTCGGTGACTATGACCAACTTAACTCTGATCACTTAACTCAAAAATTGTCACTTAGTAGTTATTTTCCAGTGCGGATTGTGTAGCTATTACGATTTGTCTCTTAAAAATTTTGCAAGAAAAGTATAAATACTATGGAGTCTGGACATCAAGTAAATGCTGTGTATATCGACTTTAGCAAGGTATTGAATTACATCGATCATGCTACCCCTGTAGAAGTTGAATAAAGATAGAAAATTAAATAGGACTAAGTTGAATAAACTTTTAGTTCACTGTTAACTTGTTCAGATGGTTTTTGTTCATATGCTTCAATCACGTCTCAGGCTGTTGCAATTAACGGTTTTACATCTAAATGGATGCCGATCCCATCTCGTGTTCCTCAGGGAACTCTTATAGGGATCAACTTTTTCTTTGTTTCTTACTTACTTACTTCGGAAGGATCTTAATAATTTTATATAATATTGTTAAAATAACAAATTAGACCTGAATGTGTCCAAGTACTTTGAAGTTAATGTTACACGTAAAATGTATACTTCTTAATTTTACTATACTAATTTATTATTATTAATAATAATGAGCCGCTCATTTGTGTCGAGTCAATAAAGGATTTAAGATTTATACCAAACTAAACAAATACACGCTAAATATGTTGACTTCATCGTAAAAAAAGTCAATAGATCCGTAGCTTATATTACTAGATCAACTTCAAACTTCAAGAATAATAAATCTATTAAAGTTTATTATTGTGCACGGGTGCGCTGTGTCCTCGAGTATGTGTCTGGGTATACAACCCGCATTGTGGTGTAATATATATATAGTATATTGATGATATAGAATTTGATCAGGGAAAGTTTTAAGATATTTACCGTATAAGTGTAATACACTTGTATTGATAACGAATGTGTGACAAGATGTAAAAGATTTCTACTTCTATCAGGTAGATGTACTGTTTCTAATACTATTAATTTACTAAAAATAATTAACGTAGATATATATTGCTCGATTCTTCTCGACAAAAAAATATCGGAGCACCGAATAGTTTACTACCTAAGTATTATCCTCCCTTAGCTGTACCTGGAATAAATGCCAACTACCGCAAAAACTCTATTATTATTCGAGCTAGTAGATACGTAACTAATATCCATAAATTAAGCAGCGAGCTTAAGCTCTTCAGATCCAAATTTTCACATGTTAAAAAAATGCATACTAGAATATTTTTCGCTCCTTAGCACAATCCCAGGAGCGTAACACTTCCTTAGTCTATCTATTTTTTACCTTCATCTTAAAAAAATTGTGTCTAACTGTGATAATACGTTTACATTCAGTTAGCGTCATTATTTCAGCACTAAAGTGTAACTGGGTCGCACCTGTTCATCGATGAGATTCTAGCAGCCGCAACTAAACTTCTACCAATATGAAAAATATAAATATATGTTCTAGTACTATAAAACCTTGAAGTGTGTACTTAATTGAAGGCGGTAACCTTAGAAACTACTCGGCACTTGAAAACCTGAGAAATTAGAGAGAAATCATCGGATATACGATGAGCACGCATAACTAATTGTCACATTTCTAAGAAAAAATAATCTGCGTCTAACTGTGATTATCTGTTAAGGGGTTAGGAGTAGTCAGAGGCCTGCAAAAATGATGATTTTCAGTAATTTTTTTTGCTAGTTAATTGCTTTATTTTACAAAAATAAAAACATAGCTTTAATATATCATGTTTCGACTTGACTTCACCAAAATTTCAAAAAGAAAAAATAATTAATAAGTTATCACTGTTCGTGTAGAGCCCGTTTCTCCAGAAGTCCCTTGTGGTGATCATCACAAGTCTTTGTAGATTCATCTAAAATCAATCGGGCAAGAAAAATTAGTTTTATTAATAAATAAATCTGGTGCTTGACCGAAACTTTTTTTTTAATTAACGAAATGGTGGCCTCAGGATTTTTTTATCACATTTTGGAGAAAAACCGACATAGTTGTTTAAAAATTTCGGAATTTTTGAAAGAAAAAAAAATCTTTCGATCAGGCACGAGTTTTCTGTTTTTCAAAAGTAGTATAAATTTTATTGAAATCTACCGAGCGGTTTTTAAATGACAATGATCACCAGTTCAAAAAACATAGTTTTGAGAAAAACGCATTTAATATTTGGCTATTGATTTAAGTAGAGTTTTACGAATTATTTAATGACTTACACTGAGTCATCTATTCCTAGACTATACAATAGTTCTTTAGCCGTCACAGTTTTCAAAATATCGATTTGCTGGTGCCTCAGTAGCATTCTACCTTCTCGAGTGTTATCGTTAGCGCGCCTATCTGCCACTTTTATACGTGCAGCATCCATTTTTTCAGCATACCGATGAGAATGGGCCTACAATTAAATCTCAGTGTGTTTATTATGACCAACAATGAATTTATACCTCCATTAAATATACAGGTAGCTACATATGCAGCAATTTGAACGATAGTATAACCGTAATTTACCGTTTTTGGGCATATTTTCCATACTAGTTGGTTAAAGTTTTCATTATTGTTTTGATTAAATCCACCTACACATCTTGAAAGTAAATGTTCATTACTGAGATCTTCGTAAATAGGCTTGATAACTATTAAAACATCAGGAGGTAGGGGACAATAATCGTGAGTGTAAGTAGCAAGCTCTCCTCTTACTTCAACGCACTGGTAAGAGCACCAAGAATCTTCGCCTTTTGGACACATATCATGATTCGGTTTTTCATCACTTGAGCCGTAGTGATATTAGCTTATTAATATTTTCAGAACTTCAGAGTTCTCTTGAAACCTTTGAAGTATCACGTATTATGGTAAATCACTTGAAAAATAATTTATTTTAACATAAAACTACCGACTGCTCAGTGCCACGACTACAGGCATACTGGCAACAAAAAAACATTTCTCTGCTTTTGTATTGCCTAGGAATTGTGAATATATTTAGTGGGGTATGTATAGGGAATATGGAGTTCCGGTTCCGGGCTAGTTAACGTCACAACTATTGTTGAACGCTCTCGCAATTAAAGTAAAAACAGTGCAAAATAACCACCGTGGTGCAAAAAAGTGCCGATCTTATTGTAACCTGTGCATGTGTGTGCCGAAAGACTATAAAATAACACTATAAAATCAGTGACAAAGTGATAAGAACTCGTAATAAAACTAGTCACATAACCTTTGAGGTTATATGTCAAACGGCAAACAAAATCATAGACAATAAAAAAATTGACTAAACGGCCGTGTAGTTACTACCAACTTAATAAAACAAATAGTTCGTTCAGAAACGTTGATAAACAAATTGCGTTCTGTTTCTCCTAATGATGTCTTCCGAACTGTCACCAGAGATGTCACTGCTTCTTGCGAAAATGACAGAACAATTAAAAATACAAACAACTGTCATAACAGAAAATGTCACAGCAGTTATATTACAAAAAGTGGAAGAAAAATTAAAACCAATAATTGAGGAGAACCAAAACCTGAAAATTGAAGTCAACAAATTAAACAACAAGATAACAAATCTCGAGGCGAACAATAAGAGGAAAAATGTCATCATTCATGGGCTTGCAGAACCAAATGCAGAGAACCACGAAAACCTAATTACTCTCGTTACATCAACAATGGAGGAATTAGACGTAAAACTAGATATAGGTGAAATAGATAGACTTCAGAGAATAGGCAAAAAAGGTAACAATGATGCTAAAATCCGACCAATCTTGCTGGCTACCACTACCCTTGAGAAAAAGATTCAGATCTTGAAAAATAAGAAAAAAATGAAGCCGAACACCTACATTACACATGATTTACCAAAAGCAGTACTACAGGCAAGAAGTGAAAATAAAAATACCAACACAAACAAAGACAACGAAAAAAGAAAAAGATCCGACACTCCAAGTCCAAAACAATATGTAACAAACGCCAAGGTGCCTAAGAAAAATGCATTTCAGTACCTGCGGGACAGATCAAACTCTTGCTCTGGAAACATCATATATAAAAACTAGCCCACCACTTCCGGAAATCAATCAACTTCAAATAGTTAAACAATACCAACCACAACAAATAATTTCACAGCTAAAACAAAACAAAAACAACAACCAACAACCAATGCTCCCACTACGGCTGGTCACCGCGGGAGAAAACGACCAATACCCTCCAACAAAAAGCAACAGACTGCACATTGCAACATTAAATACATTGACTCTGAGAACACATGAATCTCTACTAGAGGTTGAGGAAGCATTGAAAGATCTTAACTGGGACAGCTTAGGAATAAGTGAAGTGCGAAGGGCTGGTGAAACAATAGAAGAACATACAGGCTATATAATGTATACCAAAGGAGAACCTGGGGGACAGAAGGGAGTTGGATTTATGGTAAAATCACAACTAAGAAATAATATACTAAACTTCATTGGCGTCAGTGATCGAATCGCAATTTTAATTATTAAACTACCCAGTCATCATAAAACATGGGCAATAATACAAGCCTATGCACCAACTGAACAAGCTGACAAAACAGAACACACTAATATCTACAACAACTTATCCCAAACTATACATCAATATTCAAAAAATATAATTATACTTATGGGGGACTTTAATGCCCAAGTAGGGACCAAGCAAAACAAAGACGAATATGTACTGGGTGACTTTAGTCATGTTAAAAGAAGCACAAATGGACAAAGGCTCGTAGACTTATTACTGGAGCATAAATTAATCCTCCTGAATAGCATTTTCAAGAAAAACAAGAACAACAAGTGGACCTGGTTTTCTCCGGATGGCAAATACAAGAACGAAATAGATTATATTATAAGCAGCCACCCAAATTTGTTCACAGACACCTCAGTTATATCAAAGCTAAACTTTAATACCAACCATCGCATGGTAAGAGCATCCCTTAAACTAATACCAACTAAAAGGCCTAGAAGGTATATCACACCATCCAGTATGATCCATTATCCAGAAAACAATAAAATAATAGCCCGTTCCCTATCAATACTCAGCAAAGAACTACTGAAGTCAAATGAAAGGAATTTTAGGGCAAGCTACACGAAATTGCAGGACCAACTTAAAAATTTTAACAAAAACAAACCATCAAAACAAAAGTACGTATTAAGCGAAGAAACACTACAGCTAATTCAGGAGAGAAAACAACTGTTTGATAGTAAAATGAAGAAAGAGAATATTCAACTTATCACCAAACTAAGTAAAAAAATCAGGGAAGGTATCAGAAAAAATAGAAAAACAACAAGACTACAAACATTAGAAAAACATATTTTAACCACTGGAGGTACAAGAAAAGCTCTAAAAGAACTACGAGAATCAAATCCATGGATACCAAGCTTGAAATATGATCACTGCAATGTAACAAACCGAAAAGACATAAACAAAGTAGCTACAAATTTCTATCAGAATCTATATTCCAACCGAGACAATATATATCAAAGAAACTATAGAATCCTTACACCTAACTTATGTTCTTCAGACTCAGAACCTGAAATTTTATACAACGAAGTCAGGAAAGCAATATTAAGCCAAAAACTAGAAAAAACACCAGGACCAGATAAGATTACTAATGAGTTACTAAAAGGTACATTAGATGAACTGGCTCCTGTTCTAACTCAAATCTTCAATAACATTATGTTCTCAGGACAGATACCAGAACAGTGGGAAACATCTCATATAATTCTTATATATAAAAAAGGTCCAAAAGAAGACATAGGTAATTATAGACCGATAAGTTTGATGTCCAACATATATAAAGTTTTTTCTAAAATCATCCTAAACCGTATAAGCACCAAATTAGATGAAAACCAACCAATAGAACAGGCCGGCTTTAGAAAAAACTTTGCAACCATTGACCATATACATACTGTAAAACAAATTATAGAAAAATACAAAGAATATAACAAACAATTGTACATGGCCTTTATAGACTATACCAAGGCCTTCGACAGTATAAGCCACGAAGCTATTTGGGAAAGTCTAAAAAACCAAGGAATCCCTATACATTACTTAAACACAATTAGAACTATATATTCAAATAACAAAGCAAGAATACAACTGGAAGGTTTGGGAGAGACTTTCAATATTAAGAGAGGGGCCAGACAGGGAGACCCACTGTCACCCAAGCTGTTTTCAGCAACTTTAGAGAATATATTCCGAAAGATGGAATGGGACCAGGTTGGTTTAAACATAGATGGACGAAGGCTTAATCACTTAAGATTTGCAGACGACATAGTCCTTCTCGAAGAAAACCCTAAAAAATTAGAGAAAATGATCCAAGACCTAAACAGAGAAAGCGAGAAAATTGGGCTATCCATAAATATCACCAAAACAAAGTTATTAACAAACTCAAGCAAAGAAGAAATTACAATAAATAACCAACCGCTTGAATATGTAGAAGAGTACATATACTTGGGTCAGATCATCTCCCACAATGATCAAACAGACAAAGAAATTAAGAAACGAATTGCAAACGGATGGAAAAAATACTGGTCACTCAAAGAAATCATGAAGGCCACCAATCTTAGTATGGGCACAAAACGGAGAGTCTACAATACTTGCATTCTACCCTGCATTACATATGGCTGCGAAACATGGTCTCTCTCAAAACATCACAGAGCCATGCTGCAAGGATGCCAAAGAGCGATGGAGAGAAGCATGATAGGTATCAAAAAACAAGAAAGGAAACAAAACACTTTTATAAGAGCCAAGACGAAGATTATGCATGTACTTACGAAAATAGTCCAATTAAAATGGAGATGGACAGGCCATATGCTAAGGAGCACTCAGGAAAAGTGGAGTAAAATTGTAACAGACTGGTATCCCAGAGATGGAAAAAGGAAAAGGGGAAGACAACCCAAGAGATGGGAGGATGAACTGAAACTAACAGCAGGCCCTGTTTGGAGAAGGGTCGCCAGAGACAGAACTCAATGGAAAATGTTGGAGGAGGCCTTTGCCAAAAGGCACACTGAACTTAGAGATATCCTCTAACAGAGGAAACATATCTTTCACAACTATTCAAGTTGAGGATAAAGGGCTTATTGTATTGTATTGTATTATATAGGGAATATAGATAAAGGTATAAATATATATATTTATATATATATATTAAAATGGGGAAACATTCATGATTATGAAACCCGAGAAGTCGGTTGCTTGCAGCTGCTGCTAGCTACCTGCTCTCGAACGCCCCGTAGTCCACGAGCACCCTTTGTTAATTGTTGCATAACTCAAAAAGAATTAGTCGGTTTCACTTCAAATTTTCACACAATAATTTTAAAACATTATACTTTAGGAAAATGCAAATAAAAATCGAATTTTGGAAAATTGTGACTACCCCTAACCCGTCAATGTGAATATTTGTAAAAGATTAATCATTAAACAGGACTAACTATGAATTACTAAAGATTTGCTACCCTTTGAAGCTGATTTACTGGTGTCCACTGTTTTCATTCAGTTAGCATCAGTATTTCAGCTCTAAAGTGTAATTGGGTCACATCTGTTCATCGATGGGATTCTGGCAGCGCCGACTAAACTTCTACTAATATCAAAAATATAAATATGTTCGGGTACTATAAAATTATGAAGATTGTGTATTTAATTGAAGACGTTAATCTTAGAAAGTACTCGGCACTTGAAAACCTGAAAATTAGAGAGAAATCATTGGGTATACGATGAGAAATTACAACTAATTGTCAGGTTTTTAAGAAAAAAATAATCTGCGTCTAACTGTGATAATCTGTTACTATAAATATTTGTAACAGATTAATCATTTAACAGGGTTAACTGTGGATTACTGAAGATCTGCTACCCTTTGAGGCTGATATACTGCTGCTCACTGTTTTCATTCAGTTATCATCATTATTTCAGCTCTAAAGTGTAACTGGGTCACATCCGTTCACTGATGGGATTCTGGCAGCGCCGACTAAACTCCTACTAATATCAAAACTATAAATATGTTCAGGTACTATAAAACTATGAAGATTGTGTATTTAATTAAAGGCGCTAATCATAGAAACTGCTCGGCGCCTGAAAACCTGAGAAATTACAGAAAAATTATCGGTTATACGATGAGCACTTATAACTAGTCAGATTTTTAAGAAAAAGGTAACCTCCGTCTAATAGTGATAATCTGTTAATGTGCATGTTTGTAAAAAATGAAACAATAAACAGGACTAGCTATGGATTAATGAAGCTCTGCTACCCTTTGAGGCTGATTAACTGGTGTCCACTGTTTTTATTCAGTTTACGACAGTATTTTAGCTCTAAAGTGTAACTGGGTCACATCTGTTCACCGATGGGATTCTGGCAGCGCCGACTAAACTTCTACTAATATCAAATATATATATATATATGTTCTGGTACTATAAAACGATGAAATTTGTGTATTTATTTGAAGGTGTTAATCTTAGAAACTACCCGGCACTTAATAACCTGAGAAATTAGAGAGAAATCATCGGATAGACGATGAATATTTGTAACTAATTGTCCGATTTTGAAGAAAAAATAATTTGCGTCTAACTGTGAAAATGTTTTAGTGTGAATATGTGTAAAAGGTTAAATATTAAACAGGACTAACTATGGATTACTAAAGATCTGCTACCCTTTGAGGCTGATTTACTGCTGTTCACTGTTTTCATTCAGTTATCATCATTATTTCAGCTCTAAGGTGTAACTGTGTCACATCATCTGTTCGCCGGTGGAATTTTGGTTGTTCTTGTACTATAAAACTGTGAAGTTTATTTGTATGGGTGAAGGCGTTAATCTTAGAAATTACTTAACAACTGAGAACCTCAGAAATTGGAGTGAAATCATCGGATATACAGAGAGTACTTGCTACTAAATTGAAATGTTATCTCAATTATTTACACAATCATTTTATGAACATACAAGAAATCTGACTATTGGATTGTTCTATATACATATCATGAATGAACTGACTCAATAGCACCTTTTTTTCACGTTTTTTCTATGATGGCTAAAACAAGTAGTTTGACCCCGTTCCTTAAGTAAAGAATTTCTTACTTACTTACTTACGTCTAGTTGTTGGTATTAAATCAGTATCGCAGTAAGTAAAAAGTTACCATCTAAACCACTAAATTGTAGGTAAGTGAACATTACACAAAACTTTCTCAAACAAATAACAAAATACTCATGTAAACTTTCGTATTTCAGTCTCGATTTCACTGAAAACTCATGTACAACTACTGGACTAACTACCGATAGCCTAAGATCTGTTCCAACTGTAGGTTCATTTTAGGTTTATCTGTTTGCATTCACTAGAGACTAAATCAGTTGTTACTACATAAAATATGTATTAAGTAGGACTACCTACGTATAACAAAAGATTTGCGACCCTGAAAAGTTAATTTTCTGGACGCAACTGTTTCTAATCAGGAGGAAAAAATATTGAGAAGTATTAGAGAAATACATGTACTACACATATGGGTCTTGTTTGTTCCTATCTGTTATCACTTATGTTTGTGATTGACCTAAAAACATTTATCACTATACAAAAAAATTGCAACCAAAGAATTCGGTGTCACGGGATAATAATAACACGAAGAGAAAACGGTTTTCATACGTAATTCAAATTCCAAAATCAATTCATAACAAACCTGCGGTCATTTTCTAAACAAAGGTGAGGTGAGCTTTGGCTTTGTACACAACATTTACTGATTAATTTCTCTTTTCTTCAGGCGCAGACTCGTATCACATACAGACTAAATAAAAAAGTTGGTTGCCGTCATCACTAATAATAATATGCGTTAAAAAGAACTTCCAATGGACATCAAACAAAGATAGAGAAAGAGAAGAAAACAATCGTTAATAGTAAGTGTTTTTCCTCAAATGAAATTTACACTTTTAGAAAAAAATCATTAAATCCTTAGATTATATCACTAGATCAACTTTAAACTTTAAGAATGTTAAAAACTCTAAAGTGCTTTATTGCGCACTGGTGTGCCTTATCCTCGAGTAGACAATGTATATATTGACGGCATAGTATCTAGATATAGATTGCTCGATTATTCTCGAGAAAAAAAAGGAGCACCGAAGAGACAAATCGGTATTCACACGTAATTTAAATTTTAAAAGGAAATAAGAACAGATCAGCGGTTTCTTTTCTAAATAAAGATTAGTTGAGGTATCTGGCTCTTTCGCCTCTAAACAACACTTATAAATTAATTTCCTTTTAATTTAGTTGCAGTCTTATCACACGGAGATAAAATAAAGAAGTTGGGTCAAGCTGTATCGCATCGGCTGCAACCGCCATCATCATCAATAATGGACGACGCAAGACGAACTAATAAGTGACATCAAAAAAATATTAAGGTATAGACAATACTAAATATTTGATATTACTTTTAATTTTCGAATTAGGTATTAAAAATAAGTTTAAACGTTTAGTTTCGCAATTCAAAAATATTTCATATATAAGAAAAAAATCATTTAAAAAAAAAGTTAATTTAAGAAAATTAAATATGGAATTAGAAGAAAGTAGTGAATACTATTGAATACTATAAGTTTTTCTTACATACAAATGCCGAATCTCCTCAAATAGTGTATTAAAATAGGGGTTTCTAATCTACAGCTATATCTATAACTAACTAACTATTTAGATTATTGTGTTTTTAAATTTAAAAAATGCAAATAAATAATGTCAGAACCAATATAGCAAAGGTTCGACTTTTTTGTTGGTTGTCAAATATTATTAATGCGTTCAGATTTTTTTGTAATTAAACTTGGAAGAAAATTTTCCAATTAAGAAAAAAAAAATGTTAATTCATTATCAAACCATTCAATGCTTCTGAGCTTTTTTTACACTTATTTTATGCTCAAGTTGATTTTTAATACTTTCACCATAAAAATATTTTTTATATTATAAAATAGATAAATTGCTACAGACGATACTAACTCTACCGGGTCATCGAATTATTATTTAAAAAAATGTTTTGTAACTCGTGTATTTACACGGTACACGTGTTTACATTGATATGTTGTAAGAATTTGCGTCACTTATTATAGACTCAAAATTTGAATTAGGAAGAAGCAATTAAAAGGAAAGTAAAAATACACTGCCCGTATAGTCGTCTTATGCGTTAAATCTGTTTTCGTTGAAACTTTTTTGATTATTAGGCTCACAATAAAACACTTTAAGGAAACTGGAATAACACTGAAAATAAGGATAATCAAAATAAGCTATTTAAAAACAAAAGGAAACAAAACTTACCTACTTTTCGTCTCAAATTTCAAAGTAAACAAGTCTCCAAAGAAGAAATTATCAAAGGAACAACATTCCAACATACCGCTCTTTCCTACAGACTGCCCTACCTTTTTTTTAAACCGTGAAAACCCTATCACCCTACCGGAGATTGCGACGGAGTGGTGTGTCGGCATCGTACCGAGTAGACCATCTCAGTTCTCGTACATGACGGTACACTCCTCTAAATGTCCGTCTTTTATTGACATTCAATAGTTTTGATAGTTTATTACAGGATGGTGAGCTGTGTCATTTCGGTCACGGCCCTCAGGCGCAACACGGCATTGATCGTCGAACGCCCCGCTTGAAAACCGATTGGGCGTCCTTCAGATCGGGGCCCACCTCGCAGAAAATATTCTCTCAAAGAATTTACCCGCCTCATCCAGCAAAACGATAGACCTATAGGCTAACAGTGCAGTACGTGGAACGTGCATAACCTGTTTTAACAACAGTTTTCGTTGAAATATTCAACAATTAAGAGTAAGATTTATGAAACACCCTTGAACAACAAATAAGACAAAATAACAACTTATAACAAGAAGGATACCACACTTAATCTCAGAAACTACTCGTCACCACACCTAAGAAACTGGAAAGAAATCATATACAGTTACCCTTAGAGGCTGATTTACTGGTGCCCACTGTTTTCATTCAGTTTGCACCATTATTTCAGTTGTTAAGTGTAACTGGGTCACATCATTTGTTCTCCGGTGAAATTCTGGCAGTTCTTGTGCTATGCAACTATGAAATTTGTTTGTTTGGTGGAACGCTTAATTTCAAAAACTAGTCGTCATCGAACCTGAGAGACCAGAGAAAATCATCGGACGTATGGTGAGTACTTGATCCTAAAATAATCGCGATTGCTGAACATCTTATTCAATGTACATTATTTACGGTATAATTAAGTAAAATATACATTTTTTAAAATGAGAAACAAAACTTACCCATGTTGTGCCACAGACACCAAGACAAACAAGAATTCTACAAAAAAAAAAGAAGCAAAGAGAAAATGCAATATTCTTCTCTATATTGTTGAACGTTTTGCTTAAATGGTTTTGTTGAAGAATACTATCACGTAATATAAAATATAAAACAAAATAAAAATGTGCTGCTCATATGGTCGGATAGGGCGATTTAATGTTTTCATTCTGAGAGTTCGCTATTTTGACAAATCAGTGTGACAATGGAACACCATAAGCGCCTGCATTAATCTTGTACAAGATTAAACATCAAATAAGATTAACTAGAGATTACTAAAGATCTGTTACCCTTAGAGGCTGATTTACTGGCACCCACTGTTTTCATTCAGTTAGTACCCTTGTTTCAGCTCTTAAGTGTAACTGGGTCACATCATCTGTTCTCCGGTGGGATTCTGGTAGCGCCGACTAAACTCCTACTAATATCAAAAATATAGATATGTTCAGGTACTATAAAACTATGAAGATTGTGTATTTAATTAAAGGCACTAATCATAGAAACTACCCGGCACTTGATAACCTGAGAAATTAGAAAGAAATCGTCGGATATACGGAGAGTAGTTGCTACTAAATTGAAATGTTATCTCAATTATTTACACAATCATTTTATGAACATACAAGAAATCTAATTAATGAATTATTCTATATACATATCAGGAATGAACTGACTCAATAGCACCTTTTTTTCGCGTTTATTCTATGATGGCCAAAACAAGTACTTTGACCCCGTTCCTTAAGTAAAGAATTTCTTACGTCTAGTTCTTGGCATTAAATCAGTATCGCAGTAAGTAAAAAGTTATCATCTAAACCACTAAATTGTAGGTAAGTGAACATTACACAAAACTTTGTCAAACAAATAACAAAATACTCATGTAAACTTTTGTGTTTCAGTCTCGATTTCATTGAAAACTCATGTACAACTACTGGACTAACTACCGATAGCCTAAGATCTGTTCCAACTGTAGGTTCATTTTAGGTTTGTCTGTTTGCATTCGCTAGAGACCAAATCAGTTGTTACTACATAAGATATGTATTAAGTAGGACTACCTACGTGTAACAAAAGATTTGCGACCCTGAAAAGTTAATTTTCTGGACGCAACTGTTTCTAGTCAGGAGAAAAAAATATTGAGAAGTATTAGAGAAATACCTGTACTACACATATGGGTCTTTTTTGTTCCTATCTGTTATCACCTACGTTTGTGATTGATCTAAAAACATTTATCACTATACAAAAAATAATTGAAACCAAAGAATTCAGTGTCACGGGATAATAATAACACGAAGAGAAAACGGTTTTCATACGTAATTCAAATTCCAAAATCAATTCATAACAGACCTGCGGTCATTTTCTAAACAAAGGTGAGGTGAGCTTTGGCTTTGTAAACAACATTTACTGATTAATTCCTCTTTTCTTCAGGCGCAGACTCGTATCACATACAGACTAAATAAAGCAGTTTGTTGCCGTCATCACTAATAATACTATGCGTTAAAAAGAACTTTCAATGGACATCAAACAAAGATAGAGAAAGAGAAGAGAACAATCGTTAATAGTAAGTGCTTTCCTCAAATGCAATTTACACTTTTAAAAAAAAATCATTAAATCCTTAGATTATATCACTAGATCAACTTTAAACTTTAAGAATGTTAAAAACTCTAAAGTGCTTTATTGTGCACTGGTGTGCCTTATCCTCGAGTACACGATGTATATATTGACGGCATAGTATCTAGATATAGATTGCTCGATTATTCTCGAGAAAAAAAAGGAGCACCGAAGAGACAAATCGGTATTCACACGTAATTTAAATTTTAAAAGGAAATAAGAACAGATCAGCGGTTTCTTTTCTAAATAAAGATTAGTTGAAGTATCTGGCTCTTTCGCCTCTAAACAACATTTATAAATTAATTTCTTTTTAATTTAGTTGCAGAGTCTTATCACACGGAGATAAAATAAAGAAGTTGGGTCAAGCTGTATCGCATCGGCTGCAACCGCCATCATCATCAATAATGGACGACGCAAGACGAACTAATAAGTGACATCAAAAAAATATTAAGGTATAGACAATACTAAATATTTGATGTTACTTTTAACTTACAAATTAGGTATTAAAAATAAGTTTAAACGTTTAGTTTCGCAATTCAAAAGTATTTCATATATAAGAAAAAAATCATTTAAAATGAAAGTTAATTTAAGAAAATTAAATATGGAATTAGAAGAAAGTAGTGAATACTATTGAATACTATAAGTTTTTCTTACATACAAATGCCGAATCTCCTCAAATAGTGTATTAAAATAGGGGTTTCTAATCTACAGCTATATCTATAACTAACTATTTAGATTATTGTGTTTTTAAATTTAAAAAATGCAAATAAATAATGTCAGAACCAATATAGCAAAGGTTCGACTTTTTTGTTGGTTGTCAAATATTATTAATGCGTTCAGATTTTTTTGTAATTAAACTTGGAAGAAAATTTTCCAATTAAGAAAAAAAAAATGTTAATTCATTATCAAACCATTCAATGCTTCTGAGCTTTTTCTACACTTATTTTATGCTCAAGTTGATTTTTAATACTTTCACCATAAAAATATTTTTTATATTATAAAATAGATAAATTGCTACAGACGATACTAACTCTACCGGGTCATCGAATTATTATTTAAAAAAATGTTTTGTAACTCGTGTATTTACACGGTACACGTGTTTACATTGATATGTTGTAAGAATTTGCGTCACTTATTATAGACTCAAAATTTGAATTAGGAAGAAGCAATTAAAAGGAAAGTAAAAATACACTGCCCGTATAGTCGTCTTATGCGTTAAATCTGTTTTCGTTGAAACTTTTTTGATTATTAGGCTCACAATAAAACACTTTAAGGAAACTGGAATAACACTGAAAATAAGGATAATCAAAATAAGCTATTTAAAAACAAAAGGAAACAAAACTTACCTACTTTTCGTCTCAAATTTCAAAGTAAACAAGTCTCCAAAGAAGAAATTATCAAAGGAACAACATTCCAACATACCGCTCTTTTCTACAGACTGCCCTACCTTTTTTTTAAACCGTGAAAACCCTATCACCCTACCGGAGATTGCGACGGAGTGGTGTGTCAGCATCGTACCGAGTAGACCATCTCAGTTCTCGTACATGACGGTACACTCCTCTAAATGTCCGTCTTTTATTGACATTCAATAGTTTTGATAGTTTATTACAGGATGGTGAGCTGTGTCATTTCGGTCACGGCCCTCAGGCGCAACACGGCATTGATCGTCGAACGCCCCGCTTGAAAACCGATTGGGCGTCCTTCAGATCGGGGCCCACCTCGCAGAAAATATTCTCTCAAAGAATTTACCCGCCTCATCCAGCAAAACGATAGACCTATAGGCTAACAGTGCAGTACGTGGAACGTGCATAACCTGTTTTAACAACAGTTTTCGTTGAAATATTCAACAATTAAGAGTAAGATTTATGAAACACCCTTGAACAACAAATAAGACAAAATAACAACTTATAACAAGAAGGATACCACACTTAATCTCAGAAACTACTCGTCACCACACCTAAGAAACTGGAAAGAAATCATATACAGTTACCCTTAGAGGCTGATTTACTGGTGCCCACTGTTTTCATTCAGTTTGCACCATTATTTCAGTTGTTAAGTGTAACTGGGTCACATCATTTGTTCTCCGGTGAAATTCTGGCAGTTCTTGTGCTATGCAACTATGAAATTTGTTTGTTTGGTGGAACGCTTAATTTCAAAAACTAGTCGTCATCGAACCTGAGAGACCAGAGAAAATCATCGGACGTATGGTGAGTACTTGATCCTAAAATAATCGCGATTGCTGAACATCTTATTCAATGTACATTATTTACGGTATAATTAAGTAAAATATACATTTTTTAAAATGAGAAACAAAACTTACCCATGTTGTGCCACAGACACCAAGACAAACAAGAATTCTACAAAAAAAAAAGAAGCAAAGAGAAAATGCAATATTCTTCTCTATATTGTTGAACGTTTTGCTTAAATGGTTTTGTTCAAGAATACTATCACGTAATATAAAATATAAAACAAAATAAAAATGTGCTGCTCATATGGTCGGATAGGGCGATTTAATGTTTTCATTCTGAGAGTTCGCTATTTTGACAAATCAGTGTGACAATGGAACACCATAAGCGCCTGCATTAATCTTGTACAAAATTAAACATCAAATAAGATTAACTAGAGATTACTAAAGATCTGTTACCCTTAGAGGCTGATTTACTGGCACCCACTGTTTTCATTCAGTTAGTACCCTTGTTTCAGCTCTTAAGTGTAACTGGGTCACATCATCTGTTCTCCGGTGGGATTCTGGTAGCGCCGACTAAACTCCTACTAATATCAAAAATATAGATATGTTCAGGTACTATAAAACTATGAAGATTGTGTATTTAATTAAAGGCACTAATCATAGAAACTACCCGGCACTTGATAACCTGAGAAATTAGAAAGAAATCGTCGGATATACGGAGAGTAGTTGCTACTAAATTGAAATGTTATCTCAATTATTTACACAATCATTTTATGAACATACAAGAAATCTGATTAATGAATTATTCTATATACATATCAGGAATGAACTGACTCAATAGCACCTTTTTTTCGCGTTTATTCTATGATGGCCAAAACAAGTACTTTGACCCCGTTCCTTAAGTAAAGAATTTCTTACGTCTAGTTCTTGGCATTAAATCAGTATCGCAGTAAGTAAAAAGTTATCATCTAAACCACTAAATTGTAGGTAAGTGAACATTACACAAAACTTTGTCAAACAAATAACAAAATACTCATGTAAACTTTTGTGTTTCAGTCTCGATTTCATTGAAAACTCATGTACAACTACTGGACTAACTACCGATAGCCTAAGATCTGTTCCAACTGTAGGTTCATTTTAGGTTTGTCTGTTTGCATTCGCTAGAGACCAAATCAGTTGTTACTACATAAGATATGTATTAAGTAGGACTACCTACGTGTAACAAAAGATTTGCGACCCTGAAAAGTTAATTTTCTGGACGCAACTGTTTCTAGTCAGGAGAAAAAAATATTGAGAAGTATTAGAGAAATACCTGTACTACACATATGGGTCTTTTTTGTTCCTATCTGTTATCACCTACGTTTGTGATTGATCTAAAAACATTTATCACTATACAAAAAATAATTGAAACCAAAGAATTCAGTGTCACGGGATAATAATAACACGAAGAGAAAACGGTTTTCATACGTAATTCAAATTCCAAAATCAATTCATAACAGACCTGCGGTCATTTTCTAAACAAAGGTGAGGTGAGCTTTGGCTTTGTAAACAACATTTACTGATTAATTTCTCTTTTCTTCAGCCGCAGACTCGTATCACATACAGACTAAATAAAGAAGTTTGTTGCCGTCATCACTAATAATACTATGCGTTAAAAAGAACTTCCAATGGACATCAAACAAAGATAGAGAAAGAGAAGAGAACAATCGTTAATAGTAAGTGTTTTTCCTTAAATGAAATTTACACTTTTAAAAAAAAATCATTAAATCCTTAGATTATATCACTAGATCAACTTTAAACTTTAAGAATGTTAAAAACTCTAAAGTGCTTTATTGTGCACTGGTGTGCCTTATCCTCGAGTACACGATGTATATATTGACGGCATAGTATCTAGATATAGATTGCTCGATTATTCTCGAGAAAAAAAAGGAGCACCGAAGAGACAAATCGGTATTCACACGTAATTTAAATTTTAAAAGGAAATAAGAACAGATCAGCGGTTTCTTTTCTAAATAAAGATTAGTTGAAGTATCTGGCTCTTTCGCCTCTAAACAACATTTATAAATTAATTTCTTTTTAATTTAGTTGCAGAGTCTTATCACACGGAGATAAAATAAAGAAGTTGGGTCAAGCTGTATCGCATCGGCTGCAACCGCCATCATCATCAATAATGGACGACGCAAGACGAACTAATAAGTGACATCAAAAAAATATTAAGGTATAGACAATACTAAATATTTGATGTTACTTTTAACTTTCGAATTAGGTATTAAAAATAAGTTTAAACGATTAGTTTCGCAATTCAAAAGTATTACATATATAAGAAAAAAATCATTTAAAAAAAAAGTTAATTTAAGAAAATTAAATAAGGAATTAGAAGAAAGTAGTGAATACTATTGAATACTATAAGTTTTTCTTACATACAAATGCTGAATCTCCTCAAATAGTGTATTAAAATAGGGGTTTCTAATCTACAGCTATATCTATAACTAACTAACTATTTAGATTATTGTGTTTTTAAATTTAAAAAATGCAAACAAATAATGTCAAAACCAATATAGCAAAGGTTCGACTTTTTTGTTGGTTGTCAAATATTATTAATGCGTTCAGATTTTTTTGTAATTAAACTTGGAAGAAAATTTTCCAATTAAGAAAAAAAAAATGTTAATTCATTATCAAACCATTCAATGCTTCAGAGCTTTTTTTACACTTATTTTATGCTCAAGTTGATTTTTAATACTTTCACCATAAAAATATTTTTTATATTATAAAATAGATAAATTGCTACAGACGATACTAACTCTACCGGGTCATCGAATTATTATTTAAAAAAATGTTTTGTAACTCGTGTATTTACACGGTACACGTGTTTACATTGATATGTTGTAAGAATTTGCGTCACTTATTATAGACTCAAAATTTGAATTAGGAAGAAGCAATTAAAAGGAAAGTAAAAATACACTGCCCGTATAGTCGTCTTATGCGTTAAATCTGTTTTCGTTGAAACTTTTTTGATTATTAGGCTCACAATAAAACACTTTAAGGAAGCTGGAATAACACTGAAAATAAGGATAATCAAAATAAGCTATTTAAAAACAAAAGGAAACAAAACTTACCTACTTTTCGTCTCAAACTTCAAAGTAAACAAGTCTCCAAAGAAGAAATTATCAAAGGAACAACATTCCAACATACCGCTCTTTTCTACAGACTGCCCTACCTTTTTTTTAAACCGTGAAAACCCTATCACCCTACCGGAGATTGCGACGGAGTGGTGTGTCGGCATCGTACCGAGTAGACCATCTCAGTTCTCGTACATGACGGTACACTCCTCTAAATGTCCGTCTTTTATTGACATTCAATAGTTTTGATAGTTTATTACAGGATGGTGAGCTGTGGCATTTCGGTCACGGCCCTCAGGCGCAACACGGCATTGATCGTCGAACGCCCCGCTTGAAAACCGATTGGGCGTCCTTCAGATCGGGGCCCACCCCGCAGAGAATATTCTCTCAAAGAATTTACCCGCCTCATCCAGCAAAACGATAGACCTATAGGCTAACAGTGCAGTACGTGGAACGTGCATAACCTGTTTTAACAACAGTTTTCGTTGAAATATTCAACAATTAAGAGTAAGATTTATGAAACACCCTTGAACAACAAATAAGACAAAATAACACCTTATAACAAGAAGGATACCACACTTAATCTCAGAAACTACTCGTCACCACACCTAAGAAACTGGAAAGAAATCATATACAGTTACCCTTAGAGGCTGATTTACTGGTGCCCACTGTTTTCATTCAGTTAGCACCATTATTTCAGTTGTTAAGTGTAACTGGGTCACATCATTTGTTCTCCGGTGGAATTCTGGCAGTTCTTGTGCTATGCAACTATGAAATTAATCACTAATCTTGTACAAGATTAAACATCAAATAAGATTAACTAGAGATTACTAAAGATCTGTTACCCTTAGAGGCTGATTTACTGGTACCTACTGTTTTCATTCAGTTTGTACCCTTATTTCAGCTCTTAAGTGTAACTGGGTCACATCATCTGTTCTCCGGTGGGATTCTGGTAGCGTCGACTAAATTTCTACTATATCATAAATATAAATATGTTCTAGTACTATAAAACTGTGAAGTCTATTTGTCTAGTTGAACGTGTTAATCTCAAAAACTACTCGTCAGCACACCTAAGAAACTGGAGAGAAATCATTGGACATATGGTGAGTACTTGCTACTTAACTAAAGTGCCATCTCAATCATTTATACAATTACCCTAGGAACGGACAATGAATCTGATAAACGAATTATTTTACTCATATATGTGGATTTATATTAATTAATTGCAAAATGGTATACCAGTAGCCCCATCTATTAGAAATTATGTGCAATTTAAGAAACTCTCACTTGACTGTTGTTCCACTGAATACAGTTTTTTACGCGTGTACTTCTTTTGTTTAATTTCAATAGTCAATTCACTCAATTATTAAAATAATACAGTTTTACATCAATATATCATCTTCTTTCTTCATATACATCTTTTTTTAGTGTAGTTTCTTTAATGGCCAAAACAAGTTATTGTTTTTCATAATGCTAACAAATGTCTGATACTTCTAGATCGGATTTAAAACATGTTATCACCCTAACATGGAATTAAATACGTCTTCTCATGTTATATAAAAAAAAGACAAGAAATGAGAGTGGAAGAAATCAATAATGGTAAAAGATATATATTAAGTTGCCGTCCATCCATTTTATAATACATATATAGTACATACTTATAACACATACGAGTATTATAGTATGCGTGGTTGCTAATTGACAGCCGATTTCGGCCAGTCTCAACGGAGACCAATCAACTACGCAAGAGTAACTTGGTGCACAAGTGTGTGCGTAAACTCCCAGGTTCCCACACACTTACAACCGGTGTAGGCGTAGTACAGATGGCTTTACGGGCTCTCTGAGACACGATGGTTAAAAGTCTAACTTCCAAACTCCTGGCATCGAACCCGAGACCTCTTATATTACCTTACTCCGAGACTTCATACGCTAACCGCTAGACTAATGAGGCAGTTCAAGAAATTTGGATCGCATCGTCTCCTATTACCCAAGAGCTTCTTATTAGAGATGGCCATGAACGGAATTGTCCTGCAGGACTTAATGATTCGCTGACTTGTCCGCAGCGGGACTTTTTATCCACCCAGCCCACAGTCACCCATATATCAGGTTTAGCCAGTTCGACCACTTTCGAAAGTCGGTGTGTGTTTTACGAGACCGCTTTTCAGAATGCTCGGAAAATTTAGGCTTGTTCTAACCTGTACTTTCAGTTATCCTTCGTGGGGTGGTATGGCTGCTGTTAAGGTCGCTATGGTTTATCTCTGCTGTGTAGTCGAGATGTAATCCTTACGTTAGAGGAATTGAAACCAGCAAGAAGGCAAAAATTAGATGACTATATTTTATTTACCCGGACCTTAAGTAAGAGATGTTTCACGTGTAGGTGCCATCATTAAATTAGTTTTACGATAAATGAAAAGTTATATGTAAATCATAACATGCTAAGTAGACATTACATAAATATCAGTTGATTGATAACAAAATACACATGTAAATTATGTGATTCAGGCTTGGTTTCACTGGTCACGAAATGAACGAACTGCGAACTGCGAAAGATCTGCTACCACTGTAGGTTAATTTTCTGAGTCCAAGAGTTTTCTTTAAATTGGCATTCTTAAATTGATCATCATCATCATCATCTGAGTTACGAAATCCCGCAATACTAATCAAATTTGTGATAAAGTTATGTTTGTTTGTTTAGTAAACAAGTGCGCTAATTACCACACCAAAAGATAATCACGTATCCTAAACGTAAGTATAGAAGTGAAAAAGTACCAGTGAATGTAATACAGAAGTAAAGTGAACAAGGCAGAGGACAGACATGGTAACATCGATGTTTCTCCAACCTCGGACCTTAAGTACAATAACATTTCACGTGGCGATTGCTGGCATTGAATCAGTATCACAATAAACGAAAAGATGACATATAAATGATAAAAACACATTAAATATTTATTTAATCAAAAATTTTGTGTTTAAATTACAGAAAGCCTTGCTTGATTTCACATTATTCAAGGTAGATTTAAAAAAAAAACATGTAGAAAGCACGAAAAAATGTTATTAAAATCTGAATATCAACTTATATGATAAAAATTTGGTTTAATTGCAAACTACATTTGTTTGAAAAATTCATCCGTTGTCATTGTGTTGCATTTAGCTCGAGTTGCATATTTTTTAGCCGCTTGTAATGTAAGTATAAGTGTAACATATACTGCAAATTATTCAACGACACTCCAGTATATTTGGCTCTGTTCGAAGTCATGATCACAAAGTCGATATAAATGTATTTAATTAAATGACATTACACTAGTATAAAACTAACATAAAACTAAGTAAAGTAGTTGGTAAAAACAGATAACTCGAGGTGGGTCGACGCTGACGCTGTGGCCGTCGTCTACCATCTCATATTTTGTTAATGTGTGCAGCGTGTTCGTACATGGCGTCTGGTGCACTCGCACACACTTAAACTGGCAGCGGCACATTTCTACAAGATAACTTGCTGTTCTTAGAGTACTGTGGTACAACCGAACGCATTACCGGCCCCACACTCCAGCTTACGGCGGCGGTCCGACTACAATACTATACTTTAGTTAGTTTGGTTGGTCGTGTTGATACATTATAAGCACTGTATACAGCTAGTAAGCTATAGTGGCAAACTAAATATTTAAGCCAATTAGTTACTGAAATACAAATGTAACAAAATGATCTGAATGTGTTTGCTCACTATTTGATTTCGAATTGATATATTTCACGAAGATTCTCCTTTTAATCTTACTTAACTTCAATCTTCAAAGGAAAGCAATAAGAGAGATGTAAACTTACAAAAACTCAATCAAAGTCATTTAATACGAGTTTTTTCCATTCAAACAACATAACACACCGAGAAGTAATGACCAAAATGGCGTAGGACACTTGTCGCGTATCATCATTTTGCATTGTATTGTGTCGTGTCACGTCGCGTGGCTTTCGTAGTTCACGTAGGTCACAGCGATATTTTTTTTTAGCGCGTGGTGTTGCCTAGGCTCTGGTGACCATACCGTTTTTTAATTGATTGTCGTGGTTCTGCAAGTAATATATACGTAGGTTAAAATGTATTCGATTTATCAGTTCTTCTCATCGACACGAACTGTATCTGAATAGTTCTACAGACAAGGGGCAATCGCACAGTCAAAAGAAAGCAAAACCTGTAGACTGTTAGAAATAACATCATATTTGACGAGAATCAAGGTCACACAAGTAAATAGCAAAATCGAAAACCGTCAATTTACGAGCACCTGAGTGTAACACTGTTCAAAGTACTCTTTGTTACAACCACGTTTTTCACATTCTAATTTTTACATAGTATAAAATAAAGTCGCTTTTTGCTGTTGTAAGCTTAGATCTTCCAAGTACCCAATGATTTTTAATGCGATTTTCATCAATAGAAAGAGTCATTTAAAATGAGTTTTATATAATAATAATAATAAATATTTCGGACATTTCACACAAAGTTATCTAGTTTCAAACTAAGCAGAGCTTGTGCTATGATAACTAGACTGACTGATAGAATACTTATATACTTTTTCTTCTGCAAATACATACATATTATACATAGAAAACACCCAAACTCCGAAACAAATATTTGCAGATCATACAAACATTTGATCCGACCCGGGAATCGAACCTGAGACCTCAAGCACAGCAGTCGCGTTCACTACCGCTGCGCCACCAAGACAGTCAAAATCAATATGTGTAATACATGTCACATTTGTGATATGCAGACGACATAGTGATCTTGGTTCAATCTCTGCATGGCCTGTAAGAAATGCTCAACAGTCTGAACATTTCATCAAAGCGAATGGGGCTGGGCATGAACATGGAAAAGATGAAAATCATGTATAATGGGCATGTATCGCCGAGTCCCGTGACTTTAAATAGGGATACTATAGGGGTTGGCTAAACTATTAACCTTAGCCAGCACAACTTCGACCGGGAGGTTGCTGGAAGGATTCATCGATTCTGGGCGGGGCGGCGTGCAAGAAGCTACGTCACACCTTCGAGTTGCCGATACCACAATTATTAAGGGCCAACGTATTGAACCCTAGGGCTTATAGAAATAATGACATATCACAATTATTAACATTTACGTCTCTCTCAAAACCTGTCTTACTTTAACTATGAAATTACTTGAAGTTTCGTGTAACATTAATTCATTTTAATGAACCTACTGTTCCATTACGTACGATTTTATAATGTCGGCACTTAAACTTGCCTTTTTATTATCGCTATCTTTCTTGTATAGTTATATAGAGCTATAATGTATACGTAATTTATTCTTGTGCCAAGACAAATAATTTGTCACGTGACATTTTTTGTATATTAAATACAATAGAAAGAGGCGCACTACCACTTTTGAACAGGGCGTGCGTTTTCCGATATTAATAGAACCATGTAAAATGTTATGGAAACGCATACCCTATAGTCGAACAATTTCACTGTTACTGTAAATTACTTCAAAACTCGCATATATTATAAGGAGTTCTTAGTTGAATGACTAACAACATTATGCTATTTAAATCAGTTATGTTGGTTTCATGTTATCAGACGTCATGCATCGACTTACGTCATACCAATCACATGGAGTGTGTAAATTTTTGTTTTCATATGGCAATCCAATAGATCATAACCTTACCGAGAGTGCAGCTGTGTTAGAGACCGATTAAAACCACTACTAGCAATAGGTAGTGAAAATAAGAAATTAAGAATAGATAGATACTTAAAAAAAAGCTGATTATGGATCTCAAGTTCAGCACAACAAGTTCAGTACAATCAATATGAAGTTCTATAGAACAGTATTAAAGTAACCACTGAAACTATTTAGGGGTTATGAGTATAAAAAATGTTAAGCTCGGATTTACTGTTATTCTTGCAAGCGCTGGTTACAATAAAAAATCATTTGGAATGTATTCAATCATTTGGAACAAGGCGAATCGTCATTAGTCATTTAGAATATATTCAAGCATTTAGGACAAGGCGAATTGTCACTAGTCCCAAGACTCACATGCCTGACCGTAAAATCCAGAAGCCAAGTAAACATGTTCAAGTTCCTAAAGTTTAATTTATCTCTGGAAGCGGTAAAGTTCGACGATTTTCTTTGAAAATAGCGACTCATCGACTTTTGTACAAACTTATATATGAGTTTATACGGTTATAGTATTTTCATTTTTAGTCTTAATACTACCTTAATACCTGTAACTTTCATTTATACAAATTAATTAATAAAAATATTAAACTATTATCACTCAACGATTATTCAAATGTGTGTTATTATGCAAATATGTTCATGAAACTTGAAATTATCACTATATATTTTTGGAAAAGATATAAATTCTATATAATACCTCACTTTACTAACGCTACTGCCATACAATAAAAACCTGATAGACGCACAATAGCAAAAGAATAATAAAAACTTTATAGCGCATTATCATCTTTTATTTGAATTGTTGAGTTTCTTTTTTAATTGTGATTCACCCGATTCTAACATTAACCTCAGCATTTTATCATATCATAATTGTATGTAATAGTGGGAGGGGAGTTGCAGCGTCAAATTTGGCAAAATGCCACTGTTAGTGCTAGTGTTGGCAGTGTGCATATCATGAAAGCCGTTTACCAGGCAGGTACTGTTAACACAAATATTTGCCAAATAACAAAGGCCTATTATCGTCATTTGAATGACAATCGATTACAAATGGTTGAGGAAATAATAGACTTTATAAATAACATCTTTTATTTGTCATGTTATCTCCGTACTCATCCTGAGATCGTTATCTAATGTACGTCGAGCGGATGAAAAGCAATCCTTCCTGCAATTTGTTATTAAATTTAGCGCAGCACGTTCGTACAATTTAAAACTTAATAAAATTCAATATCTAATATAACTTAACTAGTATTTTTATTCTCTAAAGCAAACTAGTAGAATGTAAACATCTGGTATAACTTGATAACAGTCAATAGAATTCTTTAAACGACTTTATCAATTTGTTATTGTATTATGTTGTGTGTTCGTGTGCGTGTGCGTGTGCGTGTTCGTGTGCGTGTGCGTGTTCGTGTGCGTGTGCGTGTGCGAGTGCGTATGAGTGTGCGTGTGCGTGTGCGTGTGCGTGTGCGTGTGCGTGTGCGTGTGCGTGTGCGTGTGCGAGTGCGTATGCGTGTGCGTGTGCGTGTGTGTGGGCTTTAAATTTAAAAAATATTGTTCAAAAACTTCGTATAAGAAATCTACGGATGAAGCGAAGTGCAGAATTATTTAACAAATAATAATTTAGTAACAGTGTTCTTGGAAAATTATATTTAAAGGAACGTACTTCCTAAGCTACAAACGAGAAAATAATTTGTTATCTTCATTAATTAGTACACAAAAAACAACAAACAGTGAATTAAAATTAAAGAAAAATTGTTTCTACTTTGTGGTTTCTTTTACAACAATTCAATTATGTTAGATAGAAGACTTTCCAACATCCAACAGATTTATCATAATTAATCTATATAAATTTAGTCTAATTTTGCATAATTTTTATTTTTTCATCTTCTTCAGTATATGCATACATCAATAAAAATGTTTTAAATCTTTTTAAAAGAAGTATGGTGCACGGAAAAAAGGAAAAATAGAAGTTAAATTTGAAACAAACCCTATTCCAACCCGTCTGGCCAGGGTGGTATAATAGGCCAAAACCTCCTTGCTAAGCAGAGGTCTATGTCCAGCAGTGGACTGTAAAAGGCAGTTAATAATGGTACACGGAATCGTGTTGTATTTGTGATACTTAAAGTTAATAATCATGTAGGTAGAATCCATTCAGATAGTTTCATATTTTTAAACAATATGTGCTACGAATTGGAAAATTGTGTAAACACTTATGCACAAAACTATAACAGTTCTTGTATGTTTTGTTTTTTCTAGGTCTTTAAAAGAACGACACTGAAAAATTACAATTTAAAAGAATAGTACACGCCTGTAAAATAGTAGGCAGTAGCTATATAAGATATTACCAAAATATAAATAAATAAGAGAACCTAGATGGTTCTATTACGTATTTATATATACAGAGAGATACTCGCTTAGACTAAATAGGTCAAGCAATTTCCAAGTTGGCCTCTGTTCACGAGTACAGTAAAATACCGTTACACCTGTACCGACTTTAGTGAACTTAATATTCAAGTTTAACAATGGATATTCTAGACAGAAGACACTAAAGTGTTTTAGATAGTTTCTTAGATATACAATTAGATTAATAATAATACCTTGGCACATCCCACAACCAGTCATCCAATCCCTTAGGCAGTGCATGTACTGTAGTAACTAATAATAGGTTAAAGAATGAGGACAGTTTTCTTCATTATAAAATCCTTTGAAAGAAATGTCAAATAATCTATCCCGTATCTGACAATTGGTCGACTTCAATTTCTCAACTTGTCAGGAGGTCCCCTAACTGGGATGACAGTTGTCGTAGTAAGTGTGTGCAACACAATGCCTTTTACGTCCCCAAGCGAGGCGTGAAAAAGCATTTTACTAGGCCGCCATAGTGTGGGTCATCATACTGCATTGTCTGCATTCGCAATGAGTATAGTGACCAGAACTATTGAATTCTATTCATGCTTTCCATCAAGCAGATTAGAACCACTTTGGCAGGTTCTTAGAATAATAAAAAAACTATAACTTTTTCTACAGGCAGAGTAGCCACTTTGCCAAAGGCTTTGGCTCTTCATATAGAAAATCTTCTTACAGTTTTATGAATAGTAGTTTTATTCTTGTTATTAAAACCTCAATAATAAAATTCCATTCCAAGAAATGTTCTAAAGTTTGAGACCTTATAAATGATCATATTACTAGCAGTGAATCACAACAAAAACAAACTTTCCTTTTAGTCGCATTTATCAACAACGCAAAATATCTTAATAAGATTTTCTTGAGTATTTTTCGACACAATTCAGTGCCGTAACATCAAAAAACTTTACATGTCACATCACATTTTTCTACATCACGGGTGTTCGTACTTTATAAACGAAGCCGACGTATTATTCATGAACATGCTTCCAACAACCCATCGTTGGTGGGTAATGCCACGTATAATTTTGTACTTTGTGCCCCTCATGGTGACATCCTACGCCTGTGCAATATAAATTGTAATACATGTATTTTAACTGTTCTCTGCATTATATACATGTTTTATTTAATATATACATGATAAGTTTTTGTGAGCATGAATATGAATTAGCACACACTTCAATATTGGTTTAATTCAATTAATACCTAAATACACAATCGTTATTCAATCTTTTAACATTATATTGACAAAAATGAATAACTTTAATATGATTGAACGGCCTTTATATTGACACAATTTGAATATTCAAATCTAAATCTGCCTTTCAATTTCAACCGCCAGGTACTGGGTTTCCAAAGTAATAACAATACAGTCTAACCTATACCAATATAAATAAAGCTAAAGTGTTTATTTGTTACGTTGGTTGTAATAATAATTAATTATGACCAAGGGACTTTTTTTTTTCTTTTTTTTTTTTTTTATCTTGTGGAAACCCCCTCGTGCCGTCACCCCACCGGGGTTTACGGCGGGGTAGTGTGTCGGAATCGGACTGACTAAAACCACATGGTGTGCCACTCTGCGCCTGACATAAGAGGGATCCGGGAACAGCTGCTATTACGTCATCCAGATCTCTCCTAGCGCCTGCCCGCTGCCGTGGGCACCTTCTACGGATAACCTCTCCATTTAGGCGACGTACGGCACACGCGGACGTCGCCTCCTCGTGGCTGGCCACTATAGCGGATGGAGGGGAAAACCCGTCCCGTCCACCCGCGGCCACACTCAAGGCGGCATGAGGCGCTGGTATGCACGCCTCCGCCGCCCGGCTCGCCGGCGGCGAATTGGGTCCGAGTGGAGATTGTCCTCCCGGGCCCTCTCCGCCGCCTCCTTCCGCGAAATTACATCTTCGCAGAAGGTTGCGACCGCGGTAAAACAGCTGTCGCTACCGACCATGGAGCGTATGACGGCCGGTAGCGAGAGATCTCCTCCAATAACTGCAGTGAGGACCCCACGCTGCGCCGCCCAAGCGGAACAAACCGCTATCGTGTGCTGAGCCGAGTCCTCACTGCAGTCACAGTGGTGACAGGCGGGACTCAATTCCCTCCTGGCGACCGAGTGCAGATACTTCCCAAAGCAACCGTGCCCGGAAAGGATCTGCGTCAGTCGGAAGGAAAGGGTCCCGTGCTGTCGCCCCGCCCACTCGGCGATGACCGGCTGGAGAGCCTCCACGGCGGCAAAGCCAGCACGTGGAGCCTCCAGCCGGGACGACCAACGAGCCATCGTGACTCGACGAGCGGCCTCTCGCCACTTGCGCATCTCTTCAGGCGGGGGCCGTATGCCGCTACCCGCCCGGAAGTCAGCCGTCCGCCGATAAACTTCGGCGAGCACTTCCGCCTCCAAGTCCCACGGCGGAGTTCCGGCCAAGGCACACGCCACCTCCGTCGATACGGTGCGGTAACCGCGTATGGCTCTAACCGCCAATATCCTCTGAGGGCGCCAGAGGCGAGCCCTATTCTGAGCGGTCAGAGCCACCGCCCACACCGGTGCACCATACAGTGCCATTGACCGGACAACCCCCGTGTATAGCCGTCTCGTCGCGACGCTGGCTCCACCCAAATTCGGCAAAAGTCGCCCGAGGGCAGAGGCAGTGCCGACCAGCTTTGGAGAAAGCTGTCGGAAGTGCTCGTTGAAGAGGCACCTCCCGTCGAGGATCAGGCCCAGGTACTTCATCTGGGCCTGAACCGGTACGAGGACCGAATTGACTACGATAGAGTCGCCGGGTGGGGGACCACGCCGGGGCCCATGGAACAAAAGGGCCTCCGTCTTATCTAGGGCCATCCGTAACCCCAGCGCCTCAATAACGCCCGACCACCAAAGAGACTCCCGTGGTGGCCAGGCGCGCCGCCTCTTATGACCAAGGGCCTCGGTCAACACCTTAAGAGGCTCACGTTAGAAGGTTGGATCAAGAATCTCATGCGGAAGGCAGTCCTCCTTGACAAGGTCCCTATAATAAGGGCGTTCCTGTCTTTGAAGCTCTGTACCTGATGTCAGTGGTCTATTTTTTATATTTTCAAATATGTATTTTTGTTCTTTTTTATGTATTTAAAAATGTAATCAATATTTATGTAATGAAATAAAGAGAATATTCTAGAGAAAACCAATTTTCTGATATAATATGCAGACGCATTTAAGAAATGTAAGACGTTGCTACTAAAATAATAGAAATAAACCGACATAATAGATATTTACCGACAATTGTATATATCAGACCAAGCTATAGCTTAGTATCAACTATAACCAGGATGATAGATACTTTGTCAATGTTCCAACAAAACATCTGCAACCGACAGCGGGAGTTTCAGATTGCCAAGCAACCTTCAATGTTGGATTTACTTATCGATTACTACAAAATATATAAAGCCAAAACCACTGTCATTGAGAAAATAAATTGGTAGACAATTTAGCGGGACTATCTATTACAGATTTAAAAAAAAAACTGTAAAGGTTTTGAAAGTTTATTATCAATGACAATAGCGAGAAATTCTTATATAAATACATATTTCGAAAGAGACGTTGTCGTTACGAGTGGACTATAGTCGTCGTTATTCTTGTTTTATTTATTTAGGATACACCTGCCTGAGACGGCGAAATGAGGGAGCGTCTTTTATCTTTTATTAAATGATTTATTTTGTTAAGGGTTCTTCTTAAACGTGAGGAACATACAGAATAATGAGTTTAATCTGAATTCGTTCAGCTTTTAAACGTGATGAATTTACAGAACATGCAGAAAGACACACTCTCACATTTACAAAACTTGAATAGATTAGATTAATTTATGTTTACGGCCTTTGTATATCTCATGCTAAAATATGGTGCGCAAACTAATGTCTTTATTTCAATTGTTTGGTTAGTGACCCATTTTTTAGCTTACGTTTGTAAGTAAATTAAAAAGTAAACCGTTTACCACTCAGTCTTCTCACTAAATTGACTAATTTTTTTTTCAGTACCGGGTATAAATCATTTTGTTTCAAACTATATAAACTAGTAATTTGATAACTAAATAAAAAGATTTCATTTTCGTTTATATAACTTTAGTAATGCTACTTCGTTTAAATGGTCGCGAAACCGGTGCACCAACCCTAAATTTTCTTAGGTACATTCCTGATAGACAAGCGAAAGAGCGAGCGGCATGGATAATTTATCGTCCTGTATGAAATCTTTCAGATTTAGTTTCTAACAATGAAAAATAAACAGAATTTTAAAATTATATCACATAGCATACGTATTGTTATTATTTTTTTATATACATCTTATATAATGTTTAATTAATATTGGTAATATATTTAAAGAACTTAGAGTCCCAAGTCAACCTCGCCTTCATTTAAATTTAGTGCAGTCTTTAATTAATAATGAGGAGAACTGTTCAGATATGACCTAACAAGGGCCAAGAGATTGGATGGTCGCCCGAGGTGCTGGAGCCCAAGTTTTTACAATTTTTTATGAGGAAGTAGGGAGAGAGGGAGGTATATTATATGGGGTAAGGATTTTTGAATCCAAAAATGAGGATGCCAGCAAGGTTATTGCTGAAAATGTGTGCATAAAATATATTTCACATTTTCTAAAGTTAATACTTAAACGGGGTACTGGTAATTTGAATGCAACATTTTAAAGTCAGCCATTCAAATGCAAGAGTTCACGTGACCTAGATCCGATCTTCTCGGTCTTATCTTTCGGATGAATTAATGAGTTTTCGTAACTGAAAAGTCGGTATCGATATACGTAACAGATATTGGTTGTAAGATACAACATCTATTATGTGCTATTTTAGCTTTGTCTATTCTTTATCTCTTCTATTATGTGCTATTTTAGTGATTATTATTTTTACTTATAACTGCTGTCGTTACTTTATGTATATTATTTTAAACTTATCATTTTTCGAAGTTAAGAGTCAGACAAAAACTATGTGGAGACAAGAAGTACCATAATTCTAAGTAATTATTGTATATGTATACACATAATATTTATATGTAACCTACCTATAACATGACTAACGTATAGCTAAGAAAAAAAAATTGATAAAAAAGTACAAAAACAGAAAAAAAAATCCTCGTAACCGATCACCTGTAAATACTAAACGAACTCATAACAGAAGGAAGACAAATAAAATGTTCACAAAACGGTAATAACAACAGTCAGTTGAACGCTAGAAAGGTTTCTACGCCTACGTACCCTGCACCTATTATTTCTTGTAGTGCTACCTGCGAATTGTTATAGTTTTATTTTAAACTATATATATATACTTATATAATCTGATTGTCGAACATGGCTCCAACGATTTCCAGGAATTTTAGTATGCTAGCGGTTTCGGGGGCAACAAATCGATCCAGCTAGGTTTCATTTTAAGAAAACGTTATTTTATCCGTATTATCTAAAACAATGTCGAGCAAAGCTAGATTTCCAGGTACGCCATAATAGAATAGCAAATAGTACGAACGCGCATATTATTTGTTTGCGTGACAACTAGAAGTATCACTGAAAGGGCATATGCATCTATGTGCATGTAATAATACCAGAAGCAGAAAAAAGTCTGTGTTTTTATTCGTTAGTATTAAGAATTGAAAAAAAAATAAGTATTTTAAAATTGAAAAGTAACATTTACTAATTATTTGCGTTTTAATCTCTGTTACATGCATATAAATTCTTAACAACGTTTATTACGCATAAGTTTTGTTAAAATATTGTCTTCTAGCGTTTAAGTGTCAAGAATTCGTTTCTAGTTTTGTTATGTAGTGCTATTGTACTAATCAATATGTTTCTATTAAGAACTTTATCAGTTCCATGTTATTAACGACTACCCTCGGCTTTCATTAAATCGTTTGGTTTTCAATAAAATTCTGTACAATTTGTGAAGTTACGTGTCATTTTGTGTTTTAATTAAAATATTTTCTTTTATTTTTTTTTTATAATGTAGTTTTTTGTAATTGAAAGGAAAAAATAAAGTTACTTTTGTCTCTAGGCTAATTAACTTGTGAAAATTTAGTTAATTTGTAGTCTAAATATATTAAGCAGCAGCCATATTTGTCAATTTTTTTAATATATCTTATGATACGTCCGGCAATATATCCAACAAAAATTGTCCTATTTTTTTTGAATTCGCGGGTAAGTAAAAAACTCAAAGAGTCATTGTCAGAATCGTCGATATCTTCTAGACGGTACGAAGCAGTTGTTACATTAATAATTTATGTTGCAGAAATACAAGACAATATTGCAATGATCTCTAGAGGAATAAAATAGCCAGTGTCTAGACTTCTCATTTCTAAATGAGTTAACAAGTAATTTCCCTAATTGAAGAGAAAAAAAATGCTAAAAATAGGCATCATAGACACACCGCGATTGAGGTTTTGTGTTCCGACACAACCATTTAATTATCAGATAAATTAAAAATAAAATTACCCACATAAACTATATTGATAGAATATTCCATCTTTTTTATTTTGCGAATAACTTCTTTCTTTTTTCTTGAAATCTTTTGCTATCGACTTATAACGTTATTACACAATTTGTGATACACAACTTGTCGCGAGATCCAAATAAGTACCCGTATTTACTTAGCTTGAAGATATTAAAAATATAATGAAATTGATATCATCAACAGCCTTTTACAGTCCACTGCTGGACATAAGACCTTAGCAAAAAGATTTTGGCCTACTATACCACGCTGACCAGAAGGGTTGGAATAGGGTTTGTTTCAACTCTCCCGGATCCCTCCTATCTCAAGCGCAGAGTGGCACACCGTGTGGTATTAGTCGGTCCGATTCCGACACACCACCCTGCCGTAAACCCCGGTGGGGTGACGGCTCGAGGGGGTTTCCACACGTTAAAAAAAAAAAAAAAAAAAAAAGGGTTTGTTTTAACTCCAGCCGGTTATCGCCGAGTGGGCAGGCGACAGCACGGGACCCTTTCCTTCCCACTGACGCAGATCCTTTCCGGGTTGCTTCGGGAAGTATCTGCACTCGGTCGCCAGGAGAGAATTGAGTCCCACCTGTCATCACTGCGACTGCAGTGGGGACTCGGCTCAGCACACGCTTGTGGTCTGTCCGCCTGGGCGGTGCAGCGTGGGGTCCTCACTGCAGTTATTGGAGGAGATCTCTCGCTACCGGCCGTCATACGCTCTATGGTCAGTAGCGACAGTTGTTTTACCGTGGTCGCAACCTTCTGCGAAGACGTAATTTCGCGGAAGGAGGCGGCGAAGAAGGCCCGGGAGGATGATCTCCACTCGGACTCAATTCGGTGTCAAGTCGGCGAACCGGGCGGCGGAGGCGCGCGTACCAGCGGCTCATGCCGCCTCGAGGGTGGCCGCGAGTGGACGGGACGCCTATAATAGAGAGTTTACCCGCAGATGGTGCCCGCGTTAGCAGGCAGGCGCTAGGAGGGATCTGGATGTCGTAATAGCAGCTGTTCCCGAATTCCTCCTATGTCAGGCGCAGAGTGGCACACCGTGTGGTTTTAGTCGGTCCGATTCCGACACACCACCCCGCCGCAAACCACGGTGGGGTAAATAGAACCCATCAACACAGACTCAAATGCTTATAATTACGTAGACAATGTTGCTTTTAGCTTACGGGGGAGCCCTGGTACCCATAACACAAGTTAAATCTTATCATGGGTGCCAGAGTTCAACTACAATTTGTGTCTTGAATGTTTGCTGTTTATTGTAAGTTGGAGTTTATATTAAATTGATTTTGAATGAAAATGGTTATTATTATTACAGTTAGATCTAGAGACAAGATTTTATGAAAAAAATTTAAGTTGAGATTATTATTATAATCTTGGCTAAAGATAAGGACTTGTTCGTAATATTATTAACAAGCAGATTGCATATACAGCAGCGTTGTAGAATTGATTGCTCGTAACAAGTTACTGCCCTGCGATCCAATTTCTTTAGACTGTAAGCCTAACGACGTCATGGTAGATTCACAGGAAGGATGAAGGAAATTGCTGGCGGAGTTCTTGTTAAAATAAAACTGGTTAAGTTAGTCTTGTAAACCGATATAGCATCACAGCTAGCTATAGTAAAAAATAACGAGGATGAGTTGTAATCGTCTTCTGACTTGAGAAACAATAGACTGTTACACCAAAAAAATGGCCAAGTCTCTCACATGTACTCGTCGAAGCTCCATTTTTTTTGTGAAATATTTACATGGTACAAATTTTAAAATGAACGCAATTTTATAAATGGCAAGGTCATTGTGCGCTTTATGTTCAAATAAATAAATATTTTCGGTCACCATCTAGTTTTCCATTAAGCAGAACTTGAATTAAGACAGTTAGATTGACTGACAGACTATTATTTAAATACATGCATATAATACATAGAAAATATCCAGACATTTGGTCCGACCTGGGAATTGAACCCGAGACCTTAGCAAAGCAGTCGCATAAACTACTACTGCACCGCCAAGGCAGTCAAAGTACCTATTGAATATTCGGGTTGCGAAAAATTGTCTTTCTCTTATATTGATCTACTTGAAGATACAAAACTCCTTTTCATTTTATGAAACGGGTGTAATCTTTTCGAGGTTACGTTACGTAAGTACATTATTAATATGTCGGTAGGTGGTTTTTAAGTAAACAACGTTTGCTTCACTCGCTAGTTTATAAACATATAAACATGAATTGTTTATATTTAGAAAGCTCGCGTAATAAGCATACATCACATCTCTATTTTACTCTTCAGCAGCAAGCTTTTGCATATGCCCTCAATTTTACCATTTAAATATCCAAAGGTCTGCTTGACGAATTAAACTTCACAGGACAACACTTTACATAAGTGGGATTAATCAAGTTTAGCTAAATTAGCTAAACGTGAGTACTAAATACCATCCCGTTTACTTACGATGTGCAAATCTGAGTGTATGTGTGTGTACGTATGTATCTGTACCAGTGTGTTCCATGGGTATTATTTTCTTTCTATCTGTTCGTACAATTAAAAAGACAAAAAAATGTGGAACGGGGACATATTTTCTTATCATTTATCTTATTCCTTTATTATCCTAAAACTGGTAGTGGTAAAATCTAGTGATATGAAAACATACCACCACAGCGTACTCGTACTTAAACAAAACGAATAAATGGCTAACAGAATGTGTGAAAATATTAAAATAATACATGGAACCCTGTCTTCCTTATGGAACTCGATCATAACAACAAAATTCTTAAGAGATGTAAAATAATTGATAACAACGAAATTAGCACACTTAGCATTACAAACTCAAAACTATTACTCTCAAAATATAACAAAATCGACATGGTAAAAGGACACTATCAATCAGCTATCAATATCTTTGACAGACACAATAACTCACAAGAATATAAAACGTAAATTAAAAAAAAATTAAAAAAATGAGTAATTAAAAACGATACACACTAAAACAATAACAAAAACGTTAAATACAAACTTGTTTAAAGCCGTGCAACAACCACTATTGTACACTACACACTATTGTAACTAGAAAGTGTGTTGTAGATAGTGTACTACTACACTATTGTAACTCTTTTATATAAATAAATAAATAAATAAAAGGTGTGCAGCACCGAGCCTGAGAGACCACCAATTTTACAACGCATTTATTTCACGGCTAGGTAAATTCCCGGTAACATATTATATAAGTTATTGAATATTGCTTATCATATAAAAATAATAGATAACAAAAATTATAGAAAACAGTAACATTATGTAAGAAAATGTCTGTCACAAAAAAAATTGTCTTAATTGAGCGAAGATACTACGTCCGTGTTTTGATAAAAATTTAAAAACTGAAACAATTGGAAGTAAATTGGAGAATGGACTAATGTACGGCAAGGTTCTCTGTAACCAGAGGACCCTGCCGTACACCCTACTTTTTAGCAGGGCAGTAATCAGAGAACTCTGCATTACCACATACGTGTAACGCAGAGAACGCAACCTTCGATACTGGAATTCATTCAATTTATTGTCGTGAAGATATTAATATTTACTTTTAATTAATGAGAGTCATCGTATATTTATAATTTATATAAAAGTCCTACTATTTAATACAGAAACAGCTACATTATTATTCTAAGTTAGGTGATACCTACTAGTCAAACTCTCGATTTACATCTAAAACAACCGTAAATCATTTTTAAATTTGACATTCAATAAATTAGCAAAGTCAATACTTTTTATCTACGTCAACTACTTTATTAAACTTTGTATAATATTAATCAAATATTTGCCAAAACCAGAGCAAACTTGTTTGTCCTTCGACCTTTCGCAATTCTCGGCGTCAATCTAAAACTCTCAAATGCTGAAAAGTAAACGTCCCACGTAGTATCGCTAAATAATTGATCGAGAATCAAAGTTTCGTAAATATTTTCATTAGAGTGTCGTGCCAAAAGCAGTGGGGCTGAAATAATTGTACTACCAAGATATGAAGTAGTTTGCTTAAGCTCAAGTTTACCAAACTCCTTGATTTTCACTTCCCCCTAAGATGAGACGTGAAAATGGGACACTCTAAATTGCCCACCTCCTAACTGTGGGTTGAGGAAAGCCGCGGGAGGAATTTAAAAGCCTAAGGCGGAAATCCTATGACTAGTTAATTATTTTATAAATAATAGAGGTGGTTTTCAACCCATAAGGTGTTTAATTTTTTTAGTATAAAAATATAACTATTATAAACATTACAAGTAATTAATGCTACGTTTCATTTGTAAGTAATAATATACTCGTACTGTCATTACTGTTTTCATGTTACTTTTATATTAAAATGTATGTTATTCATAACGCGTACAAAAGCATAGTACGAAAATAATAATATACTTATTATTATTAATAGTATTACGCCAATGTTTAAATCTCGTATGGTGATACGAGATTTAAACATTGCCGTTAATAATAATAAATATATTTAATTTCGTTAGACTATTAAATAGTGTTATATAATAAACAATAATCACTCTAATAAATAGTAGTATAATTATTGTACAGTATTAATTTGTAGGTAATCATATTATAACATTTTTTACAAAATGTATTATAATGATTTAATAGATTTAACATTAAAAATTATATGCATAGACCTAAATGTAGTGTGTGCACTAATAATTTTCACTAATTTAATAATTAATTTTTGATAATTTACGTATTCTTATTATATAAAATAACGTTGCAGATTCGTGTAGCAAGGAAAAAGTATTAATATTAGTTTAGAGAATGTTAAATATTAGGTTTTATGCTCCAAACTTTAATTCAGGTCTGTTTCTTATGCCTGTTCTTTTTTTTTTTTTTTTAACGTGTGGAAACCCCCTCGGGCCGTCACCCCACCGGGGTTTACGGCGGGGTGGTGTGTCGGAATCGGACCGACTAAAACCACACGGTGTGCCACTCTGCGCCTGACATAGGAGGGACCGGGAACAGCTGTTATTACGACATCCAGATCCGTTCTTATGCCTGTTCATGTCAACCATTCGTCAGCTTAGTAACATTTCAGTGATTGCAGTCCATAGCTGCCTTATTACGGTTTATTATGGCTTATTGCTTTATTAAAGACTTAGTTCATCACGAAAAACATGAGACTGAGGCGTCAAGAAAGAGGCAGCGGAGCAGAATAAAAAGAAGACAAACACTCTTTAGCCATACAGTAGACGCATCAGGCTTGCGACGAACTCTGAACTCTAGAAGCGAGGGTCCGAGGGGTTATGAGTCCGGGGAGACGGTATGGCTCTTGGTAACTTACTTGTTAGGATATCTCGAGCTCCCTGTTATGGACTCACTTGTGTCGGAATATCGTGTGATTTCAGTATTTTCAACTATGAGATACGAGTTCACCCTCGCCCTTAGAGGATTGATGGCCCATGGAGGATTCTACTCAAAAAAAAAGTGGTGAAGTGAAAATAGATCTTAATCTTATAGATTACTGTCAACAATAAAGCCGTGTCAAAAGAAGGAAACAAAATAAGAAATATAATTCTATGTGTTAGTGATAAAACTTAAATCTTTACGTAACAAAGAGCATATAAATGTCTGAAAGAACATGAAAAAAGAAGTAGGTATGAAATTCTATTCTGTAAACATACATTTTTATGTATTTGTACGAACTGATACAATTAGACTCCAATTGCAGCGCCATCTATCCATAAAAGGTAGGAGTCACACTTCGTAAAAAAAAAAACAATGTAATCTACGAAAACCTGAAACTTTCTAACTGAATAGTTTATGTTTCTCTATGACTCTTAATTGAATACAGGACAGTGCTCATAACTTTCGTCCTACGTTATCTTACTTCGTATAATCCGTCGACCATTATCACTTTAACTAGCCACACCCATTGTTCCTTTTCAAACAATAACAAGTCTATTATTAGGGATGTAACAAGACCCGCGGCAGATTCACCAAGTGACTCGATAGGGCCAGGTAGATGAAGATAATTTAAACTTTGAGTTCAGTAAGAAAATAAAGCACACATCAAAACTTAAACTTAAGATTAGGTTTCGTCTTTGTTATAAATATAATCGTTATTATGTCCGTGTGGTGACGGATTAATAATACGAGTACATAGTGTTACTACCCGTATTCATCCCGTAAGTGTCGTAAAAGGCGACTAAGGGACCATGTATACAAGACAAATACAAAGAGAAGGAAAACTTGAAACAAACCCTATTCCAACCCGTCTGGCCAGCGTGGAATAGTAGACCAAAACCTCCATGCTGAGGAGAGGTCTATGTCCAGCAGTGGACTGTAAAAGGCTGTTGATGATATAATTATAAATTAAATTACAACATACTCGTATACTACTACAGCCTACAATCGGAAAATTATCCCTCACATAGTCTCCTAATGAAAAACATTTATCTAAAACGTCACGTCAATTCGCCGTCGACACAATCGCAATTAAAATTAAAGACACGTCAATGCACAGCACGCAAAACATAATAAACGGTACGTAATTAATTTGAGTGATACCACGTATGTGTTAAAGTTTGCGGTCACATAAACTGTAGCAGAATACATACAGGTAATTTCCGATAGAACTCTCTGAAACTGTTTAAACACAGTGAAAACTTTGCATTGTTCTAAATTAGTAGCAGTAGGTTGAACTGGCTCAAGGTAACGTAAGCGCAGAACGTATCTAATCAACTAAAATAGAGATTTATTCCAACTTTATGTTTAGGGCAACTTATGTCCCGAAAGTATTAGAATTCTATTGATCTACCAAATATATTACATTGATCTCTAATGAAACAACGTACTGGTTGTCAAGGTTCGTAGTTGAGTTTTTCTTCAAATAATGGTAGACAGTATAAACAAAAAGGAAGATACAACAATACAGAAGCAGAAATATTCAATCCCGCACAATTTCTATTGTTATCTAAAATACGCATTCATTTGCGAGTAACTCTATCAAGTCCAATTAAGCAAATTGATTTTCACATAATAACTTCTTTTTAAATTCCATTTAGAAAAGAAAATGTTTTGGTTAGGTTTATATTTAGGGTATAAAAGGATTCCCTAGAACCTGATATCCGAGTTCAGAACAGAAATCCATATCTATGTTGTAAATCAGATATAAACTTAAGCCTTCCTAACGCTTTAAATTTTTAGTTGTCATGATGTCGTTTGTGGTATTAGCCGGTTATATTACAACACGTTTAATTATTCCTATTTCGGGGTGAGGTTTGGATCGATCGTCTGCGGTGAATAATTTATAATGGTTGTTTCAAACTCAGCTTGAAATGTTGTGAAGGTTTATATCGCTGTGATAATATTTTGCTTTTGTTTTCTATATACAGATATTCAATGGTAATGACATTATTGTGAAAAAGCACCTTCCATTATTAAAATTTAATATCATTTCACGCTCGTAACTCGGGTCGACTTGTTTTTATTAGACTTTTTGCTCTTTTATGATATATACTCGTATGAACTTTTGAGTTTCAATTAAATACTTACTGAAAATCATATCGAAAATTAAGTTCAATATTCAACTATTTGACAACATATGTAATGAGTGCAATGAGTATCGTAGAATACTCAGTTGATTTGATTTAAGAGATTGGTAATATTGTTAAAATATGATCTAAACTCATGTTGGAGATCACTAATGTACCTTTATCAGGGATTTAATGTCTTATGTCACTTACAATCTAACAATGATCTTTTAATGAATGCAAAAAAAGCGTCGCAAGCATAAAATCTATCAAAGTAAATCAAGATTCTGAATAACTTTTTCACGTAGGTATCTCGTTTTTTAGATATTGTGTAGACTGTATTTGTTCAAGAAAATTAAATCCCTTCAACCTATATTAAAAAAAAAAAGAATAGTGTCTACAAAGTAGCAAAACGTATCATACAATGATACTAAAAACCTAGTTCCTCCATTGAAGTAAAAAAATTAAGCAGAGTTTAAAATACCTAAAAAATAATTATCACACGCACGCATACACACTAATAGACATATACACAAACACTTATACATGCACGCACAAACACATTTATACTCACACACACTTAACTATACACATTTTTTCTTAGTTATTTAAAATTTTAATTTACGTTTATAGACTAAGTACAGTACTCTATAATTACAGCTACGAAAAGTATCATCAAAATTGGTCCAAGAGGTGGAAGCCTGGTGGTCCGTAACACAAGTTTTCTTAATATCGACACCAGTCTCTGATAAAGGTTACATTTTGTTGTATTTTTCCTATAACTCCTCAATAATTAGAATACAAGCAAAATGTCATTTATTTTTTGACAAAACTCTAAATGAAACTGTTTTAATCAACTACAGTAATATACTGTTTGTCGGTCACAACTAACGCCATCTAAATCCATTCTTTGAACGAACTTTGCTGTAACATTCCGTATAACGTTTAGGATAGTTTGTTTTATGGATTCTAGAATTTGAAATATGTATATGAAATTTGCGTTACAACCGCTACCAAGCATTTCAAATATTTTGTATCCTGTCCTATTGGTTCGTTGATCAAATTCAGATTCAAAGGATAAATAATTTACGAGGAACAGGAATAGTTTTTCTTCTGTGTGTGTAATGTAGTTTTGCACCTTAGTAAAATTTTCTTCTATATTAAGAGCCTGCCAAAGTGAATACTCTGCCTGATGGAAATCATGAATAAAATCCAAGAGTTGTGGTCACCATACTTATCGCAAATGCAGACAATGCAGTGTGGTGACCCACACTATGGCGGCCCAGTGAGACGCTTTTTCACGCCCCGAGGGAACGTAAAAGACATGACAGTCATCGTGGCAGTGTAAGGCTCACACAGTTATCACGATAACTGTTACCCCTGCATCAATGGGCCTTCGATCTCGCACTCACCAACGATTATTAGGTAATATATAGTATAGGAATCATAGTCAGAAAATTCGTGAATAAGTAACATTTATGACTGAAAATTGGCTCTGCAGTTACTCGTAGAAATAAATGAATACCGTTTTATGTGTTGTGCACTTTTGTTCTTTTGTTAACAAGAAAATGTAACATATTTATTTATTTATATTTCTGCAAATAAGTTACATTGCATAAAGCGAACTTAATGCTGCAGGCATTTTCTTCCAGTCAACCTTTGGGTGATGCAGAGATGTGTGTAGCAGGTGTAACATTAGAACTAGTAGTGTTCATTTTTTTAATTTGTGCACAAATATTTTATTTATAATGACCTGTTGGTCTCGTCCTTAGCAATTTTAACTGCTAATACAGGTATATCGGCGGTTTGATAAGCACGCTCACCTTTTTTTGTTTTCTGAACGTAATCTATTTATATTATATTTGATTTTCGGTGCTAGAATGAAACAGACGTTGCTTTTTTAATTGCCAAACATTTAGTTGCTTTTTTAATTGCCAATCAGTGTTACATAACAATAAACGCTATAATAGTTATTGACAAGTGTATAATTACAATAGTTGTGTTAATTACATGTTATACAACTTTTCAAAGCTGATCGACGTGCAATAAACCGGCAGATACAGCAACAGCAGACCCGCACACCCTTTTGGATAAAAAGACTTCCTCTTATTTTTTGTCTGATTCATTAAATTCGACGTTGTACGAGAGTACATGAAATTTCGTTTTCTGTGGTGACGACAATTTTGGAGTGTGGTATAAATTATAGCGTTCAGCGTACTCCGCCTGACTCAAGCAAATCGCTAACCGAATTAACACAAATAAATGATGGACATTAAGTAACTCATATTAAACGCAAACAACCAGAGCACAATCCTGAAGCTCTGATGCACAATCACTACCACAGGGTAGTGATTGTGCATCAGAGCTTCAGGATTTTCGTAAGAATGTTAGAATGATACTATAAATATTTACAATGGCCCAACAATCTACATTAAATGTAAGTGGTGATATAAAGGGATAATATTGATGAAATAAAGTTAGTTAAGTAAGTTAGTAAAATTAGGCGATATTAAGGGAATTACTGAGTCTAAATACATCTAAGTGTTACGACACGTGACGCATATCTTTAGAAAATGTATCCATACCATATTCTTAGTGAAAACATGGATAAGATCAGGCAACCAAGGTCAAGGTCTTGAAAAAAACAAGCAATCAAGTTTTGAATAAAAAACTATGTTCACCATTACAGTCTTGGACGTGGAATGTCGAAGTATCAATATATGACCCCTATAATTTAACATAAGACTGTAAACAGACTGACAAGTATGCACTAAATGTTGAAGTTGTTTGTAATTTGAATGAATTTCTAACCACCTATGTTAAGCAACACCTATGTAAGACAAAAACCATAATTTTTTGAGACACAAATAGTGTCTTATTTAGTAATGACAGTTCAACTAGACGATAGACTAAACTTTAACACAGTCCGGCTATAAACTTATGAATAATAAGATCCAGAATCAAAAAGCGTCGACAAAAACGATAACAGTCCATGTTGCAACCAACATGAAACAAAATAGCTTCCACATGGTTATAATTGAGTCATCGTTACGAGATCACAAGAATATCTGAGTAAAATTCAAAAGAGTAACTCCAAAACACAAGCTGAAAATACACTATGAGAGTCCCGATTATTAGAAGCTGTATAAAATTGTGACATCAACGCAGTTTAAATATAATGCAAATTATTACAATGCTTTGGATGAGTATATGAAAAAGCTCATATCTGTAACTGAAACAAAAAATGCAAAATAATCAATGAACCCCAAGAGGAATGGATTAACCGACAAATGTTGAGTTTTGCAAGAAGGCTCTGAAATTTATAAAAAATCTTGTTATTCGACACCTAAAATACCGCTTAAACCAACTTTTGAAGAAAAGGACCCTTTGAAATAAGTTAAAGATTGCTAAAATCACTCCTATCTGTAAGTTCAATATTAAATCGAATCCTGAAAATTACAGACCGGTTCCGTTGTTATCAGTACTCTCCAAGATAGTAGAAAAGAATATATATTAACGACTAGACGAGTAATTAAGTAAAATTTTAACTTATATACAATCAACAATACGGCTTTCTATCGAACACACTTAATGATACTATGGGTTTAATTACCATATCAAAACAAAAATGGATAAAAACGAGAGGCACTGGGGGTGTTCATTGACTTAAAAAAGCTTTTGATACCGCCAGTCTGCTACTTAACAAACTGTACAATATTCTGGAGTCTTATTTGAGTGATCGATATCAGGTGGTTAAAGTATACCAACGTAGTTACAAACGGTTAATTTACCGGGTACAACACACAAGCAGGAATACAAGGGCATTTAAATGTAAGTGCAGACGATGCATGTTTGTTTTATTTTAGATGCAATAGCAATGAAAACACTAAACGTGCTCAAACTGACCTTAACATACTCCAAAAATAGTTTCAGCGCAACCTCTTTACAGTCAATACTTGTAAAACATCATGTATAATATTTACAGCCAAAAACTAAAAACTGTCTAATAATCCTCAACTTAAAATGAACGGGGAGGTATTGCGAATTAGTAACCAAGAGAAATGTCTTGGATTAACACTAGATAGAAACTTAACATGGTATGCCTATATATAACATGTCACAAATAAATTTTCCACTAGTAGGCTCAAAGTCAAAGTCAAAGTCAAAGTCAAATTCATTTATTCATTTAGGTTACAAAAGACACTTATGAACGTCATAAAAAAAACAATAAAAGATGAAAGATGAACAATCTGTCGATTAAAATTACAGCTAGCTGGGTTGGCAGATTGTTCATGGTAGAGTGGTGAGAAAAGAACCCAGGAAAGAAACTCACCACCACTCTTTTAACTCAAAATCTTTTAAATATTAAAACAGCAGTTATATTCACAATCATAGGTCTTAAAAAAAGAGCAATTCATTTCCAAACATCTAATTCTGTGACATAGTCTGAAACTGAGTAATAAGCCTTTTTGGACAACCTCAGCTTAACAAATTTCTTAAATTTACTAATAGATAATAATACTATGTTGTTTGGTAATTTGTTATAAAATTGTATACATTGACCCACAAACGAATTCGATATTTTATGGAGCCTAGTAGTGTGCAAGGCAAGTTTTTTTTTATTTCTTAAATTAAATTGATGGAGATCACTATTTTTCTTAAATTTACACAGATTTTTATGAACATACAAAAGATTCTCGTAAATGTATTGTGAGTGTAGTGTGAGAATGTTAATTTCTTTGAATGTGTTTCTTAGTGACTCACGAGGGCCCATCTTATAGATAGCCCTAATAGCTCGTTTCTGGAGCACAAAGATTGAATCAATATCAGAGGCACTGCCCCAAAGCAATAAACCATAGGACATAATGCTGTGAAAGTAACTGAAATAAACTAATCGCGCAGTATCAACATCCGTCAATTGACGAATCTTTCTCACAGCATAAGCTGCAGAACTAAGTCTACCAGATAACGTTTCTATATGTGGGCCCCATTGTAACCGTGAATCTAAAGTTATACCTAGGAAGACAGCCTTGTCTGTCAATTCCAGTTCCTCCTTGTTCATCAAAACACTAGTTTTTACTTGTTTAACATTCCTAGTATAAAATTTAACACATTTGGTTTTACTCTTGTTTAATAACAAGTTATTAGCGCAAAACCAAAGTACCATTTTAGAGAGAGCATTGTTTACATCGTCAATTACTGATTGCTGTCTGTTAACTTTAAATACTAAGGATGTGTCATCTGCAAACAACACTATCTCATGGTTATCCCTCACAAGATGAGGCAAGTCGTTGATGTACACAAGGAACAGAAATGGACCCAGAATAGACCCCTGGGGCACCCCCACCGCCACAGCTGATCCCTGGGATAATTTTCCATTAACATCTACCCTTTGAATCCTATCACTCAAATAAGAAGTAAGAAGATCCAAAGCACTGCCTCTTATTCCATAGTGGTGTAATTTCCTGACAAGTGTTTCATGCTGCACACAATCAAATGCTTTAGATAAGTCACAAAACACCCCGCAGGCGTCACGTGACTCCTCCCAAGCCTCAAATATATACTCTAATAATTTAACCCCAGCATCACATGTTGACCGACCATGAGTGAAACCAAATTGTTTAGTATGCAGCAATTGATTTTCATTAAAATAATTAAGCAACTGAGTAAGTATCAGCTTTTCAAAAACTTTACTAAATGTTGGTAGGACCGAAATTGGTCTAAAATTTGTGGGGTCTAATGGACTACCTGACTTAAACAAAGGAGTTATCTTGCTATACTTCATCAGGTCAGGAAACACACCATAATCTATACATCTATTAAATATAATAACTAAGTCAGGTACAATAATATCAATTATTGAGTGAACAACACTTACAGAAATTCCCCAAAGATCAGCTGTCTTTTTTATATTAATAGATTTGAAGGCAGCTAAAACATTAAGTTGATTTATATACTGAAAAGTAAAATTATTGAAAAATTCTGGTACATTTTCTCTGATCAATGATTCTGCAGTGGAGCTGGAAGAGCCTAAATTACCTGTGAGTGCGACTGGGACAGTGGAAAAAATTTTTTCAAATGTGTTGGCCACTTCCATGTCATTCTTGGTAATGTGACCATCAAAATTTAATTTAAAATCAGACTCTTTTGTTCCACTTCTCCCAGTCTCAGCATTAATAACTTTCCAAGTTGCTTTAATTTTATTACTACTGTTTCTGATTTTAGACTTAATAAACAAAGATTTGGCTAATTTACAGACACTTTTAAAAAGCTTTGAATAGCATTTTACATATTGCTTAAAGTCCTCACTAGTATTATATTGTCTTTCATGATACAGCCTATACAATGTTTCCCTACTCTTATAAATTCCTACTGTTGCCCAGTTACTGAATATAGGACAATCAGTAACAGTAACCGTCTTGGAGGTACATATTGAATTAAATAGACTAAGGAACGAATTAAAAAAGGAACAATATAGTGCATTAGGGTCTAATTTGTTATTTAAGGAAGGTAAATTATTAATTAAGTTAATTCTCATACGTTCCAGGCGATCAACTGTTACTGGTACAAGAGTAATTTTTTTTTTAGGCACTGTTTTCCTTTTACTTACAAAACTAACTAACTGGCCAGAGTGATCAGAATCTAACTTATTAATAATAGATTTATGTCTAGAAGAACTTTAAGGGTGGAATTTGATTTATCAAGAATGTTAATATTAAAGTCACCACAGACTAGTACGGACTTACCTGAGTTGGCAAGTTTGCTTAGGGCTTCATCCATTATTTCTAAAAATAGTTTCAAATCCGCGGAGGGAGGTTTATATACACTTATAACAATGAATTGCTCTAATTGCACACATGCGAATTCTATAGAACATTCTATAGAGAGGGACACAATATCTTTCCGTTCCTTAAACTTAAGGTTTTTATGTAATAGAATAAGCGACCCACCATGTATTGTGTTGACTCTACAGAATGAACTTCCAACTTGGTGGTTGCTGAAATTAAACATGAGTTGATGCCCCTTTAACCAATGCTCAGTAATACACATAATATTAATATTCTCTAAATTCATGAATAATTCCAGCTCAAGTTGCTTGCCCTCCGTCAAGCAACAAATGTTTTGATGAACCAGGTTAATTACATTAGATTTATTTAAATTATTATTTTGTTGATATTTTGTGTAGCATGTGTTATAGTGTTCATTTGACTGTACTGCTAACTTAATTAAAGGTGAGTTTAAAAAATTGGAGCTAGAGGTTGCTACCTCTATTGTCTCACAATTCAATTTAAATTATTAGAAATGTCAATAAGAATGTCATTAGAACAAGACTGCTCAATAGAAGCAGGTCTTATAGTCAAATCTTTGGTCAAAGTTTGTAAAAAAAAGGATAGCGAAGATGCTATCTGTCTAGTAAAACTAGGAGTGAGGTAATGCTTACCCTTTGTCTGATAAAAAGACTTAGTAACACAGTTAGTATCTATCAAATTAAATTTGTCATTGTAAGTGCATATGGTATGCAGTGTAACATTAAGCTTATACCTAAGTCTATTTTCTACATCTGGCAACATTTTAGAGTAGGGGAATGTAAACAATATAATTTTATTGACACTTAAAGATAACAGAGACTCACAATATTTAATCATTACACAGAAAAGTATTCTCAAAAACAGTACAGCCTCTAATCTAAAATGTCTTTTTGTACCTCATAGAATTGTGGGGAAACGCTTAAGGACAATTAAAGTTTCACAGAATAAAATAATTGTGACTTTCTTACGCCAACTGAAACTATTTACAGAGACACTAAACTACTTAACATAATCTATAAAATAAATCATAAACTCATACATTCAAAAATTAGTTTCATAATGAAAGTTAAATCTAACAAATACGCTAGACGTCGACCAATCATCCTGTATTGCCCAACGTAAGAACTAACTATGAAAACGTAATTTAACATTTAGGAGAGTACAGATTAACAACAAACTGCCAACGTATGAAAAAGAAGTGAATTCTCTGAAAACATTTAAAAACAAATTACTTATTCACATATATAACAATGAAACGCTTTAACCAACATTTCATTTGGACCGTCACCGTATCACAGGAATGTAGAGAACTCGCTATTTGCCGTGGTAGCAATTTTATTTCTGTCATACCCGCACCGAGGTATTAAATTTGTGTTATTTGTTCAATTTGGCTTTTACGAAACTGACAATGTATGATGTATTTAAAAATAAAATTAAATCAAGTGCCAGAAGCAAATGGCACGTTCACTGTAGCGACTGCAGTAGATCGTAGGTTCCATCTTGTGAATTTTCTCCGAAAAAACCAAATACTGGCCTAGTTTAGGAACCGGTGCTATTGAAAACTTCAATATATCATCCCTTTGTACACATTTCAAGAACATAAAAAAAGTTATTCATGGATAAATTTAATAACTAACAATAGGAAAAATACAACAATACAGAAATACAGTGCACTCTGCATAATAGATGCATCACACACAGTGAAAATCTTCTATTATGCACTGTATTTTAAATGAAATAAAAAACATTTGTAGGTATGACAAATAAATATGCTTACCATTCCCTACTTGCCGCTTCTTACCTTTATATTTGACATTATAACAAGATTTGGGCATTTTTTGACGAAAAGGCCGACTGTTGAGTTTCTTGAGGTGCTTCTTCTGAAACAGCCCATTCATGTCGAGGTGACATACAGAAAAAAAATACTGATGTACAAAAGATTTTTTGAATATCAAATTGCTGAAAAGAAGAAAATACTCAACAAACAATCACTAACTCGACAAACACTCAACGAATTCCCTTGATTATAGTCGTTGTGTATGGTGTCGTTTGAAAGATCCGTAGGCAAAGACAATATAAAACAATAGGCAGGCGGTATGGTGGTATTTGAAAGTTATATGTTTTGTTTTCAATCAATTTTAAAACAGAAACCAAATACGTGTTTAACAAACGTGTTAGTTAATAAACCTACAAATTTTTGTTTTTTAAATTAACGGCGCACAGTTACGAGCTATGATTAGCTATTAATCATAACTCGTGACTCGTTAATTAGCACTTAAGTAAGACTGTTAAAGAAAGATTCTCAAATTTGGCCATTAAAAGAATAATATTTTACATCAAAAGATTCGATAATTAAGCACTGTGTTACAAGTGGAATATAATTCCATGGTTTTTCTTCATTGATACAATGCGTTGTGGTTGTAAAATACGACAGCCACAACTCTCTAAATAACTAATCTCGTAACTAATAATAAACTAATAATAATAGCTAAATAACTGGTCTCGTTGTGACCAGTTATTTAGCTTAATATACGTTTTTGAACTTTAAATTTAACTTATGTATACTTATACTTACATACAATGTGGTTTTTTAATCCTTTTTCTTTAATTACCCTATCATTGCCAATCAATTTCAAAATAATGGTACCTGAATTTTATTTTTCCGTCACTTTCTCTAGTTCATTTTAATAAAGAGCTATGTTCGTTGCAACAGTGACATTAGTACCAATCTACCCTTTGAATACTTATTACAAGTCTAGACATGCTTTAAGTTTGAGTACCGCTCTTCTCAATAACAAAAAAAAAATTTAATTCATACAAGATGTGTTATCATTAAAATAAAACTGCAAGAGACAGAGAAGTCTTCACTGTTCTCAAAAAACTATAGCAGAACCCATTCACTATGCAGTAGAAACAAAATGGACGTAAAAACAAGAATGCACATACGGTACATTCGCTGTTAACAATATATTTACCGGTGAAAAGCTGCTCTCCAAATTGTTGAGAGCTTCAAGTACGCAGGAAATGTCGACAAATAATGGCACTATTCACGCAGATGCAGATGACTGAAGCACTGACTGGTTTAATTGGAGAGAGTTGACAGGTATAATTGGTGTTCTAAAAATACAAAATAAAGTTAAATGCAAATGAAAACCAATAAAAGATCAATGCTTGGGGATAAACAGTTGCGGATAGAGTGCCTAACGTATACTATGGAAGTACTTGCAAAATACAATCGATATAGGATTGGCAGAACACGACTGCGATATTTCGGTCATATTATGAGGTGAACGGTTGACCACATGTCTAGAAAATTGACAAGGCAGGACGTGCAAAAATTTGGTATACATGGATAATTAAGATAGACAGTTGATAAGAATATTTTAACCATGTGGAATGTATTTTCGACATTTTGTGTACACTCTTTGTTCAATTACTTTATAAGAGATTGTTTGGGAACATTATTTTTTAAAAAAGGACAACGCCCGCACTAGGAATAAGTTCTGTGTCGCGGGGGACTTTTTAAACATACAAGAAACGGACACAAAAAACACCCAGACTCAGAACAACAATTTGTGGATCACACAATGTTGTCCCATGTGGTGTGTGTGGTTTAACCCACAACACTCAGTGCAGTAGAGAGCGGCATGGCGACCGCTTAAACTACCACGGCCAACCGTGCAGTCAATTAAATTTTTCGGTTTTAAACAAATATTGCTGAATATAGCCTTCTTGATAAATTACTGGCGATTTAACCCAACTTCACAATGGTACATTGTAGATGCTAATATACTTTCACTTGAATTAATCCGTCTATTGATTACAACCGCATCGGTGGAAAGTGACCTCTATTTTATTACATCTTTATATTACTGCAGCCAGAACTTACCTCAAATCCGTCTGATACATTGAGAACGTATGGTGATACCGCAATTAATGTAAGACTGTAAAAGGTCAATTTACCTCAGGTTTATAATTGGTAAAGCACTCGCCTGGGGCTACTACACTATGATATAAGTGTGAAACCAAATAGGTATTTGTGCAAAAAAATAATTAGCCGTTGTTAGTGATTACAAGTTATTGACTGTTGTTATTGACGTAATCAAATTACGTCTAGTACTTATCGTTGTTCATTTTTTCGATTTATTTATGTAATTATTGATTACTGATTTTTTATAGCATATAATTTAAAAATAAATATACTACGATTTTTTAATATAAATGTAATCTTAAATTTTAATAAAGAATGCATGTATTAATTCAATGTTTTAGCTCTTTCGTATTATATTTACGTGATATAACTTTTAAAACTATTTAAAGGATTTCAGTGATCAGTTAACTTTTTCAAATTTGCTACGGACCTGACGAAACAGTTCAAGATTCATGATTTACTTTAATTATTTCAACTACAAAAACATGATTTTTGTACATTCAGGAACACAAATTGACCAGCTCCTTTATCTTATTATAAGGAGATTTTCATAACAGTAATTTTCACCTCTTATTTTCTCGTTGAATTACATCTTATGTTACGTACTAAATACGTACGAATCTTGATATTGTGAATAAGAAATTCCACAATTGCAATTAAAAAATCACAATTTGTGTTCACGAAAACCTGTCTTGTATGGGACCGAAAAAAGAGTTCGAAGGTAAAATGTTATACATGCCAGTGAAATGGCATTTAATCACTTAATTCTTGAAATTGGATTAACATTTTACGACTAAAAGCCAACTAATTCAATAGCAGCAGCAATATGAGTTAATTCAGTAACCGAATCCTTCCTAGAGAAAACTGATATTCTTACCTTTCTGAGCGTTGCTATGCAATATCCTCTGTATTTCGCCAGCTTCCGATCCACTTTCCGACTCGGAACATAATGAATAGCCAGTGCCGACTAAATGAGTAATTTTCTTGTTATTACCGAGTTTCACACTTGTTCTCACGCCACCAACGCTAGTGGTCCGGACAGGTGGTCGTGGAGGCACACGTGTTATAGTCTCACTAGCTTTTACCACATTTTGTTGCTTATTTCGCATTTTAGAATCGCTTACTTTTAAATCACTTTTAGTTTTAACACTAACATTGGTTTTTCCACTATGTTCGTCAAAGCTGACCCGTTTTATGCTTCGATTTTCCAGATTAGTCGATTCAAAGTTATAGAGTGGTATTTTCTGTCGTAGCTTTTCTGGGTTACGGTAAATGATATCTGGGTCTTCATACGAGGTGCGACTTTTAATGAATGTATCTGTACGCCTTTCAGGGGCACCTCTTGTAAATAATGATGAAGTGTAAATTGGGTGATTCATGTTGTAATTTTTTAAGTCTTTTCCACGCGGTAGGCTGCTACTTCTAGGCTTAATAGCAAACGAGAATGAATTGGGTGTACTACAATTAGAATTTGTTTGATGATTTGTAGAATCTCGAGAAATGTTTAAAGAGTGTCGCAGAAAATATTCATCTTCTTTCTGTTTTAATTCTTTTAACTTCTGCCAATAAAATGCTTCTACAGTTTGCCTTGTTTTTTCTCGGTTCATGGCGTCAAGTTTCGTACTTTCTTGCAACTTTGGAGTGGTATTAAATCTTTGTCCATATTCCGGTCGTGGCGAAGATGTTAATGTGTTGCGTAGGCTTGTTCTACTTAAAGAGTTTCTTTTCTCCTCATTTTCAATCATAATTTTTCTTACGTGCTGATACGGAGAAACGGTCTTAGGCATATTAGGTATTTTGTGACTTATTGGCATCGGTGATGTTGGAGCCGAATAATTGTAAGGTTTTTTAACACTTTCTTCCTTCACGCTATTTCTTGTATTATGCTTTTTATCTTTTACAATCTCTTGCTTATTATCAAACGACAAACTACGAGCCCTAGTAGGCTGAATTGTTCGAACTTCTGCTTCTTTTTTTGGTGATATAAGAAACTTTGTGCTAACGCGTTTGATTTCAGCCCCAACAGGCGCTGGATCCGCTTGAACCTGTGACGCCCTGTAAATTTCCATTTCATCGAGTGGTGTTATTTTATCAGTCAGTTTGTCTAGTGAGTGATAATATACGTCAGGGTACTGATTCGAATCGCTTATCGGTTGATTTTGTAATTTCGGTGAGTGTCCAGTATCATACGGTTTTGGTGGTACTTGTGGTCTTGCGGCATAGGTTTTGAATGCCAAACTACTTACTTCCGAAGAATCGTTCATTTCGACTGATTTGTTTTTAGCACTTTCTGAAACAAGCGTACTGCTAGAAGAATGTTGACTTAATATTTCATTGTTTTGTGTTTCGTTATCAGTTTGAAGACCTGATAAATTTTCATATATTCGTTCATTATCATCTGATCCTTGAGCATTTTTATCAGGCTTTATCATTCGAGGATTTTGATATCGATCACCAGTTGGAAACTCTGAGACTTTAAGATTCGGTTGAGAATCCTTACTGGTATTTTTTTCTTTAGATTTGTGACTGAAAAAAAGATTTGGAAATAGTTTCCGGAAGCTTCCACCTCGTTTTTTATTATTGTCAGCCATTTTCCAAACTCTTCTTTACCGCTTTATCCAGAACTTCTTCTATCATCTGTAAAAGAAGTACCAATATTAAATATTATTTAAATTAAATATTGACATCAGAACATTTTAGTCATTTCTTTCTTCTTGTGAAATGTAAAGATGAATGATACACTTCAGTATTTTCAAATACAAGGAATCAACGCTGAACTAACATTTTTAGGACATAAAAAATTACATTACGAATACGGATATTGTTAACATGCCACGTGTTGAAACTACAACAATAGAGGAAAATAAAACAATAATAGTTCATTATAAAATTGTTATTGTTAACTTTGTTAGACAATAATTGCAATATAATTACACCATAACATACCGAGGATCAGTAGCATTAACTTAAGTTTGTGTTCACACTAGCTTCCCTGCGACTTAATAACTTTAAGTGGAAAGATGTTTAAATAAAATATCTCGATCCAGTGACTGTTTAGAACAAACCGAGCCGTGTACCCCATAGAACTAGGTATAGCTAGAGGAACAAAAAGCTATAAAACTGTACTTTTCCACATACTTCAGAACATTTATCCATATCAATACCGATTTACATTTTTTATTTGATATAATTTCAAAAATTATATAATTCCTTACGAGGAATTTCTTTTGAAATTCGTTTTCGAATTTCGCAATGCCTTCCTTGGAGGTTTTGACCAATTATAACACGCTAGGCAACCTCATTGTTATAGTTAAACATTATTTAACTAAAGAACGAAAACAAGAACTACAAAAAAAATATTCTAGATAAAAACAAATTCTATTAGTCAGAACGAAATGAAAACAACATGCTGTCATAAATCTAAGTTTAATCATCGGTTGAAAGTTTGCCAATATAATTTTCAGTACGACATCAAGGAATCAAGATTTATTGAGATACAGTTCTGTACCACCATTTGCTTCTAGAATAAAAATTGTGTAAAAAATTCAGAAGGCGAACTTCTGCGTACCTTAGTAATGGATTTATCCTGAATATTTAAGGTAAAACGTTCAAATGTAAGCTGTAAGACCATGTGTATGTTTTAATATTGTAACACTTTGGTATCAGACGTAAACTTAAAGTGTTTAAGAGGCAAAAACAGCCACGTTTTCACGCTGTGCTAGACTAGACTATTTGAAACGAGAAATTTTCAAACCATCTGACAAGGAGTATTACTTCTACCGCAAGATTACTTTGATCGCTCTTAATTGGAGTAATTGGAGTAAACGTGTTAATTTATTTCTGAATGACATAATCGCTAATTTAACTGACATGAGAAAGCCATGCCATGTTTCTTCACTACTTGCTTCATTCTGGCTTTATCGCTTTTGACCAAGTGGTAAATTAACAGATGTCAAATCCTCCTCCAAGTCAAATCCTCCTTTTCCTTTTCTATGATTATAGGAGTATAATAATAATTATAATAAGCAGCAACTCACTTGTGACTCTTCAGCAGTTGGAGGTGCTACTGTCTGTTCGTTTGTCTTATTTGATGCAATAGAAATCTGTGGACGACTCGCTATGAAAAACTTCTTTTCCCTAGGTTTTTTTTACTTTTTAACTTTTATATATTTAACATTTTTATTATTTAGTAAGTGAAGTAATCGTATACTATTGTTATTGCACAGCTACACTTACTTGTGAACAGACACAGCTAAGCTAAGGAAGTTTAAGATTAGAACTCCATTGTTTATTAATGTCAGAGTAACAGGGACCTTTTGGGCTTGACGAAATACATAGGAGTATTCGGGGGAAAGTTGTGGGTTAATTCATTAAACCCCATACATAATGAAAGTTGACTGTAGTACCAGATTAATACAGACGAGAGAGTTTAATATAGGATTAATATAAACTTTTGGTTACGAGAGGCCCCGAGTTCCTCCACAGTATTGTGTTGGTTATATTATTCACAATTAACGCTCTCATATGATGAATAATTATAGCCCTATCTGAATGGAATTGGACCAAAATTATGACGGGATTGGCAATTAATTTATAACTCACGTTTCTAATTTGTAAAGCATGTTGAAAGCCAAGCTGTATGTTCACACATACATAACTTTCTCCCACTCTACTAACTTAAGTGAGCATAGGCTCAAACGAAAGAGGTCCTTCAAACGAGCGTTCCTAGACGATAACAAACCGCATGCTTCAATTATAACCAGAAATGTAGAGGAAAAGGCTACGAAAACATAAAAATATGTACAAACCGAAATCGTATTTGAATATATCTTGAGAAGAGGGAAATTTAGAGGTTTTGCAATGTTCGACAACAGATCTGTACACCAATTTAATTAACTTAAAATAAATGTAATAAACTTAAAAGCGTAACCAGACGGACATGAAATAGATTTTTTGATTGTACCGTTCGTTATTGTTAATCAATCAGGTACACAAAGTCCATAAGCTTGCTTAAAATTTGTACTGAGAATGCCCAACTCGGCCTAAATAGAAATTATGGAACTGAAAACTTCTCTAGGTGCGTTGAGCACTTTTTGGGTGAATAAAAATCATGGAACTCGCGTCATCTTCACAGAACCCTTTCGATGAGCTATATGTATTCTGTGTATGTTAAACAAAGCACGTTATACATAGTGCACGCTGCATGGACGCTTGGGCTGAGGCGCGTGTGCCGTGCGGGGCAATGTTTGCGATGTGGAAAGTTCGGGTCTCGAAGGGATCAAAAGTTTTGTAGCGGGCGAGGCAGCCTATTGTTGTGCATACTTGATGCGAAAACAATATTGTCTACTTTATGTATATTTACTCTGTAAAAGGGACTACTTTTCAATCGAATTCAAAAAAGGACGAAATTTCACTTTTGTTTTTCACTTCTGTCGGCAGGTCTCATGATTGCCTCCAATTTTTTTTTAAAAAAGATTATAGCAACTGACTTTTGACAGTCAATTTGTTAAGTGATATCGGAATCAAGAATAGACATCTGAAAGATATATTTAATTCGTAGAAATGGCTTCATCACAATATATTTTTATGTCAAATCATTTTAAGCCAAAAATTTTATATTTGAAAAAGCAATTAAGACCCAAAATTAAAGGTTAACTAAAAGGTATCTATTGCTTTTATAACGTTACCTGTCAATTGAGGGTTGGTATTTTTGTTTTTAATTAGATTTGTAATTATTAAACTTCATTTGCAGTTTTAGGCAATTTTATCCCTCCGAAGATTTGCTCAAACTTAGCTGGGGTCGGCTTTAAGTCTAATTTGATACGGTTTAGCTTCGATTTTTCGACCTCGGCAACCCAAGTACAAGGGCTTACGTCACCCGTAACGATTGCCATAGATGTCCGTATGGCAACCGGGATCGACGGCTTAATGTGCTCAACGTGTACATCGAATAAACACCATTCGAACGAAAAAATAATTTTGCAAATTCGTTTATACATGACATAGTTATGCTCGAACGTAAATAAAAATAATACATCATACATGTATAAACATCCGAGTTGAAATCCTCTTCCTTTTTAAAATTGGTTAAAAAATGTATTAATTGGATTTATATTTGATTTAAAACCCTTCTACAAACCATCATGACCACCGAAGTTAATTTTATTACTAGTATCAAATAACATAAAACTTTTTAGAGAACTAATTATTTGCAAATGTTAATTCGGGCCCAGACCACGAGAATTAAATTTAAAACAACGCTGATTGTAAATTTACGAAATAAATAGATATTAACACAAATTGCAATTCAATACATTTCGAGAACTGTATCTAGGCAAAGCGTAAGGTCAATGTTAAATTGTGTGGTTAAGCAATTAGTGTCTCAATTAGTCGCAGAGAGCGGCACTGTGGTCGTGGTAGACTCTCTGGGATTAATACTGTACTGCCATTTGAAGCTATAAACTGTAGGATATATGCTGTTTCACATCAGCAGGAGTGCGAGTTCGATGTGCATTTAATACTTTTACGCTTTTTATCTTTGCTGTAATCTACAGGTATGTTACAGTCAAAATTCTCAATTCGATTAAAATAATTTAAACAAAAAGTAAATGACAAATATACTTTCGACTTAATCAGTTGGTCAAAAGTAATTTGCCTGAAAATTATTAGTTAATTGACGATGGTTTAACTCTGATACTCTAACCTAATATTAATCTACTTTTAAGTAGAATTTCAGTTGAATGTACTTTTGACTGGCTAAGCTAAGCTAAGTAATCAACATATCTATATTAATATTACAAAGCTGTTTTTTATTTGTCTGGACAAAAGTGTTAATCTCAAGACACTACGGGCCCGATTTGAAATGTTATTTCAGTGTTAGATAACGCAGTTATCAAGGAAACTATAAGCTATATATATATTATCACGCTATGACCAAAAAAAGTGAAGTATCAATGAAAAATGTTGTAAAAACCTGGCAAAATTATTCCTATTGAGAGCTTCCAATGTGTGTGCTGTTAACAGTTCAAATTTCGCAAAAATAATGTATAATAGAATTACTATCTTTTAGAATTATACAGTATAAGTCTTGCGTAGAATTTGGTCTGCCACATTAAATTAAGTAACAGATCATTTTAATTTTTTTTTAACATACAAACAATCTTACGGTACATCATCTTTGTGTAACTTCAATGGTTTAGACAGCGTAAGCCAAGATAACTCAGAGGCCAAATTTTTCGCCGACTTAATTGACATGTATTGTTAAAATTACATAAAATCGTTATAAATTGTAGCCTATATATTATTCCGATGTATGACCTATGTTACTGTAAAGTTTCATCCAAATGCGTCCAATAGTTTTTTAGTAAAAGAGTAACAAACATCCACACAATCCTTTTTATTCATAACATTAGTAGGATAAATTTGTTCACGCTGTATAAAATTACGCTACCGGCAATAGGAGACACAGACGTGGTTATGGGGGTCAGCTTGTACCTCGTATACATTTGCTCAATATTCGTAACTCAGTGATAAGGAAATTGTGCAACGTTTTATCAGTAACAAGGTGTGGTGTAGACTGCTGTGTAAATAGAGGTCATACATATCAGAATACTATCGCTACAAGCCGAAATTGTATTTTATCAAAATATAAACTGAACAGGAGAACTTATTTAAAGGAATCACATGATAACAAACTTAAATTCAATGTTTTTCAAGGAAAAATAAACTGTTACACACTTTAGAAAATATTAAAGTCGGCAATCGAAACCTCACCGTAAGTACCTGTAATAGGATACTGAGGCGACTATACAAACAATAATAATGAAAAATAGTAAATAGACAAAAAAAATAAAAACAATAGAATTGAAGAGTCTGTTTGAATGTTATCATAACAACCGTTTATAAAAATCGTCCGAGTCCTCTATTTGAAGTTATATCAATTTTGATACTTTCTGTGTACCTCTCGATTTTATCCGGCTTGTCTATGAATTTTTAGCCAGTCAGAAGAAGACAGTACAGTACAATTTGCAGTTCCTTTGAACGAACCCTCTTTGTACAATGTCTAGTAGCTTGTGAACACCCAACTTCTCGACTGTGGGATCATACGCGGCCGCCGCATACATGACGACTGGTTCTAATGTTGTGGTGCATATATTTAATACGCACGACCTCGAGTTGCAGCCCTCAACTTATTTTTGCTGTTCTCGAGAGCTGCTTATAAGATGCGGTGTAGATGTTAAAGGTCAGCTTATCATCAATAGTAAGCCCCGTTATCCCCAACTCTCGGGACACACCTACGTCGAACCCGTCTATGCTCAAGAGCGGGGTGTGATGCTTCAGCTTGTTGGTCAGTAACATGGCGTAGGTTTTGTGTGGCGCAAATATCAGCTTATATATGACACCCTACCCCTAAACAAAGTCAAGGGCAGCATTAGCATGTCGCTGGACCTCTAACGCGGTATACTCCACGAACAACAGAACTACGTTCCCCACAAATGTTTGGCAGGTGACGCCCCGTTCGTGTAGACGCTTCAGGACGGGATCTGGGAGAATGTTCCATAGAATGAGACCACTGTGGTGGTGAGGTATTGCGGCTATGTTCCGCCCTAGCATACACACACCTGTCTTCAATACCCTGTAGCTATCCAGCAGGCGCCTGATATTGACCGGGCAAACTTCCTCAGCCAGTTGGACCTTCATGGCAGGCCACCATGCGCTTTTGAAGGCAGCTTCTATATCTAGTGAAACTAGCTTGACCAGTTTCTTTTGCTTTATTTCAGTTTTAATTTGATTGTGGCAACCAGTGTTACTGTAAATATAAATGTTACTTGTTGATATTCTATTTGTATGTTGTTACAATAATACTTATTATATTATATTTTGTATTTGTATCTTAACTGAAATTGTAGTTAAATACAAAACAACAAACAATAATTGTGATTTTAGATATTTCGAATACAATTTCTAAGAATTTTACTTACTCTCTAAGTATTTCTATGCTATGAATTGTTCATGAAATTGGTGCAGGCAAATTAAATAACATGCTCGATGCAAAGTTTACTGCAACATGAATTATTTGTCGCTTGCTTTGTATGTAGAATACATTGAGAAAAAATTCTATATATATTTTTTTTGCTCTCAAGGCAGTCTGGCGTCACATTTTTATCACAGAAAGACATTTATTTTAAAATTAAAGATTCAATAGTGCCACGTTTTGACAAAAAGATGAATTATATGGAAGAAACTGTATTCAAAGAAAATTGCAAATGTGGAGATAAATAACATTGGTAACAGAATATATAACTTGACAAAATATCAATTTAAACTCCAGTGGCAAGCAGTACATAGGAAGAAAAATTTATTTATTTCTTATTTTTTTCTAAAAAAAACAATGCCCGCACTAGAAATAAATCCTGTGTCGCGGGGGACTTTACAAACATACAAGAAACGGACACAAAGAACACCCAGACTCAGAACTACAATTTATGGATCACACAAAGTGTTGTCCCATGTGGGGTTTCAACCCACCATTCTCAACGCAGTAAAGACCGGCGTGGCGACCGCTTAAACCATTAGGTCAACCGTGCAGTCAAAGAAAAATGTATTTGAATATATTAGCAAGAATTGAAATAATGGAGTAACGACATATAATTTAATTAATTAATAAATTATTAATTTTCAATTACTGTTAAGTATGCGTTTCTGAAGTTTTGTACTACTACTGTTAGCTGTGTTTAGGTTTGTGGATAATTACCCTATCACTTCCACCAACCGTGTCTCGCGCTATTTCTTAATAGAAACGCTAACATAAAGTCACCGGCATCCCTTCTGTGTCTGGCTAGTAATAAAAAATATATTATTCTTTATTAATTTTATAAATATTTACGAAAAAGTAATTATAACAGAAACAATTCTGAGTCGTCCTAAAATATTTTTTGCAGAATCGAGTAAAAGATCCAAACGAAGAGAAGCCGAAGGAATCCGGTTACATGAGGCTGTAAACGCTGAGCTATATTATTCATTTCAAATTTTGCGATTTAGAAAATGTAGACGCATCAAATATAGCAAAATTTAATGGAAAACCAAACTTTATTGATTATGTAAGGTCGTGTCAACGCGTGTGCATTCTGTGTTATTGATACGAGTGTCGAGTGTAGATGCTACTGTTTCGTCTCATATATTAAAATATACTAGAAGATTTGCGCTTTATGTTTACATATCACAGTTTTATGTTATCATTAACAGCTTTAGTGATTCATTGCTGGACAAAAGCGTCTCCTTTGCAAAGAGGTTTTGGTCTACTATACCACGCTTACCAGGGTCTTTATAGGGTTTGCATCAAGTATTCCTTCTCTTAGACACCATCTCTTACGAATACGAATAGGGGTAGTGACACTCTGTATTTTTAACCTATTACGGAAACATATCATTTTATATTTCGTAATAAACAAAATATATTAAATTCATTGACAATTCGAAATAAAATAATGTAGACAAGTTCGTAAAGTTTTCAGTTGAAGACAGTTTGGTATTTACGAACGGTACATCAATCGTACTAAATAAAGTTTGCCAACGGCAAAATTATGTCACACAATCGCTGTTAGATGTGCGCACAAAGAAGTTACTGCCAGGACCGTGTGGCAGTACTTAAAATTCAATTTAAATCATTTAATACAGGGAAATTGCTACATGGAGTACCTATATACAAAGATGTCTGGCTTCCGATTCAATTACACTATATTAATTTTATTATTTGTTATGAGTGCAATTACTCAATTCAGAAATATAACTTTTTTTAAGTTGGTTAAAATTACGTGTGTCGGAGACCTAAGACGAGCGGCCATGTTTCTATTATTTCGCCTTTGTGTGTGAGCGGTGTGGCTCGAGAGCGCTTCAGACATTGCGGTATGAAAACTAGATGTTCTGTTTCAGTTTATTTAATTTCATATAATCATTTACACAGCATACGAAAGAAAAATATATCTAGTTTGCGATTATTTTTCCTTACATGTTAAAAAGATAGAACCAAACACGATTTTTTCTGAATTACATGTTTAACTCAGTATTGCGTATCATATATAATAACTAATTATTACATAAAATAGATAAATTTAATCCGTCTTCTCTTAAATTTTTACTTGTATTTTTGTTTTCCTTATTCTAGCTTTTACGATTAAGCAGATACATAGGTTTTTGTTACGAAGAAGCTGACAAGATGCCCGTGGATCGGGCGCCACGAAGGGTAGGACGTTAAGAGACAGAAATTATCCTGCGGGCTGGACGTTTAAGTGGTTAAGAAAGATGGCAAGGAAAAAAATTAAACCCTTCTTAAAAAATCAATAAATTCAGAGTTTTCTACCGAACCGACAACTGATACAAATGGTGACGATGATGCATGTAAAATTGTCTGTTGTATTTTATATGCAATAAATGATAGTTTAGTCTAATAATAGGCTTACAATCAGATAATTAAAATAAATTTAAACGAATAGGCTAGGCAAGTTAAACGTTTTCGATCCAATTCATTTGCCAAACAGGTTAATTAAGCTAGTTTTATGCAACATTTATATTATTATTTAATGTAAGAAAAGTAATCAATCAACCAATTGACTGCCTCGGTGGCGCAGTGGTAGCGTATGCGACTGCTGTGCTTGAGGTCTCGGGTTCGATTCCCGGGTCATGTTTGCATGATCAACAAATGTTTGTTTCTATGTATAATATGTAGGTATTTACAAAAAAAATGTATATAAATGTAGTCTAGTACTCATAGTACAAGCTCTGCTTAGTTTGGGACTAGATGACGTTGTCAAATGTCCGAAGTATTTATTTATTATTTATAATACTATAGGGGTTGTTGAATACAATAAACTTTTAATTAATTCCCAGGGTTAAGAGATAATTATAGTTCCAAGGTTTTCTCCATGAGTTAGGGAGTGTGACTGTTGTTTTAAGTTGTTTTTAATTAAGAACTACTGCTATTGACTGATACAACTTTCCAGTGGTGGAGCTAGGAGGAGGTGACGGGAGCGGCCCGCATCGGGCGTCACCCTTGAGTGGGTGGCCATGACACCTATAAAAATTCGCGTAAGAAGTATAATCGTTTCTAAGAAAATGGTACATAGAATAATAATATGAAAGGACTATAGTTAGGATTTTTATTTGGTTTCAGGGTGAGCTCGATAGGTTTCACGTCACGAAGACAATAAATTGATACATACAATTTTTTTTCAGTGTAGGTCGCCCTGTAGTTGTTTTTATCTTTTATTTCGTGAATGTGTGATCAATGCAAAGTTTTTTTATTAAATTAAGCTATTACAAATAACACTGTTTATCATAAAACCGTGTCAAAAGAGTTCATACATGTATTACTTAAAAAAAAATAAAAATAAGTGAAGTTTTTGTTTTAATATATATATATTTATATAGTTATAGCTTATTACTTAATTTATATAATATTTAAGCAGTAATATTTTTTTGTACAGCCTGGAAAAGTACTACTTTTTTTTTTATTTAAAGATCCTGCCAAAGTAACTACTCTGCTTGATAGAATGCATGAATTGAATCCAAGGATTGTGGTCACCATACTTATTGCAAATGCAATTAATGCAGTACGGTGCCCACACTATGGTAGCCTAGTGAGATGCTGTTTCACACCTAGGCTTGAGGACGTATAAGGCATGAAAGTCATCGTGGCAGTGTAAGGTTTCTCACACTTACTGTTACCCCTGCTTCAATGGGCCTCACGGTATCACACTCACCAACGAAATACGACTGCACGGATGCTGTTGCTTGAGGTTTGTGAGTGTGAGACTATTACTATAATTACTAAATATGTATCTATTAATTAAAAAGTCTTTTGTTTTGCTAAAGAAAACATATTTCACTTATATTTTTACACGTTTGACGAAATTTCGTAATGTCGTATCTTCATGTAAATATTTATATATGTATACATGACAGCTAAAAATATTTATTTTTATTTAAAATTATTTGAAATTTATTTAAAAATATGTTTAGCAAAGCTATTTAAGTAAAGTGTATTTATTCACCATCACAATTTGCTAATTAAACAAATTTACGAATTTATATAAAAATTAGAATATCCAGAAATAGATATGCCTGGGAGAGTTCATACTTCGAAAAGAGAAAGCGAGTTTCTGCAGAGAAAAACCAAAAGGGCTAAATTGGATGAAATTCAAAGTATGTCATGTATTTTTTTAAATATGTTACAAAGGTAAATAAATACAAAGTAAAAATTCTGCAATTCTTTTCCTTTATCAAATAACCTTTATCAAGTACTGCTGTTGCTGTTGGTTACACAGAAATAGCGTTTATAACTGGATTTCAGAAGTGATAGGAGCTAAATCCCAAAGTATCAGCTTATAAAATCTCACATAAACATTACGAAAATTTAGAACATTAGAAAACATTAGAAAATCGCCTACAACAATAGATTAAGCAGTCTTACAAATAATGCGTCCGAATAAACAAAAGTAATATCTTTTATCTAGATTATTTATAACTTTGTTTCTGGCTAGACAAAACCTAGGATTCGGTGAACATGAGGGACAAAGTTTTGATGAACTGATAAATTATGATGCAGTATTGAAAGAACATATCTTACATTTGCAGCAGGAAAAATCATCTAACATAACATATTTATCGCCATATATACAAAATGAGTTCCTAAGTTTTTAAGCCAATCAAATTACACGTCAGCTAGTCAACAATATTAAATCGGCTATATATTTTTGAATCAAGTTTCATAGCACACCCGACGTTTTACATGTCGAACAAATGTCTAAAGTGATTTGTTGCGTAAAAATTAAAATAGAAAAGAAAAAATGCAAGATGGATTTCTAAATTTTTTTTTTTCCGTACTTGAAAAAAAAACAGTTGATTTAAGCAATGAAATACTTAAGAAACTCGAGAACATTGGTTGGTGTAATTTTTGTTGGTTGGGTAGGTCATTAAAATTAATTTATGTGGTCACCATTCATTCACACAAAATGAGACTTGTGTTACACGTTTCAAAGCAGCAGAGACAATTTTCAACTTATTCTGCTTCGACAAGCTACTAGAAAATGCTCCTTATACATAGCAAAACATCAGTTATAAGACTTACAACGACACGCTGGAGTACTCATTATGCTGCAGTCAATTATTTATTTATTTATTTATTTATTTATTAAATGTGATGAAATTTATTAATTATGATGGTATCATTTTTGCATTTGAAGAACAACAAGAAAATTTAGACACCAGAAGAGCTGCCCCAAGTTTTATACCTGCTGTGTGCAATTTATCATTTCTTTACTATACTCTCTTTGGAATGCTGTGCTAAAGCAAGTGAAGTGCTCAGATTGCATTACAGGCTTAACACATTCGCATGGAATAACACACCTTGTGTTTTTATAAACTTTCGTCAGTGTTGAAAACACACATTGTCATTTTTTTGATACGTAAATACTGGGTACGCAATTGTATTCCGTACAGCAGTGCCACTACTAGTCACGTCGTGTTCCCGATAAGTGTGCTTTTATTGACACTCCTTGTCTTTTGTACGCGAGTTCGTGCTGAAAACACAATTGTGTATTGTAACGGGAAACATACATTTGAGTGAATTTTTTTTTTGTTTTCGTTTATTTTGTCCAATATGTGTTCTAAAAAAAATTATATTTGAAAAATATTATGAACAACTGATCCCACCCGGCATCGCAGGGGTGCATTCCATACATTTTAATTTCTTATATTTTCTGGCAGGGAGGGGCAGCTGCTAAATGAAAACATTCGGTGCTTCACCGATCTAATAGAGCACTGCACAACATAATCAGACGGTCGGTTAATGCGTATCATCAGGACGGAACGTACGCACATGCGGTAACCGGCCTAATGCGGGTTGTGAAAAAGGAAAAGAAGACAACAAACAGTCGGGTCACCTGATGATAAATGACTATTGTCGCTTATGAGTACCTGCAACTCAAGAGTTATAGGGGCATCGCCTCCTAAGTGAGGACGTTGGAGTCGGGCCTACGTTTTCCTCAGTCACTCGGTGCAAAGCGACGAAAGAATTACTCAACAAACAGTTTTTTTTAAGGTCTCACTCCCATCAAAGCCGCCCGTTGTGTGCTTAAAACAGGGCTCTGCTTCAACAAAGCATGGCGTTTCTCTTTGTAGCGTTATTTTCATTTTAAACGTTACCGAATCGCTAGAGCCCTGTTTGAAATATATATGATGGTAATTCAAGTTCAATTTGTAGCTTAGAAACAAATATTATTGTATTTGTACAGACAATAGAGTAGAATATAACAAAAAACGTTTGTTTCATTGAAAAGAAAAGAAATACATAAAATAATTATTATAGTAGTTGTAACAATAAATAGAGTAACTACACAGCTTCTGAATCAAAAAATGTTTATAATAAAATCATTGAGCTAATATTACATACAAAACAGATACTGCAGTAAAGTGTTTTGCGCCATTCGTTGATGTGGGGAGACATCAACGCAATTAGTCGCTCTGCTGAACTGGCAGTGATCGAATGCCATTATTGTGACAAACATTTACATTTAAAAATGCTATCCTGCGTTTTAAAAACATGTAGAAATCAATCCATTAGAAGAAAACAGATAGTTGTACGTCTTTATTTTTGTTCGAAATAGCTTCTCTAGTACATTACAATTTTATTATTAATTTAATTTTATTTAGGCACCGTCTGTGTGGTGATGGATTAAGTGTACTTAGTGGCACTATCCTTATTCATCTCGTGGGTGTCGTAACACCCGAGTAAGAGATAAGCTACGCAAGACAACAATATTGCTGCTACTAACCCATCTGATCAGTGTGGTACAGTAAGCCAAAACAATGTTTCTATGGAGAGGCCCGTGTGTAAGAGTGGACTGTAATCAACTGTTCGCTGTATACTTATTTCATAAAAAATTCTATTTCACAATAACTTACAACAAGGCTCTAAGGAAAATTGTATACTACTGTGAACTATTCAAAGAAACAAATAAGTTAGAGACTTAGACGCTCTTCAGATGGGACAAGAATATCCTGTGACTTGTAGATTTTGAATATTTTAATAGTTATTCAGCTATTCGAGGCAGAGTTAGTTTTTGTGTATACTGTATTTTAAAAGTTGTCGATGCGTCCTCGGATCTAGATAGGCTGAATAGTGTAGATTTTATGTTTACGTTGTGTAATGTATGTATGTGTATGTAAATGTTATACGATTAAAATGGTGAAAAAACTGTCAACTTGTCATGATACAAAATACAAAATTACAGTTCAAGTTATATTGGTCACTTAAAGAAAATCAGATGCATGATTCAAATTCAGTTGCTAGGCGATTTTTAATTGTAATAAGGTAACAGATGTGTAATCGCAACTAAAGGCTAAGCTTAACTTTCATCGAGTTGAGTACATCCAGGGGACTTCTCTTAGTGGTACATAATATTTAAATATTTTTCCATTTTTATTCGCGGCAATTTTTTTCAAAAAGTGTGAAGTTGAGACTCTTAACTAGCAAATGTGTGCATTGGCGACGGTAGTCACTTTTTTGTTGTTGAAGGGGAGTCAGGAGTACATGGTATTAAATACCAACCCGACGGACAGTCCCAGATGCTCTACTCTAAGGCGGACCTGGACTATCCTATTTCAAGTCACAGACATCGCGTCAGATCCTATTGGCAGCACTTACTAAACACTATATGATTAAAAAGATTAAAAAAATGAATAAAAAGACATTGTTTTTTTCTAAAATCGGCAAATATCTGAATACTGGCATTAGGTAGGCCAACAACAACACAACAAATTTTATAACACAATTTGTTTGAATATTGTCTCTGCCTATATTTAATTCTTATAGACAATTAAGCTGGTCCATTGGAAAAAGTGTCAAGCATTGAACGATAATTGGAACGATAGTTGGTTTTATCAATACCAATACCGTCCTATTCATTCATTCTAAAGCTATCGTAACCATCGCTGGCTATATTCTCTTAGTAACTAGATTATAATTAATTGATCTTCTAACCTTAGCCTTAAGTGAATACCTATCGATTGGATATTGAACCGCTTCGAATGCGACTGCAAACCATACGCTTTAACTACTACTCTGTCAGCGCTTAGATACTGTAATACTATAGTACGTATTATTATTTATTTATTGATTGTAATTAATGACGATTAGAAGAGTTGTGGACACCAAACTCATTACAAATGTAAACAATGCAGTATGGCGATCCACATTATGGTAGCCTACTGACTTTCTTTTTACGCCCCACTTAGGATTTTAAAAGGTATGACAGTCATTATGGTAGCGTAAAGCTCACACAGTAACCACAAAAAATGTCACCCCTGTATAAATGGGCCTTCAGTCCCGCACTTACCAATGAAACACGACAGCACGGATGTTGTCGCTTTACTCGTAAGTTGGTCTTTTGTGAGTGGGTAGCACTGCCCCGGTCGAACCGGCCCAATTCTGCTGAAAACGGCGTGGCTGTACTACCTAAATGTGCACTTTATGTGGACAATAAGATATTTGTTCGTTACTTAAAGTGGGACCATTAGAATTGTGCGTATAACTAACTAATCATGAACAAGAAAAAACAATTATGTGGTGGAGTAGTGGGTCACAAAAAAATTAAAATAAATAAATCAAATATCCCCAACTCAAAACTCTCCTAAAGAGTCGATAACCTTACAATGGCTATTTGTTATAATATTTATTATGTTAAAATTCTTATAACCGCGATCAGGGCATCAAACTAGAAAAGGTAAATAAATAAAAGTTAATTCTTTTGAAGATCTTGTCCTGGTATGTATTCACATTTTGTGTTAAGGACGTTGAAAAATGTATTGTAATTTTTTATTTGTGTGCTAGGTAGAACTTATAGTTCAATATCTACTAAATACAGATGTACATGTCCTTGTTTAATATTTAGTATATAAATAACTGTACTCTTCTCTCATTAAGTACATGAAATCAAGAGATACGGCCAATAATCCAACATGTTTCGGTACCAATATTAATTATTCGATATCAATTCAGGCTTCAATTCGATTCGATAATTCGTGAAATACTGTCCCGATTTGAAGCGTACAGTGATATATTTATTTATTCATAAATTTATTTCAATACTTTATCATTAGAATTATATTTTATAATCATTCCGAAGAACAGAATTGAATATGTAGCGCAATGTTTATGAATTGTAGCATATTGCGTAGTATTTATGCTGATCTTATAATCTAGTGTTTTTCTCCGAGAGGTAAATAGAGGCGAAAGTATTATGCCCCAAATTTTATCGAATATAATTAAAGAAATAGGGTGTAAATCTATCAGACACAAATATTTCCAAAATAAATATAGTTATCATTTTATTTTAATAGCCTGCCAAAGTGACTCTATTCTACCTGATGGAAAGTATGACCAAGACATGTGGTTACAGTACTCATTGCGAATGTAGACAATGTAGTATGAAGACCCACACTATTGCGGCCTTGTAAGATGCATTTTCACGCCTCGCCTGGGGAAGTAAAATACATGACAGTAATCGTGGCATTGTATTCATATTGCTTGCACTCACCACGACAACTGTCAGCCCTGCATCAATGGGCTTCCTGTCTTGCACTCATCAACGAAACACGATAGCACGGATGCTGTCGCTTTAGGTTGATCTTCTGTGGGAGGGTAGTACAGGCCCGGTCGAGCCGGCCCGTTCGTGCTGATTTCAGCGTGGTTTTACTATCTACCATGGGTGACAGTTATCGTAATAACTGTGTGAGCCTTACACTGCCACGATGACTGTCATGCCTTTTACGTCCCCAAGCGTGGCGTGAATAAGCATCTCACTGGGCCGCCATAGTGTGGGTCACCACACTGCACTCTCTGCATTTGTAATGAGTGTGGTGACCACAACTTTTTGGATTCTAATCATACTTGCCATCAGGCAGAGTAGAGTCACTTTGACAAGCTCTTCATACAGAAAAAAAAAAAAATCAGTTGAGTCTTTGCATTGATACGACAATTTGAGTATTTCTTGAAAATAAAACAACAACTTAGCTGTTTTTTTCTGGTGTAGTGTGGCGTTGCATAGCAATAAAAAATAATATTTATGGAAATGTGTATCGGTTAAACTCTAATGGATAGCTAAAGAGAAATGGTGGTAAACGCATGTCGGGTTCGTTAACAGTTCGATTAAAATTGCCATTTCAATTATAAATTTCCTAATATGCTTACTGAAGTTTGAAACAGTATTTAAGGCTTATGAATGTATATTCATTTAGATAACTAGTTAATCGATTAACATAAACCAATCTTAACGGTTCGTCGGACGAGTCTTAGCAATACTAGTGAAGTTGGAAACTAATTGCTATCGCATTAGTATTTTCTCGTTATAAAGAGAAACCACATGAATAAAGTCATTTCCCAAGTGGAAACTTTGATTATTGAGCCGTAATATCGTATTTAAAATGTACGATACATAAGATCCATCGATATCGAAAATCCTACATTGTAGCGCATTCCAACCATGAATAATTATATAATGTAGTAATTGGATTTACAGATCAACGAGTTATCGAGTATCAACTATATTTTAGAGCTGTTGTTCAATTATCATTCTTATTTATTTGATCATTGTTTTATTTAAGAGACAACTATAATTAAAACTGTCATTGTAGATATTTTTAACGTCAATAAAAGACCACATATGGATATAGCGATGTTAAGATTACACCTAACACAGCCTGTTTAAAAATTTTTGCTCCCTGCACCCTTTCGACATTTGAATTACAAATATTTCATATGATTCTTAAAATGGAAAGTACAAAGGGTTATTGAGTATATATGTATATGAACCAAGGTAATGTATTGATGAGTTACGAGGGCGGCAGATTAGGGTTAGGCTTCCAATAGCCTCACCCACTGGGTATAAAGCGGCGAGGAATGGCTTCACGCAATTTTTTTTTATAAGGCCGTGGCAACGCTACAGTCCAAGGTAGTAAAAATACAGTACCAACATATAATAACATAAGATCGGTGTTTACATATTGCACTAGATCGTCCTCGTACGCGTGTTTATTATAAAAATTTCAAATATTACAATCTAATTGACCATTCCTGAAGTTCAAATAAACGATGAACCAAAAGCAACACTTAAGACCATATATTGGTATAGAAAAACAAAGTGATTTTACATTAACAAAATAAATGTCAAATGATAGAGATAAAAAGCCATACGTGGCGAAATAATTTCAGACAGGTAGACCACTTCAATACTTGTCGCGTTATAGGTATAAATGATATGAATTCTATGAGTTACCCCATAACCTATGACGTCAAAATCAGATAGATCGCCTTAAGGGTTCCCTAAAGGCGATAGACATCGATGTTGATCGTGATAGCGCGCCCGGCATATTGCTATTACAGCTATGACGTCTGCAGGTGCACACACCTAGTAATAGTGTAGAGAGTAGAGGGTCCTCCACACAAATATAGATTTAGTATTTGAAATATCGATCTTCGACTATTAACAGGTTTTAAATAGCAATTTTAAAATACCTAGTAAATAACCTTGAAGCAAAATTCCAAATACCTTTGTTTGATGGGCATCCCTTTAAAACTGAAAGAGCCCGCTGTATGAAAATGCGTAAGCATGATTATCACATATACTGGATAAGAAAAGAGTTTGTAAACATTTTTACTCTGATAACATTACCATAGATAGTAAAGTTATAGATAGATATATAGTTACTTTATATTCTAATGTTTGCTGTGACACAGTTTCACGAGGTTGTTAAGCAATTAACGTTCCTAATAATCATTGGCAACTTTTATGTTAGTACTTAACTTGTTACTGCAATATACCTACACAAATATTTAGGTATAATTACGAAATATAATCTACGTACAGATTATCTTAAAAAGGAGTGGTCCATATTACACAACAAATAATACGTGTTTACCTACATGTATAAGGATACTAAATAGTGTATAAAAATAACTTTAGAGGTAATAATTTTTTATAACTTACATAAAGTTTTTCCTTGTTGAATCAAAAACGGTTTCATATAATAATATCACAACTCACGTCTCAAACAGTTACATACACCACAAGTTTGTGTAAAATAACAGAAACCATTGTTATCAGAATTATGACTCATAGCAGAAAATAATTCCTATAGCGACCACTTGAATTTGCCGCAAATTATATCATCCAATAATACATATAACTGCTTCGAACTTTATGCAAATGTTGTATAAATCACTTCAAAGAACACTTAAATGAAGTAAATAACTCAAAATATAATATTAATAACATCAAAACAACACTGAACACGAGTAAATCACAACTTTGACTAACTTTACTAACTTAATTTTGCCTATAAACTCTTGTTTAAGAGATTCGTATTTTGAATCGTAACTAAAACTCCGCAGAGTTATTATTACATTTAAACACAATATAGGCTAGAAATTGTATATGGTTATTAAAATGATTGCCTACAATATATTATATTATAACCTTTTACGTTTATTCTGCTTCATAGCTACAGCATTTTTTTTGTAAAAACGAAGGCCGTTCTTCATACAAGTAGAATATACCTTTACACGCCTTGTTAGAGTTGCTTTTAGTATCTATTAAAAATAGAATGCTTTTTGTAGCGTTCCGTTACACTCCTATAATTGTCAAGTTAAAAAAAGTATGCAAACTACTCCTTATTGTTTTAGTGAGTGTAAAAATTAATTTTAATGATGTTAATATTAGTAACTTATAAAAATGAAAGTATTTCTTCTGTTCATTACCTACAGTTAAATTTAAATTTACATAATCTACAGAGCCTTTATTTTTATTGTGTAAAATAGAAACTGCGATTAGAAAGTAGATTTCTTAAAACATATAGAAGTAAAATTAAAACTCAAGTATAATGTTTTAAACTTCATTGTTAAACTTTTAAGTTCCAAATCAGGTTACAGATGGCATTGTACAATTTTAGTTTTGCATAGTACTCATAGATGGCGCTTTAGATAGTTTTTTCAATGACTGTTCAACATAATTAAATAAAATATAATAAGTTTCAATTTAACAGTTCTACATTAAATTAGAAAAAAAAATGTTGATATTGATTATAAAATGGTAACTAGACTGAAAAACAAGGCAAGAATCTGCGTCAGTCGGAAGGAAAGGATCCCGTGCTGTGCTGATGACCGGCTGGAGAGTCTCCACGGTGGAAAAGCCAGGACGTGGAGCATCCAGCCGGGACGACCAACGAGCCATCGTAGCTCGAACAGCGGCCTCAGACCACTCGCGTATCTCTTCGGGCGGGGGCCGTATGCCGCTTCCCGCCCGGAAGTCAGCCGTTCGCCGATAAACTTCAGCGAGCACTTCCGCCTCCAAGTCCCACGGAAGAGTCCAGCCAAGTTGTACACCGCCTCCGTCAATAAGTCAGGTAGAGAAAGGGGTTTAGGTTCCAGTAACCTCATTTATTCGTTGAAAAACAACTAAAAAATTGCTTAGTATCAGTTTTGAGTGAGGCCATAGTATCACATTCGTCGAGCGGACCCTTTCGAGCAAAAACTATCTTAGTTTAACTATCTCACACATTGGCGTCGCCAGAATTTTTTTAGGGGGATGCATCTACTATCTATATCATCATCATATCATCATCTATAAAGAATTATAGAATATTTTTACCTATCAAATCGACTTTTTATGAAATATTCGTTTTTTTTTTTTTGCTAATTTTTTTTTTTGTACGAATACTGCGTAGAAACCTAGACTTTTTACTATCTCAAACAGTCATTTTGTACTGCATAACACTAAAAGTGATTAGCTGTTCGCTAGTCTTATTAAAACTCGGGAGCTTCTGGACCGATTTGACTAACTTTAGTTTTCATGACTAAAATTAAAAATATGTGGGTAAAATTAAAAAAAAGTCCAAGAAAATAGTTAAAACAACAATTATATTTTTGCGCTCCAAAACTGTGGATCTCTCAAATAAAAAAAAAGTATTTTAAAATAAGTATTTCGAATCCACAACACAATGTTCGAAAACATAATGTTCAGATTATCAAGAATTTGGAATTTTAAAATTATTATTATGGCAAAGGATCGACTTTTAATTGGTTGTTAAATATTTTGGATGTATTTAGAAATTTATTTTATGACTAAAGTTGGAAAACAGCATTTTTTTATTCAGTTTCCTCGTATGAAAAATTTAAAAGCCATTTAATTATCGGTTGCTTTACTTCTCTGGTAGTTAACTTAATAATATCTGTATGTATTTGACAAATTTTGTGTGTACAACTTTAGGGCTTTGTCTGTTTAGGATGGTCTGTCTTTTAATGAAAGTGGTATTTATGGTAGGAAGTGGGATTCGGAATACACGAGGCTGGTTTAAACAAATCATTGAAGTTGTATTTAAAATTTCCTTGTGCATCGATGTTGTTATTCTTAGTATAAAAATTTGACGTACACTTAGTACATTGCATTTTTTTAGAGGTCGTTTGTTGGAAATCGGAATGATTATTTTTGGTCAGACTATTGCGAAGAGATTTTAAAATATAAATAGTTTTTCTAATTCTACTGGACAATTGAGTTATACGACTGTCGTATGTTAAACGTTCATTTAGTATGACTCCTAGATATCGAATGGAGTCTGTAGGTTCTTTGGTATCGCAGTTATAGTTAGATCGATCATTAGGAGTACAGGAATGAATTCCCAACGTATGTCCTACTGGGAGTTTTTATGTAAGTGTCTTGTGGAACGTGATGAATTTTGTTTTTTTTTTTAAGTTGGGGCTAAGGAGGTTTTTGTCAAGCCATTGTGTAATGAGAGTCATTCCTTATTCACCGAATGCTGTTATTCTTGACCACGATATATTACAAAAAATTATCACAGAGTCATCTGCGTAACTCAAGATTTCCGCACTAATCATAGATACATTGAGAATAACATTCATGTAAATGCTGAACAATGTGGCGCCTAGAATACTTCCCTGGTGTACACCAACCTCGATGAAGCACTGGTCACTAATTGTGAATCCCACCCTAACACACTGATAACAATTTATCAAATAACTGCTAAACCAGTCAAGTGCAATATCTCGTATACCTATGCCTTCTAATTTACGAAGTAAAATAGGGACGGATACGGTATTGAACGCCTTCGATAAATCAATGAAAACTCCTAAGCAGTACTCTTTGTAGTCCAATGATTTAGAAGTGGCATTCGTTAGTGAGACTACAACATATTCCGTGGATATTTTACGTCTAAAGGCAAATTGGTTTTCTGAGAGTAAATTATTGTTTTCGAGAAAGTCAACTCGCCTTTTGTTTACAATTTTTTCTAGGAGTTTAGAGTATATGCTTAAGAGGGAAATCGGTCTAATTAATGGAAATTAAGTTATCGCCGTCCTTATTTATTGAAGTGACAACGGCAATTTTGCAGTATTGAGAAAAAGTCTCTGCACTCAAACTGAAATGAAAAATAAAATATGTGTTAGTGGGCCAATGATTTATTTTTTTACTTCTTTTACCAGTCTAGGGGAGAAAGCGTCTAAGTCCGGAGAGCTGTCGTTCTTAAGTTCGTCGTTAAGTTTGATAACTTCATGAGGGTCAGTTAGTCGTACGAAAAAAGAATTTCCTTCAATTGTTGCCCTTGAAGAAGTGTTAGCCGAAGCAAGGCAGATTTCTGAAACATTCAGTTTATTAAGCACGTCATCTGCTAATTTTCTTCCAATCGAATCGGAATCGTTTTTTGTCAGTTCTATAAGCGCTGCAAGGTTGTTTGACATGTTACAAATCTGCTTAGTTGATTTTTATAGTTTTTTGGAATTGCCGCACTCTAGGCTACTATTCAATAGTTGGGTCTCGCGATTCACTTTGAAGCGTTTTCGTAGGTTAGTTGGGAAGTTATGATATATTTTATATGTAGTTTGACAAATGACGTCATTGAGTTTATTCTTGCTTTTAAGATGGAGTTTGTCTCGTGTTCTCTGGCATCTCATTAATCCTGGCGTTATCCAGGGTTTTATAGAACTCTGTGATTAACTAGGGTTGGTGACCAGCCAATAAACAAAGGTATTCAGTCGTTGTTTTAGAGCAGATGTCCAGATTAATGTCACCGCCCTGTACAATAGAATGACGGGCCCTGTACAATAGAATGGCACAAAGAGCCACCTAGGAAGGAAAGAAACGTAGAAATGTTTTTATATGAGGGAGATCGATAAATTCCTGCTATAGTTAATCTGTCATTTATAGTAAGCTGGAGACAGTTACATTCGTCACATAACAGTTCATGAACTGAGGTGCTCCACATATCTCTGACATAAGTTGTAACACCACCACTCTCTGATTTCTCACCTCTCTCATTTTCTTTGTGCTAAATGAGATGTATCCTGTTATATTAGGCATTGTTGTGTTGTCATTGAATCAAAAACAAATTACATCAGGGGAAATATTCATGCGATTTAGGGTAGTCAAGAATTCATCAAAATTATGTTGAATAGCCCTTATATTAAGGCTTAGAACCATAAAACTGACTTAGGCAGGCAGTAAGTCATTACGCTGTTCCAATTTCTCTATTTCGCTATATCTTTATAAAAGTTATGCGTTTTTTTATGATAATATGACAATGTCCAAGGGGATATGTAGATAACAAAAAAATAGCACGAAAGCAGTCATTAAATGAGTGATAGAACAGATGGCAAAGAGATTTATATGTGAGATTAGGTTTTTTGTGAATAAGGTGTAGAATGTGTTATGAGTGTGTTTGAGTGTTGACAAGATCTATTGTTGCCGGGTTTGCAGAGTTGAGCTGGTTGGTTTGGTTCAACACGAGACACCTCATCCAGGTCACCCTCGGATAGGGGCACACCCATCTTTTGCGAGGTTAATAGAACGATGTGTGCTAAATTTTCATTGTCTTGTTCCGGCATACCAATTATTTTTAGTTCGTTCTTAACTATATGTTGCTCTTGGGTAGTTACAAGGTGTTACAGTTGAATAACGGACGCTTTCAATTCTGCTATCTCAATATCTTTGGCTTGACATATTTTGGTGTACTCAGTTAGACGGTTCTCTAAAGTTTTATTAATAGACGAGGATTGATCTTTTATCTGGTGCCGAATTTCACCAATTTCTTGTCTCTAGTTTCACATTACCGCAATTAAGTTTGAAGTGTTGAACACACCAGAGTCCTCAATCGAGGAGTACTCATATCTTTGTTTCGAGCCTCTCGCAGTATTGATATTTTGATTAGCTGAAACTACTGAAGTAGTTCGTACGGGTGTGCTTGTGTAGTCTGCTTTCAGCTTAATACATGTAGATGACGGATATAACCATTCCTCCTTACACTGCTTTGAATATTTGTAAAATTCTTCTTTTGTCGCAGTAAGGCATAATAAATCGTATGATTTGTGACAATTAGAACACTTCGTGTATTGCGAATTAGTTATTTTAGTTTTGCATGCGTTGCAAGTAATAGCCATTGTGATCCCCGTTTAGTTTCAAATATGCGTTAAAACTACTTGCAGTTACTCGTATAAGTGTCAACGTTGGACTCACCCGACCAGGCGCGTTACAATGCTGCGATTTGTCGTAGGTCAGTGTCATACGAAGCGGGGTAGCCGTTAATTAGTTTTTTTGAAATGTATTTGGCTATATCTTGGGTGTTCCTGCTTGTATCGAAATAGGGTTTTCACTCTTACGAGCTTGGTTAAATGTACTTTACTTGGGTACAAAAATTCATAGATATACGCAACTTTTACTTTGTTATTACAAATAAAATTACCGAGCAAAAATAAACGTGAGCTCTTCGAACCGCGTCCCCGCAAAAATAAGTAAGATAAGTTTTGAAACTTTGTAGACCACTTTCATTTTATTTTTTTTTTAATATAAAAGGTGTCCTTATGTCCTGCGAGTAACACTTGTACTGTCGCAGATTTTTTTACATGTAAAACCTTCCGTGAGGTTACCTACATGCAAAACCAACTGGGACATATTCCGTTCCTTAAATATGAGTCTGCATTAGATATGAAACTGTTTCTTATTACTGATGAGGATATTATGTCCTCTGTCCAACACTTTAATACGTGTACCTATCCGAAAACTAAACGAGTACTGTTACTTTGAATAGCACTTTTGCCTCCAAAAAACACATAATCCCTAACCTCTTGAATTTTTTTTCAGAACTTGTAGCTAAGAACTATGTAAAATTAAAAGACTACTGCGAGCTGAAAGGAACGACAACGGCCCATCGTCTCAAAATGGTCGATGTGTTCTAGGAGATTTCGAAGAGACTGTTCCTGGGTCAAAAGTGATCTGCAGAAAATTGAAGATTTTACCGGGAGTCCATAACAAGAAGTCGCAATTGTTACTAGAAAACAAACTCCTTCTTAATAACTATATCCCCGAACCAACCAGTTGTAGGAGACCGCCTTCAATTCAATATAGAAATACTACTTATAAATATACGATATATAAGGTTAATAGTTAAAAAATCAATAACTTGACTGCAAAAAGAGAATAAAAAAAGAATAATGTACTGTAAAGATCGAAACTGCACGAGGTTCGACACAAACATGGCCAACGCTGCCAACATTTTTTCAAATTAATTTATGCCCCATAAAATTCAAATTTATATCTAATATTATATATGTTTAAATCCCTTATAATTTTATTGATATTGATACGGTTTTTTTCTTTTTTTTCCTGTGTAGTCATCCCCCTGAATACCACCTATTAATGGTTCTGTCGGACTCGAACCGACCAAAAACTACACGCCGTCTCAGGTATCAGAAGCTGAGGAACCAGGTTTACCCTAGAAAGGAAATCCCTGGAACCCTGATGTACCTCGGGACATCTACCTACAACTTGCAGATAACTCCTTTTCTGCCCCCAAAAGGGTGCGCATGTTCTAGCCTGCTTCTGTTAGGGTAACAGATGACCTCACCCGTCGCCCCTAGGCTTGCGCTTATGGAGAACAGAGATCGCTTTGCGATCTCTGGCGTCCGAGTCGTCAGCGATACCGGGCCCGTTCCCGGGCCTGGCAGACCGCGAATGTTCTAGACCTCTCCCGGTCTCGCTCCGCTATCTCCTTTGTAAGCATAACTTGCTCGCAGAAGGAGACAGCGGGGGTCTACGTGCTCTCGCTCCGTACCATGGCCACAATCATACTACCGAGTAAGGGAATTACCACTTCGATGGCCGCCACAAGGTCACACCACAGCTCCACGACGCTGGACATTTTATCTACGTGTGGAGCGCCGTGTACACGGTTCGGCCATCGCAGTGGTGGCACTCAAGCTTTAGGCCATAAATCCGCCATTTTGTTTTATTCTTTCAGAAAGACATAAGGACACTTAGGTATTAAAAAAGTTGTGTTGAATTCCATTGTTTTCCTGGTTATTAATAATTGTGACGGTGCACTGTTTTTGGTCGGTTCGAGTCCAACACCGGTAGATGTTAACCGAGGTGATTTCCGCATAACAAAAGATTTTGTAGGGAAAATATGTAGTTACGTTCTGTACTTGATCAACAAATATTAACAAAAGAAATTAAGTATATTATTTCACTAGACTGCTATCCTTTACTATTTACATTAACTTGATTCATACAACAACAACAAATTCATAAACAATGGCCGATGTTCTTAACGAGATAAATAAACAAACAACCTTACACATCTCACACACGGTTGTCTGTTACCAGACTGCTGTTAAACACACTTATATATTTTTAAATACATACATAATATAAATAAATTAGACCCAGACGTAGAACAAATAATCACGCTCATCAAACAAATATTTGACCAGGATATATTGTAAAAATATAAATTAAAATTACACAGCATTACAGGTAACTGTGTTTCAATAATTCATTAATATTAATGCTGTATGTTTTTTGTACGTAGTTTAACATTTAAAAATCAATTTTTTAAATCTACAAAATCGATTCTTTAATTAATTGATCTCAGATCGCATCCCTAACGGAAGCTCGCTGGCTTGAAATCCCTCCAATATCCGTCTAACGGTATTACTCCATGATCAAACTGCTACTATTTAGTCGGCTAGTGGGTTGTATTAATATTCAAAAAGTGTTTTACTTTACAACAATTGTTTTAAAACTGGTACCGGAAACTTTTAAGCTATTTGCCATCGAAAATGGTGTTTAAATTGATCAGACTAGATATACAGGACCCTTTAAAAATAATACTAGAAGTCGGCAAACGTTTAATTGGAAGAGGGCAATTTCTAATGGTAAGTGCTAATGTGTTGAACACAACTCTTTATTTTTTACTTTAGTGTACAGACAAGAACATGATTCTTTACTTACTAAATAATTGGGATGTTAGCTACAAATTCTTATCAATTCAAAAACGTTGAACCTAAGCAGTATAAGTTATTTTACATGTTTATGATTACAGGAAAATGTCGAAGATAGAAGAGTCGGTCGCATACATGCAGAGCTGATAGTTACAGAAGATTCACTGATCTTAAGAGCTGTAAGAATTATGCATTATACTATTCACTTGTAAACAACTACCCACATTTCATTTTTTTTTGTCTTAATGCACCTAATGTGAAGATTGATCACCTGATAAGAATTGACTACCTTTACCTTAGAATCATTACAACACCAGAGATACAAGTACTTTGCTAAGCTTTGTGTGCCCACCTCTCTACAGGTACCTTCTGTCCTCAGATTCCAGACAACTCAAAACTAAGATCCTTTCTTCAAAAAAACTCTATCCTCTACTTGCATAGTTTTTATTTAACCAATGTGCATGGACACAAGTCATCAGTATAAAAAGAAGGAAACCTTGAACAAACCCTAAACCAATCCATCTGACCAGCATGATATAGTAGGCCAAAACCTCCCTTGTAAAAATATCTGTGAAAGATTTATTCACAAAAATTAATATCATTTAGAATTTCTAAGAAGGAGGATTAATCCTTTAGGAACATCACACACAGTGAAAACCAATGAATTAATTACTGGTTGCCTGTGAGGCATACCTTTAGTATCAAAAATCTCTAGTTAAGCCTAAGCACATGTTTCAAAGCGTGATTGTGCTATGAAACTTAGAAAATAGGTGACTAACAATACTACAAGCATCTACAATGTGAGGTAATCTCTATAAATATGAAATTACTTTTGATAACTTCCATTATTTTACAGTTACATAGGAAGCCATGCTTCTACCAGGGTGTCGATTTAAAAAACCCAGAAAAATTGCTACAATATGAAACACTCTCTCTGAGGAATTATGATAAATTTGGATTGACACAAAATTCTTTCTGGTATCAAGTAATTTATTGTGCTGAAATAGAAACAGTTATAGATGAAAATCCAAAAGATCAGAGTATATTAGATATAGATGAAATATCTGACACAGATACAGATGATGATGACTATGATGTATTGATAATGGAAAAACTACAAGTAGAGCTTTAACACCTTTGGAGTAAGTTACTTTTGTTACTCTACTAATTTTATTTGTAGAAATTCAATTCATATAATCATAGATATAAATACAACTTAAATTTATGAAAACCTGGTAGTTAAGCCCTTATATAGTTTTCAACATTTTATAGCATCATCCATAGCAACTAGAAATAATACATTCATTAGGTTTAGTTTATCATCAATCCAATCATAAGATTGATTTAACTTGTGGTGTTCTAATGTGTTTCTATTTGCAAACATAATTTATTTTTTAGTTGAAATGATAATTTGTAGTAAAACTAAAACAATCTTTAGGTTAGTTTGAATAGAATAGAAAATGCTCACATACAATGTGACTAGTATATATGCCTTTAATATATTTTCAGAAAGCCAAGTAACATCAAAAAATGCAGGCAATATTCAACATATTAAGCATATACTAATTTCTACTGCATGTCAAAGGGCACATGGTGAAGATATTTCATGCTCTGTTTCTATTGATTCATAATGACCTGGACCTTATAATTAATTTTGAATGATATTAAATTAGGCTGTAGAATGAAATGTTTAAATGTATAATTTTGATTCTTACTGTGATTTATTATTTAAGTTATTGTATCAATTCTATTTATTTAAGTCTCAAAGTTCAATGTGTTAAGTATAATAAGCATTTATTTTGTTAAGTATATTAAACCCTAAAGCATAATAACACATTAAAAAGATTTAATTGAAAGAAGATTAAAAAAAACCATTTTCAATTTGGTCTGTGACTAAGTACTGTGATGGAATATTAAATGTTAATTACTATAAAAGTAGTTTTAATTTGAAGGTGACTTAATCCCACTTTATCCACAAACAGGCACAAGTTTACATGTGAGAGATAAACATTTTTACCCGTAATTATGTCTGGAACTTTGTCATGCACAGCAATTTTTAGAGACCTATTTTTAAATAGACAATACACTATATAAGTATTCATGAGAAAATGTAGGTATGATTAATCCTCCTTTCTACAAATTCTAAATGATATTTATTTTTGTAAATAAACTTTTCACAGATATTTTTACAAGGGAGGTTTTGGCCTACTATATCATGCTGGTCAGATGGATTGGTTTAGGGTTTGTTCAAGTTTTCCTTCTTTTTATACTGATGTCTTGTGTCCATGAACATTGAGTAAATAAAAATTTTTGCAAATACAGAATAGTGTTTTTTTGAAGGGAGGATCTTAGTTTTGAGTTGTCTGGCATCTGAGAACAAAAGGTACCTCTAGAGAGGTGGGTACACAAAGCTTAGCAAAGTACTTGTATCTCTGGTGTTGTAAATTACAACACCATTACATTTACAACCAGTACATTTACAACTTGTAATGATTCTAAAATAAAGGTAGCCAATTCTTATCAGGTGATCAATCCTCACATTAGGTGCATTAAGACAAAAAATAAATAAATTGGGTAACTGTACATATCTAAAGATAGAACTATAGTCAAGGGTCGCGGACAATGAAAGTAGTTTGAGTAGGCCCAAGACAAATGGAATTCCAAGGGAAACAGGGGTATGCTATAAAGAAGAGAGTGGTAAAACATTCCCATAGGTAATATTTATATATATTATATAGGCGTACAGGTCCTTTTCCACTTAATTTTAACATTGCGTAACAAAATCATTACATAGTATAAAATGAAGTCACTTTTTGTTGTATACAACTAATCAAATATTGAGCTATTGAACATATATTGAGATTGAGAGAAAATAAACATTGAACAATTCAAAGTGATGAAATTGATACTTATGTTGCATGTGTTATTTCGAAAAACATAAGTATATACTGTCGAGAATAAATGTGTTTTATTGCTGAGTCACTCTGTTCTGCGCCTCCTGAACAGAGAATATGCAGTTCAAATATCTTCTGATGTATAAATACAGTTCTTTTTGGTAATTTTTCATTTTTAGCATCAAATATAAATTGTTTAGGGTACATATTATTTGAATGTTTGCCCTTATAACTACTGAAATTATACAAAACACTGTGATTTGTTCTCCATTGGTTTACATAGGTCTGTATGGATGAACTCCAATACTTTCTGACTTAAGCTTGCACTCGGCTTAGGCGAAACGGTTTCCTAGTTTTTTTGCCCTTAGACCACTAGGGTACTTGGTTTTATCAGTGTTTATATAACATAATTGTCTAGTATATAGTCATAAGTGTCTAGTTTAGATCACAGTTTTTGACCTGAAGTCCTGGTTTTCTAATCTCCTTCAGCAATGCAAGCACTCTTGAGATGTATGCCTGTTTTCTCACCGTCGAAGATTCAACTGACTACAAATTCGTGGTGAGGTTATGCACCTACAAAATGTTCACATTTATCTCGTATTGCTTATTTCCAACTGCAGTCAGATATGTCAGCAGATATATTATAATCTAAACATACATCTTACATACTTTCGTTACTTAGTTTTCTTGTAAAGATAAGATATCTTATAAAGCAAAAGTTACCGATACCGCCATTGAGGAAGGTATACAGACCAACTCTTTTTTCAATATACCTACCATGTACCCAAGCAGTGCAGTATTAAATGAAATCAACAAGTGACTATTGATTTCTAGAAATAGCGACGGTAAATGTATGTAATATTGGCAATAATATCAAACTAGCATGTTATATTTAATAGCTTGTTTAAATCAATTATAAATGTATAAACCTATAGGTACTAATAATTCCTTTCACATTTTTCTACTCACTTGAGCTTGCTAGTTCCATTAAATTTTTAAATGGATTATTAAGCTGATACAAAAATAAATCACATCCTAATTTATCATGTAGAAAATTAGTATACAAAACTAGAAACAAGTTCTTTAAGTTGGTTTTTCTAATAAACATTACAATCGAATTTTGTTCATCATAACAAAAGGACATGACTGTATAAGATATGCCCATAACAAACAGCGGAGTTGATAAAGAGCTAGCAACTGCCTGTTCATGCATCAATATTTATTATATGCATTTCATATCAGACTCGTTTTCATGTATTTTAATTTAACATGAGTTTTATTTCAAAGTGGAATTAAATCTAGATTACAGAATTCTGCTGATTAAAACTGTTAGGAGCATATTTTAAAATAGTTAAGAGGTGAAATAGGTTGTGGGTTATAAGTAAAACAGTGTTAGGAGACAAAGTAAATTTAAAGTGTTAAAGTTTCAAGCAAGGATAATGAATGAGTGACTGACAAATCTATGCTATGATAAGAACTTCTATATCATGAAATTTGATTACAAACCACAGCAGAGGGAGTCACAACTTTTGGAGATGGTAGGCAAGAGTTTATTGATTAATCTATATAAATAAAACTATGTACTGTAGGTACATATCTTTTGATAAGTAATTTTTATTTTTCATTAAATGTCACATTGTGAGTTATTATAAACAAGAGCCTATTATACTTATGATATTAAGATTATATAAGTACTTATCATATTGAGATTGAAAAGCTAAATTAAATAATGACCCGTTAACTAATTTTAAAACATAAAATAAGTACTTGTCACATTGTATTTGAGAAATTTATTTAACACAAATGTCACAATATTAAATGATGTGTATATTCCATTAAATGACACATAGTTATTATAAATAAGACCATATCACATTTATCATATCGAAATTAAACAAGTATTTATTATATAAATAACTACCAGCTAATAATACAAAGCAATGCTTACAATGAATTTTGAGATCATACACACAAAAATATATTTGAAGTTCATTCCGCAACTTAATTTAATTCAAGGAAAACTTGATCATTATCAGACTTATATTGAGCGTCCAGCATCTTTGGTGTAGGTGATTCTGTTTTTATTTTCTTAACATCTACAAGGGTAGTATCATTTGGATCATATACTCTTTTATTTAGTGTACTATGAGCTTGAGGTGTTCCTTTTTCTTCAACTATATCAGTTGGCTCTCCTAAAAACATAATAAAGATAAGTAGAGTGTTATAGAGAGCCTTGGGGGAGGCCTATTTCCAGCAGTGGATATCTTTCGGTTGCTAACGATAATGATAAAATAAAGGTGCACATTAATTAAGGACTTGTTTCATTCCGTTAATACTTCAGAATACATTAAGTCACGAGAAGTTATATCAATCTGTTTTGTAATGGTTTGATTTGTAACTAAACAAAATGTATTAGAATTTTATCCCATTTATAGGATTTCTAAAAGTCGCAGATGAGATACAGGACAGGGAAGTCTCTTATTTTTTGGATTCCCATATTTAAAAAGTCATGTTTTTGCCAATCTAGGAGAAACAGAAGTAAAGGAAACTTACTCATTGAATCACATGTTGAAAATGTTTTTGCACTTTCGAGCGATTCATGAATGTGAGTCTTTGTGTCTTTTTCATTTGCATCTGTATCTGACGTCACATTCGCTCCACTTGCTTGTCCCTTCTCATCTTTTTTATTTGCATTCATATTTGCTACTGAATGAGGAGTATCTAGCCCAGTGCATTGGACTACTTGATACCAGAAGGTCTCTGGGGTTAGGCCAAATTTATCACCATTGTGTAGGGAATACACTTTATTTTGTAGCAAAAGCTGCCTATTCTTAAGTTGGGTTCTGACAAAGTAGCATGGGTTCTTGTGTAACTGTGAAATAATGCATATTATTAAAATATATTTCTTAACAACAGAGATTAATATTTATTTTCTAGGTATAGTGGTGCTGTGGGACATGTTATCCAGATCATCAAGAGTAATACCACAGTACCAGGAAATATCTTCTTTTCTTGGGTTGTAAGTGTGGCGGTGGTCACTTACCACCAAGTACCACACTTGCTTATTTGCCACATTACAAAAAAATATCCAAATATAATGGTTAACAGGTGAATACATTATTATAGTAATACATTGTACTTACAGCTTTTAATGTTACTGAATCATTTGTTACATCCAGTTCTGCATGGATTCTCCCCACTCTCCTATCATTCACTTTGTCCTGTAATTATAAATATATAACATTAAGATCTATAAATTTTTATCCTAGTTATTTAGTGGGTAAATAATTATGTATTTGTGTGTACACTGTACTAAAAATAAAATGTTTAGATGTGCAACACTATCACACTTACAAGTAAAAATTTCCCTCGTCCAATTTTATGTTTTCCAACCTGAAGCAGCATTTTAAACGGCTTTTGTGTATCTACCCTAATCAATTGAAACTCCATTTTAGTCGAAAAACCGTTTTAAAAGAAGCTCATTAATTTTTTAAAAATTTTTGTGTGTTTAACTTTATTAATGTAATTTTGTTGAGTACAATAATACTCTCAACAACAGCCGACGACTCCATCAGCTTAGGTTCCTTTGAATCGCTCGTTTATGTGTGTTTTTATAGATTATTTGTCGCATTGCCACTAACAAAAAAAAGGTGAGGATCATTAGGAGAAAATGAAATTTTATATAATAACAGGATCCCAATTACAAAGAGTTAAACTTTATTTTATTCTGTATTATAAGAGAGTAAGAATATCGCTTATCACCATCCATATTCCTCCCAAGGGTGTCGTAAAAACCGAATCAGGGAGTAAACTATTCAGGCAGTTTGCAGTCCAAAGAAAACGAAAAATTAACACAAACTAACCTTATATTAACTTATCTGGTCAGCGTGATATACTAGCGAACACCTCCTTAGCAGTGTTCTAAAACAATTTGATGATTTATAAATTTGTTATTTATTTTGAGTTCTCAACAGAGCATATATAACTGTACCAATTTAGTCGAGAGATCCCCCAAAAGCTTTCTTGGGTGTATTTATAACAAGTAAGATTATGGGCAATTAAGTAAATCAAATTAAATAAATATTTCAGACATTTGACACACAACGTCATCTAGTTTCAAACTAAACAGAGCTTGTGCTATGATAACTAGACTGACTGATACAATACTTATATACTTTTTTGTGTATATAAATATATTATAATTAATTTTAGTGATTGTGTGTTTTTTGTGACAAGTAACTACATTTCTTTGATACAGTGAAAATTGTGGTTCTGTTAAACAGTTACAGTACAGGCCGGCCAAGAATTCATTAACATTTGACACTAATATCCGCCTCCCGCGCTAAAAAAATCTCGCCTGAGGCGAAGAGATGTCTGACCACTATTTCGTTTCTCGGCAATTTTATCGCAACGGATCGCTTCATGGGGCCGCAGTGCGCTTTTTTTTTTTATTTTTTTATACCACGACGGTGGCAAACAAGCATACGGCCCGCCTGATGGTAAGCGGTTACCGCAGCCTATGGACGCCTGCGGCACCAGGGGCATCACGTGCGCATTGCCGACCCTTTAAAGACCTATTTACCCCCTTCTTGAAGAGCCCCATACTGTAGTTTCCAGGGAAAACCTCGGCAGGGAGCTCATTCCATAACGTGATTGTTCGCGGGAGAAAATTTCTCTGAAACCGCACTGTGCGCGATCATTTAGGTTCCAATGTATGTGGATGAGCTCCCTGACGATGGCGAGCGGTGCGATGGTAGAAAGTGGCTGTGGGCATCATATCAAACAATTCTTACTGTGTGAAACAATTTTATTTAAACAACAGTGTGGCAAGTCACAGGTTCGATTCCCGTCCGGGCCCAAATAATTGTGTGACGATCCACGAGGCACAGAACCATCCGATGTTCACAGAACCATACAAGGTTCGCAGGTAGCTTTGAGTAAACATAGCCGCGCGACTTCCATCCTTGTTGCTCGGGCGCCGGAACAATAGATGCACCGGTGATTTAGGCGTGTTCTATTGACACCGCCTACATCACGTGATATGACGAAAATCGGATGATTCTGTGCCTCGTGGATCGTCACACAATTATTTGGGCCCGGACGGGAATCGAACCTGTGACTTGCCACAACAGTTCGTTTATAGCTGTGAGATTCTTATTTTGCGTTATATACTATTAACACGATTTATATCAGTGTCCGCGTGCTCCTTTAATAAAGAAATGGGTGAAGAAGTTCATAGAGACGGGATTACGCTAAATGTGAAGTAAACTGGAGCCCTACAGATTTCTCGGACCGAAGAGAACGTGAAGGAAGTTTACATTCTGTTCGACGCAATCCAGAATTATCGACGCACAAACGTTCGGCCGAATTAGGTTATCCCGCGCATCATTACGTCGTATTGTGAAGTAACATCCATATAAGATCCAGATAATGCAGGAACTAAAACCTAATGATTTAAATTTGCGCAAGTCATATACCAAAACAATATTAGAACTATTCAGTAATTATGACAACATCTTATTTTCTGACGAAACCCATTTTCACCTTGCCGGCAAAATGTAAACAGTGAAAATCCCAAAGGTAAACACGAGAGGCTACTTCATTGCCCAAGGTAACTGTAAGGTCTGTAATTTTAGCAAAAGGAATCATTGAATCCTACTTTAGATTACTTACTTATCGTAGATTTTCACGGCCATTCAGTTACTGTTATTTAACCTTAATATGTGAAAATTTTACGGAGTTTCTTGCGACCTATGCTACTAAAATATGCTGGCTACAATCATAACACATGGTTTCAACTAGATGGAACCATGTGTCACACATCCAATGAGTCCCTACCGGTGGTCAAAAAAGTTGATTTTTAGATGAGGCGACAATCCATAGCCACCTAGAAGGCCAGATCTATCCCCAGCAGACTTTTTTTATAGGGTTATTTGAAAAAACGTGTGAAAAAGAAAAAATCAGCGAAGAGATGTCGGCAATCTCGTAGTTTCTTTGCCGACGAGTATTTGAAAATTTAGGTGCTCTCTTAAAAGAGTGCAAACAGTGAAACGGTGATCATTTAGACGATGTAATTTTTCAAAAATTAATTCCAACTAATTAGCTTTCTTGTAAATAAACAATCTTCTGTAATGCATGAAATAATTTCTTTTTATACGACTTTTACCTCAATGTTAACTAATTCGTGACTTACCTCTATATGCTGGACGTCAAACGTTCAGATACTGGTTTTAAAACTTCTGGCCAATGGATATTTGTTAGTTCTGTTCTATAAATTAGTGTAAGTAAGCAATCATTACAAATGTGGCAAAATGATTGTGGGTGAAAACAAAGTCAATATTTTTTTATTCTCTTAATACATTTTCAAATTAATTACAAATATTATTGCAAAATGTAAATCATAAGTGTTCTTTAGGTATAGCATAAATACAACTAAATTGCGATGCACTCTCATATCAGTACGTAGAAAATATAGATTCACCGCGACCTTTAAGCATCTATTGGTTATGATGAGAGTATTTGGTATAAAATAAAATTAGGTCTTTTTTTAAGGCAACACTAAATTGAAACTAGTACATAATACATAATCTAACTTCTAATATGACATTATCATTATCACAAATTAAGTTGAGGCCGTAAAATGTGTACTTTAATATAATTACCATGGTATCTATAGTTTCAACTTTAGTCCCACGACAAAACATTCTTGCCGTACTTAATCTACGTTTTCTATCAACTTCTGCAATTGCAGAACCAGTAATAGAAACTGAACAGGGTAAATTAAAAGGCCATGTAACTAGAAACTGCAATGGTTTCTCATATTATACCTTTAAGGGTATTCCTTACGCAAAAGCTCCTGTTGGTGAATTTAGATTTTCGGTAAGCTATGTTATGTTATCAATTTATTTGTATTGTTTGCTAAGGAGAGGCCTATGTCCAGCAGTGGATTGTAAAAGGCTATTGGTGATTGATGATGTATTGTTTGCTGTAGCTTCAATAACCACTTTCCAATTCAGTGGCCAATCACAATAATTTCCAAAAGGCATTAAATTCTCAAAAACAATGGATTTATGGTTTTTGATTCAATTTTATGCATAAAAGTGTAATTGAAATAAGATATTGAAAATATTTAAACAAAAATCAACCCTCTTTGGAAATTAAATTGTTTTGCCGAACATAAAATAAAAATGCTATTACATAACCTTTGAAGAGGCTGGAAAAATGTAGTTGTCCTACAAGCATTTCCAATCAGTTTTTATATCCCATGGTGGTGTTGATACACTACTAGGATATGGATATCAAGTGGCCAAACTATTCTATTTTAATGTTTTTGAATAATTGTATTTAATTCTATTTCTATTATGTTCACTTTACTTTTTTTTGTGTTTGCTACAGTTACTCTACTCTGTCTGATGAAAAGCATAAGCAGAAACCAATAGTGGTATTCACTATATTCATAATGAATGCAGACAATGTACTATGACGGCCTTGACTATTGCAGATTTAGCAGATCAACTTTTACTATTTATTGTCGTAATGAGCATATTAATTTAGCAACTAAGTGTTCAAATGTGAACTGATTCAATCTTCAATTTGTACAAAATTAATGATTTTCTAGGAAAACACTTTTTTAATGATTAGAAATTAAGAGAAGTGAGAGATAAATACAATTACCATGGAAACTCCCTTCCTCATTATATTGGCACCTGTTTAACTGTACCATTAGTGGTAACACATTACAAATTAAATCCAATCCTTAAATTTTAAGGCATTTGTTCAAAGCCTCAACAGGGACCCACAGTGATGGGTTTCAGATATTAATTGGTGCTTTGTTTTGGGAAAGATCTTCTTTGACATGTAATTTAGAAATAATGTTCAAAAAGGTTGATTTTCCATTTTTAAAAGGTGATATGTCTTCAACCTATTAATAAGCTCTTCACCTATTAGTGAAAATATTTTGTTATCCTGACTTACAGTTTGTCATAAAATAGTATTTGAAAACACATGACAGAATAAATTCTATCGAATATTTTGTATAGTGTGTAACCTCTGTAATTATGACTGCTAAACACTTTTCATTACTTCATCTTTTAAGGTGCCACAGCCACCAAATTCATGGAAAGATATTCGGGATGCAACCAAAAGCTGTAACATTTGTGCTCAATTATGCAAAAAAACAAAAAATGTAATAGGAGATGAAGATTGCCTTTACCTCAATGTTTACACGCCGCAGTTGCCATCAACTAAAAGCAAATTGCTGCCAGTAATGATATTTCTTCATGGAGGTGGATTTTTATTCGGGCGCGGAACCGATGATGCAACACATGGACCTGATTTTTTTATTGAAAAAGCAATTGTAATGGTTAGTATTAACTATCGGCTTGGCATACTTGGTTTTCTATCTTTAAACCTAAAAGAAGCTCCAGGAAACATGGGTTTAATGGATCAAGTTGAAGCCCTTAAATGGATAAAAAAAAATATTGCAAACTTTGGTGGCGATCCAAATAATGTGACGGTTTTCGGAGCTAGTGCTGGAGGTGCCTCTGTGGGTTATCTTATGTTATCACCTATGGCTGAAGGTCTTTTTCATAAAGCTGTTGCTCAATCAGGTTTCCCTTTACTACATTGGGCTCACAACACTGATATTAGGAAACTGGCTTCAAAAATACCTTCTCTAAACAATAAAACTATTTCAGACGATGTGCTATTGTTAAAATACCTAAAGAATTTACCTACTAATGAATTAATTAATGCATCCTTGCATGTGGTAGCTACAGACGAATTTCGAGGTGGTATTCATTTTGGATTTGTACCGACTATTGAAAAACCAGGTGATTGGAAACCTTTTTTATCAAAATCCCCTTATAAACTTTTGGCTCAGGGAGAATTTACTAAAGTTCCGTATATGACCGGTTTCTGTACACGAGAAGCCCTTCTTATGTTTGTTTATGGCGCAAGACAACTTGATAAACTAGTGAAAACGAAGAAATTTTTGGATTTCTTTCCTTTTAATTTGAGTGATGTTGAAAAAACTGATATACTAAACCTATTAGAAAGGAATTACCTCAGAAGCGAGACACTATATAATGAGCCAGATTCTTTCGCAATAGATTTCTTCACAGATGTTGATGTCCTGGGGGCTTTGTATAAGTCCACTAAGTTAATTGCGAAACACAATAAAGCCGTGTATTTTTATGAGTTTTCTTACGATGGCAATTTGAACTACAACAAGAAATTACATAACATTAAACGAAAGGGAGCCTGTCACGGAGACGAAACAGGCTATTTGTTAAAAAGTGATAGATTGACTGGACCAGTTTCTAAGACGGATGCCATAGTTCGGGATAGAATGACTACTATGTGGACTAATTTTGCTAAATATGGGTTAGTAATAACGATAGTTAACCTTAAATCAAATATTAATTTCAACTGATACAGGGTGCATCGTGGAACACAGTAACAAATTAATATACTTACTAATTGAAATTCAAAATAATATTAAAATAACCATAGAATGAACCTCCATGGAACCTCAAACAGTATTATGTCGTTTTTTCCCCTTGTTCTTTCCTCATAATTTGGTTGTTATTATCATGAAGTTTTATCTTTAAGTATTTAATGATAATTAATTGTTATCTTAATGCTTAAAAAAAGCAATTATCTTGGTCTATGTAATTTTAAAATTTCTGTACTACTATAATGGTTTCTCAAAAAGTTTTTTTTTGTTTTATAGAAATCCAACGCCAAAACTTGATCATTTGATCCCAACGAAATGGGAACCGTTTACAGAAGAAGGTCAAGCTTGTTTAGTTATAGATGAGACTATTAAAATGAAGTATGATGTATACCCACAAAGAGTAAAACTGTTTGAAGATATTTACGATAAGATATGCCACTAAATGATCACAAAATAATAAACATATTGTGTATGCATACTATAGTTTTTTTAAATGGAAGAAACCCAATATTAACAGTGAAACATGACGCCGTATAAAGGTATGTAATATCTCTCGTTACTAATAATTACGTTTGATGGTACAAGGATAAAAAACACTTGGTCAAGTATGTGTCGAGCCTTGTTTAGGGTTCCGTAGTAAGAGCGGGAGTTTTGTTATTTCATTTTATAAACATTTCCCATAAACCTCTTAATGTGTGTGTATGTGTGTGGTGTACCTTTTTAATGACACATTTAACACTTACATTAACGTAAGATCATAGAGTTCCATTAATAGCAAACATAACTTAAATTAACAGTTCTTATCGTATGTAAACACAACATTGTTTACAAGAGTATTAAGTGTTTATAGCATAATTTGCAATATTTTTTGGTATAAGCATTTGGTATTCTTCAAAGGATAAAATGTGGAGAAATTGATAAAATGATTTCTACACTTATACTGATTCCATACCACTCAGGTCTGACCACTGATTTTGAGTTGAAACTCCATAATGCCAACCATAAGCAACGATGGTAACTTAACACTTTGCTAGTTGCAACTTCTATATAACCTCCTTTACCTACTCTGAATGTTTATCTTAGTCTCTACTGCTGATTTGGAATAACAGTTTTTTTTTTAAATAGATAATTTTACTTTCGTCCGGTTACCAATTTATTTACTATTTTTTTTTCTAGTTAATTCACGCAACTTCGTATGCGTTTCTTAAAAAACATATACATTCTCTTTGCTACATTTTTCATAACTGCTCGACTCCTATGGGTCATAGAGTGTTGTTATATGGCCTATAATGTTAATGAGTAAATTGGCTAACCAGAGACTGGCGTTTTCAACCAAACAAACAAAATTTTTAGTCTTATAATACTACGCTACTTTTTTTTTTTACGTGTGGCAGCCCCCTTTGGCCGTCGCCCCACCGGAGCTTACGGTGGAGTGGTGTGTCGGAATCGGACCGACTAAACCACACGGTGTGCCACTCTGCGCCTGAGATAGGAGGGATCCACAAACAGCTTTTATTACGACATCCAGACCCCTCCTAGCGCATGCCATGGTTTCCCCTCATAAATCTTTGCCCTTTTACTAAAGATTTCCGTGGAGGGGAACACTCAAATAATATTATGCTACTACAGTAAAGTCCGTGTGGTGACGGATTAAGAATCCATAGTGTTACCACCTCGATTCATCCCGTGGGTGTCGTAAAAGGCGACTAAGGGAACCAAATGTGCAAGACAACATCATTACAAAGAGAAGGAAAACTTGAAACAAACCCTATTCAAAACCGTTTGGCCAGCGTGGTACAGTAGGCCAAAACCTCCTTGCTAAGGAGAGGCCTATGTCCAGCAGTGGACTGTAAAAGGCTGTTGATGATGACAGTAAAGATGAGCACGCAATATAGGTGAGCAGTTTGTAAATGACAGCACAGAACGTTACTAGAAAACCATTAGTTCCATAGAGTAACAAAGTTTTTAATCATATCACACAAGACTTTGTATGATTACATGTATAAATGTATGTATATGTCGTTCAATATGATTTCAGCTGTCAATGAGATAAGTGGACACCATTAGGAAAATATAATAGACGTGTTTACGTGCTGTGGTGCGCCCTGGATCTGACTCTTCAATGGATCGACCACTGTACAGGTAACTAACTTATTACTTTGAGTCACAAGTGGAGGACATCTAACTCACAATATAAAATCTAAGCATATGTTTAAGAGATTATCATCATTATTAACGACCTATAGTAGTCCACTGCTGGACAAAGGACTCTTTAGAAAGGAGGTTTTGATTTTGTGTCTTTTAAGTTTTTTTTTGAAGTTCCATAAGCGTCAATGTCCAATTCACCTTCATTGTGATGTGTGAACATGATCAAGGTGTTATATAAATGGCTGCGATCCAAATTGTGCTCACAGCACTTACGACGTTTAAACTGCTAACGTGTGGTCCGATTTAGTGAGCGCACCAACGTCTGTTAGCAGTATTAATAATTCCGACCACTTGTGAGTGTGCTTACGAATTCAAAAAGTTGAACATAACCTAACAGAGCATTTTTTGACATAAATGAGTGCAATATGTGGTGTAGCCCATGAAGATAGTAAAATGCTTGTATTTCAAGCATGTTCCGCAATCATAGATTCAAATAAATGACGCAAAATAACGTCAATGCTCACGATGATAACGATCCGACCCGTCAGTACTGTAAGCACTAGGTAGTGACGTCACATGTGACGTCATAGCATCCACAACGCTAACGGTGAGCGGGAAAAGCACGAATCGGACCGCACGTTGGTACGCTACGAGCGCTGTGAGCGTGATTCGGACCATGGGCCTATGTGTTCACACCTGTATGTCAAAAGAGATAAGCCGATGTCTTAAATGTTTAGCGTTAGTTTTCTGTAAAGTAATTCTTATATATGAAACAACTAGGCACTTTTAGAGTCACTGATAGGAAAAGTTGGAATAAAGAGATGAGAGATTTGAATTGATAATTATAATGTATCATTATGACTAAATGAGAACACATATGTTTTATAACAAATTTTCTTTGTAAAAGTTTTGGTACATTTGATGCAGGGGTGACAGTTATCGTGGTAACTGTGTAAGCCTTACACTGTCACAATGACTGTCATGCCTTTTACGTTCCCAAGCGGGGTGTGAAAAAGCAGCACACTAGGCCGCCATAATGTGAGTCAACATACTGTATTGTCAGTATTTGCAATGAGTATGGTGACCACAACTCTTGGATTCTGTTCATGCTTTCCATCAGGCAGAGTAGAGTCACTTTGACAGGCTCTTAATATAGAACAAAAATGTTAAACCACTACTGATAAAAAGATTGTGGAAGTAGAAAGAAGTGTGGAAAATAATGTGTAGCATGAGAAGAAAAATAATTATGTTTATTGTTTTAAATTTATGAAAAACTAAAGAGTGTTGTGATTAATTTGAGTTCGTTTTATTATGTTGTTCATTCTTATACTTTTTTCTTAGAATGATGCATGGGTATCGATGTATTGAGCAACTGTTCCTTACGTCCCCCTCGTAAGTTGATACTATGCATAAATGTTATAGTTTTTACATACACATAAAAAGTGTTATAGCATCATACAGTCAGCCAGTAGTAGGTAAGGTTCGATACTTGCCTATCATCGTTAATCAGCCTATGATAGTCCACTGTTGGACATGAAGCTCTGCTTAGAAAGGTGTTGGCCCAGACGGGTTGATATTTTTTTCAAGTTTTTCTTCTGTCACTTGTCCGATATGTAGGCGAATTTTAATATTGCATCTAATACTGTTCCACCTCAACATCTGGTAAACTGTATAACTATGTTTTTTCAGGAGTGTATCAAGAGTCTTTTGAGCGATATTAAGTAGAGATTTATCCTCTTGATAACAATGGCAATACTAACGAGTTGCTACGAGGAGGAATAAGATATAGGTAAGTACAAAGTTCCCACGTCTAGTACACTTTCTTGTCTACAAACTATTCCTAGCCTCGTACTACTGTAGTCTGCATGCGTTTTTTTAATTCAGCAAACTGTCTGGCGATGGTAAACCTGTATGTTTATGTTTCTATGTGTGACTAATACGATGATGACAATGCATATTAATACCAAATTGCTTGCGGTGTTATTATAATATTATATTCATATTGTCTATCATGTGAAGATAACGTTATTGAATGAGTGATGTGCGTCTGCGAACTGCAAAATCTCAGAATATACAAAACACTCAAAACACGCGGTTATTTGCTGTGCTTCAAATAAAATATTTTGATTCTGTGTAAAAGCAAAATTGTTCAATATTAACTCTCAAATACCTGTTCTATCTTCTAATATTGCTATTAGCTAATAAGGTCTTTTCAGAAGAAAATTATCGTGTACCAGAAGTTTTCTATTGAGTTCCCTCCCTACAGAAAATTCTAGTTGCCACGTTACTCGTACATATATTTTCATTGTAGTGACAGATTAGGAATACGGATTGTCACCTCCTCCCTTAATTCCAAAGGTGTAAGAGACAACTAAGAGAGTCAACTACACAGGACAACATCATTGTAAAGAGAAGGCAAACTTCAAAAAACCAAATACTAACCCGTCTGGCCAGCGTGATATAGTAGGCCAAATTCTCCATGTTAAGGAGAGGCCTATATTCGGCAGTGGACTGTTAAGGTTGTTGGTCTGATGTGATGTTGAATATCACAATATTGTCAACTTGGTACGCAGTCGCAGTTGTCAATAGCTAATTCTCATTCTGTCACCATTACACGCCAAAACCAAGTATATTTATTAAATAAATACCCGAACAATGGCCTAAAAATGTCTTTTTAACTATTATGTCCTTGATCAACAGAATGTCACCGCGACAATGAATCACTTCGTCAATATTATTTCAACAATAAATAACAAATGATACCGTGCAGTATTAATTGTTGTTAAGTTTGTGAAAATATATCACGGAAACAAATTTGCTGTCTCCGTTTTAGAACATCAGACGAAAAGATATGATGAAAATGAAAGATAAAACAATCGCTCTCGCGCTTATTGCTCGCGTTTATGCTCGCTCTGCTGCTCGCGTTTACGCGCTTTCTAGCGCTCACGAAAAGACTCTTGCTGGCTCCAAATTCCTATGAAATAAGAAAAAAAGTCATAAGAAAATAAAATAAAGCTATGCAAATGCAAGTATGAAAGGTGATAACTACTCGCTCATGTTCACGTTCGCTGTAGTACTTGTGCTCGCTCTCGCTCTAGCGATCATCACACGTCATGTTCTATAAAGTATTTTGGAAGTATCTGAATAAAAAAAAAAAATCTTATTCTACTTGCCGTAAGAGGTCTTTTAACTAAACTTACTAAAGATTAACGCTTCATTAGAACAGAATACCTGTTACAATAGTTTGTACAACCGAGTGGTTTTAAATTAAGTAGGAGTATCGATTTCATATTAATCAACGCCTACAGTACTTACAATTATACTGGCCATGTTACCATATAAAAAAAAAAACAAATATACAGTTAATGAACTAAAATAAAGCTGAGCAAAAACCAAACAAGCATAAATATGAACAACTAAACAAGATAAAATAAAAGAAAATGTTAATCGCTGTCGCTCACGCGTGTGTTCACGCTCGCTCTAATACTCACGCTCGCGCCGGCTTCGCATACCTAAAAAGAATTTGAATCCAAAATTGTTGCCAAGTGTTTGCAGTTTTCATACGATAAAACTATTGCGTTTTTTTTTTACCTACACACTAATGTTGTTTAGTATTTTGAAATAGGATGTGAAAAAGCATGTTATTTTTTGTTAATAGCTTTTATGTTTACCGATACGTAAAACATTATTAAAATAGCTAATGCGCATAAACTTTGGTGAAACCCGAATTGTTGAAATTAGTTCATACGATATATGTTGTCAAACAACAGCTGCATGAGTGAGTCCGCAGTCTGGTTGCTTTATTTATTAAAAATGGTACTAAAATCAAAAAAGAAATAGTTGTGCTCACTTCCAAGTGATAGCTTTATTTTTATATTAAATTAAATGAAATAACAACAGACACAAAAATTATCCTGTCTTAAATTGTTATTACAAATATTAATTTTGGCTGTGGGACATTAACAATATTAGTCCAAAACTAAATACCTCTGTTTTTATTTTACACTTTCTTTCACTACACTAAAAGTGGCTCCTTAGTTGCGATGACATAAAAACGCTATGTACGCTGGCAAGAACGAACCATAGTGCTTTGTGTGAGTTTATTTTAGATTAACTCTCTCTCGGCGGCAAGCGTGTTACCAATGCGATTGGTGGAGATTTCATTGCGAACTAATCCCAACACCGAATGCAGTCACCGTGATGATGGAGTAGAAGCGATATAAACTCACACTAAACGCTCTGATGTACACTTTCTTAATATTTTTTCTTTCGATTGCAGGTAGCGGTAGTATGTTCAAGTTCCTCAGCTTCATCTCCCTGTACCCGGATATCATAATTAACCTTGGCGAGGTTTCACCGTTTGCGTTCGTGGGCACACTAGGCTAAATATTTATATTCCATATGGTGAGTATTTGCCATTACTATTTGTAACAGCATATAGTCGTATATAGTCTGTGAAGTGCTGAAATGATATTATTGTGGTTATAACATTTTCATATCATGGTAAAGAAAGAACATGGTATAAAAATATACAGTGATCACGTGGCAGACACAAGTATACGTCATCACTCCTATCGACGGTTCTTAAACTTTTATTTTGGGGTAATTAATTATATTAATGTAATATTGCACCTACTACTGTTTAAGCAATGTCAGTAAGCTTTGCAAGGTAGCGCATAGTACTAATGGATTCTAGGGTTTACTAAAATAATACTCAAACAGATTGGGAAACGAGTTTTTATTGTAGTATTCAATACATAGTTTTTGACATTTACACGATTTTCTTTTGAGCTTTGCCAGTTGATTGTACACGACATTCCTATTTAATTATTTCAACCTTATGTAGGTTCTTATTCTCACTAAGCAAAATATTACAAAGTAATCAATTTGAGGGTAAAGACGTTTTAAACCATTGTCCACAATACCACTGTTGTATTTGTGGATTGCAATAACACTATAGTTCTAATCAACATTATTACTTTATTAATTATAATCTCTGTAATAGAGCTTGATACAGGTTGACATATTTTACATATTTTATACCTATCCTAGTTGCACCAGCGTCCACTAGAGGCACTCGCGAATCGCACGCCTAGAAGTGATTATCTAGGGCCTAACAACCACCTACACTTATTAAAATATATTTATCTGTGGACAGCGAATTCTCATAAAATTTTTCAAACTCCGCCTCTATTATTTGAGCCGCGCTTATGAAATTTTGATTTTAATAAATCAACTGTCCAATGGATATAAAATTTATTCACTCACAGCCACCATTTTCTGTATCTAGACCTTGTGTTTGATTTCCAAGGTGTGGGGACTTACCTAAATACCTCGAAACAACATAGCCAGCCATTTATTTAAGGCCCTGTACCGTTATTTCATTACTAGCTATCTACATTTTAAAAAAGTTCAATAACTGTTGTTTGTCAGATAATACATCTGAAATAAAAATACATAGCCAGGTTGCAATTATAAATGATTTTTCTCCCGTTCCAACACGTCACTTTGTAGTGAGTGCTTGGTGAATCATTTTCTGAATCGACGTCGGTGTTTAGTATACCGGTCAAAATAACATCTTCATATACCCTAATTTGGTCAAGTGGATTACAGGCGGACGTTTTAGGATGTACTAATGGTACTATCAGATAAGAAATAGTGGGATTTTCACTGATATTGGTAGAGCATTTAAAACCGTACGCGCCAAGTTGCCCTAAAATATACTGCTTCTCTATGTGATCGAATCAGGAATGAAGAGATTCGCAGACGAACCAAGTCCATCGATATTGCCCGTAAAATTACTAAACCTTAAGTGACAGTGGGTGTGACACATTACACGCAGAAACGATGGCCGATGGAGTTGTTGCTAACGGATATCACGGGACCAGCTTTTGTGGAGAACCTTGGGAGGGGCTATGTCCAGCTGTGAACGTGTTTAAGTCAGAGGATGATGATACCATTTCAGACGAAATTCGCTGTGAATTGGCCATGTGTTGCACCCATACTTCTTATATAAAAGAAGAAATTCTCTAAAACGTCTTGATTTAACCGAAAGGATAATATGTACTCAAAATATATGATTGTTCTTTCTTTTAACTCAGGTAATAAATTAACAATGTTGTTGAACGTACCCGTTTGATGAAGTCCGTACCTGTCGTAACGTAACAACAGACATAAACTAAAACCTTAAAAATGTGGTTCGGCTCCTCAGAGAAGATGGCACGAGATTTTCTCAACTGCTGCATATTGGTAGGAAGTCCAAACTTTCATGAAGGTCAAGACCTTAGAGTTGATAAAGGAACTGCGTGAAAACCTATTTGTCACTTGGTCGGCAAATACTACATTGTCTGCATTCGCAATCAGTATAGTGATCACAACTTTTGGATTCTATTCATGTAGTAGAATCACTTTGGCAGGCTCTTAAAATAAAAAAAAGAGGACGCTGAACCGAGAACTCAATAAACTCTTACGACACGACTTCTTGTGCTCCAATACTATTTCGATCGAAAGAGCGATCGAGAGAACTTCGAAACCGACAGCCCTTTCGGAAGTGGATAGTTTCTATTTCTAGTTACACGCTTCGCAAGCATCTTGACACTAGAACCGCATTAACATGGTCTTCAATGTAGTGGTACATCGAAGACCTGCCAAGAGACGGCATGGACTAAATTGTGATGGCTCTTAAACAGCTGTAAAATAGAAAAGTTCTGTGAGAGGATAGCGTTAAAATTCGACATATCACGTTCGTCTAAAGAACGGGGTGAATAACATCGTGGAACTAGTGACATCATTCCATTGTGAACGAACGGGCGTCATATTCCTCCAAGACAAAAGAAAGACCTTTCAACCAGGCGAGATGATCATGCTTGCTGGACCACGACCTTACGATTGATGTTAAGATATTGTATATATGCTAATCGCTACGAGAATTCCTATATCGCTATACAGAATTAGTAGTTGCTCTGTAGTTCAATACTTCTTAGTCCTATTTGTCTTCGCTAGAAGGCGCTGTAGTATGTATTTTTTTATGTTGAAGTCGCCACATCACTCCCCTCCATACCGGAGGTCAATGTCCTGATGAGTCAGCTGTCTATGCTCTGTTGTGGAGCGTGCCAGTACCTAGCAGTTCCAATGAGTCAGAACTGAGTGCCGCTAGTTCCAATGAGTCGGAATTGCATGCGGTACACAGTGCTGCGGTGCTCCGTGCTAGTAGTTGCTCCGTAGTTCAATACTCCGTAGTTCTATGTGTCTTCGTTAGACGGCGCTGTAGTATATTCTACCGTTTCTTAATTTTGAATAAAAATGAATGATGAAACTCAACAAATGTGATAATTTGTAAAATATTATATTCGTTTTCTTTTTGTTTTTCTCATATATTTTATTAAAAGTCTGTACCTTAAGTATGAACTTTCTTGCAAGATTGTAGTGTAACTTCCGCATGATACGAGAAGTAAAGACCGAAATTACATAGGACATTCATCACATGTAGCATGGCGTTACATTGCATCTTGTCGTGCCGCGTCGTATCGCTTCGTATTTGTCGTTCAAGCAGCACCTCGTAAGATTAGAGGTCGATATATTGCGGAGACTACTGTCTACACTTTATAGTGAAAAAGCGGTGTGAACGAGTTCAAGGGAGCTGGAACTTAGTACCACTAGTTCCTATGAGTCGAAACTGTATTCCGTTAGTTTCAATGAGTGTTTGCAGTCCACTGGTCAAAATGAGTAGGAGTTTATTGCGACGAACTGTGTTGACATTGAAATCCCCAGTCAATTGGGTCAGTTGATCCTTAGTGGTTGGGTGTTACGTGGATGGGAGGAAGTTATTTTTCTTACGTGGAATGTAGATGCAGTATGCTGGTAGTAGTAGAGTATGCAGCGATTAGTAGCCCATAGGGCCGTAGGTGTACCTGACATCGTAACGTGGTTTCCCTTTAGGTTGCTTACTGGTTGAGACTTGGTTACCGCTCATTGCGGTAGAAATGTGTATATAACGTTGGTGATAAATCTCTTTTTAGTTACTTCTTCTTATCACATTGGTATCAATCACTAGTGTTTACCACAGTATGAGTTAAATTTATTTATATTTTTATCAGGCGGGCTGGTGCCATCTTTTCACTTGTGAGGTTATTTTTAACTGCTTTGCTTTGGCTTTCATGTCAATCTCGGGATGAACTCTTTGGATTCCACTCATGACAACTAGTTCATAGTACATTGACACTATTTTAATTTGCCATCGAAACAGACATCAAATTCAAACGGCTTAATGTTATTTGTCAGGTAACAGACAATAAATACATGGATCAATAATTATAATCTATGTTTTCGTTGTAGCCATGAATAGAGTTCAGACGTTTAAATAAGGACGTGGTCGACTTAAACACCCCGTTGAAGAAAATGTGTTTAAAACTATGTACTGTCTACTTTTTATTATAAAATTAAACGAATTCTTGTACCCTTATCCTTATCATAATAATCTCACAGTAAGAAATTTCAAAATGTATTAGTAACTTAATCGCGCTTTTTTGCACCTAATATCTTTGATGTAAAACTGTATTATTTTAATAATAGAGTGAATGGATTATTGAAACTAAACAAAAGAAGTGCACGCGTCTAAACTGCATTCGGTGGCAGCATGAAGTACGGCGAATAACAACTGTCAAGTGAAAGTTACTGAACCCATTGACGCCGGGCCGCAAAATGCCGTTAATCACTTATGCCGACGGGCAATTTCGTTAACGCGCGAGCTGTACTTGACACGGGACTCTTTAGTTTATAACAGCTCTTGGTGTTGGTGCTCATATTGTTTGACGCACCTCACTCGGGCGTGAATTCACACCCGCCGGTTGCAACGAAATTTTTGTTGGGCGTGAATTCACGCCCGCCGACCTCAAGGGGTTAAGTTGCACATAATTGCCAATAGATGGGGCTACTGGTATACCATTTTACAATATAAATCAATTTACTCTCATTTGTTACTCTCGTAATACAGCTCGATCTTAATGTTTTGGTATTCTGAAATTTTTCCTACTATATTTAATCCGTTATTTTGAAGTTTCCACATTATATCATCTTATTATTTCTTGATAGAACGTAAAGTAGCTTTCTTTTTGTTTAAACTAATCTTTCTAGGTAGTAGAGCCACGCTGATTTCAGCACGAGCGGGCCGGCTCGACCGGGGCAGTACTACCCTCCCACAGAAGACCAACCTAAAGCGTCAGCATCCGTGTTGTCGTGTTTCGTTGGTGAGTGTGAGACCGGAGGCCCATTGATGCAGGGGTGACAGTTATCGTGGTAACAGTGTAAGCCTTACACTGTCACAATGACTGTCATGCCTTTTACGTCCCTAAGCGGGTTGTGAAAAAGCATCTCACAGGGCCGCCACAGTGTGGGTCACCATACTGCACGGTCGGGATTGTAGTGGGAGGGAAACACGGGCGCTGGTAATGAATGCCAAGCTTTAACAGATTTGCACAGGAAGGAAGAGCCGAACCGCTTAGTTTGGGAGCGTATGTCTACCATTCTGAAACGGTGTCGTCCAAGACCAGCACGAGTTGTCCTGTAGAGGAACGGAGAGGATGGGATCAGTTGGAAGAGTTCGTCAGAATACTCTCCATGATAAAGGCGATAGAGGACTGCCATAGAGGCGACATCTCTTCGCAACTGCAGTCTCAAGACTCATATTTTCAGATTGAGAGCTGAAAATACAAGGTGCCCAGAAAGGGTATCGGGTATTTGTAATGAAACAAAAATTATTTGTACGCAATAAAAAAGTTTATTGTTTATTATTAGCATATGAATTGGAGAATTATTTGGAAAAGATGATGTTATCCAAATGATGAGCGTTCCGTTGCTGGCACTCTTCTAAACGGAAACGAAGATTGGCGATAACACGTTGACACATAGCTATCGATATTGCTACCATTTCTGACTTGATGTTTTGCTTTAACTGGGTTAGATTCGTCGGATTGTTTTGATAAACCTTACTTTTAAGGTATCCCCATGCAAAATAGTCAAGCGGGCAAAGGTCGGGGCTTATGGGAGGCCAGTTGATGTTACCCCTTCGCGAAATGACTTTATATTATTATGGGAATAATTCGTTAACAACTTCCATTGAGTCATTTGAGGTATGGCAAGTGGCCCCATCTTGCTGGAACCACGTTCTTGAGTTGAAACTTGCAAACTCCTGCAACTCTGGGACCAAAAAATTTCACAACATTTCGCAATAACGGTCACTATTCACATTAATTGCTCGGCCTCGTTGATCTTCGTGAAAATAAGGACCGATTATGCCTTTAGCAGACATAGCGGCCCAAACAACGACCTTTGGGCTATGCAGGAGTCGTTCATGCTTTCGTCTCGGATTCTCCACTGCCCAGTACCGACAATTCTGCTTATTCACTTGACCATTCAGGTGAAAACTTGCTTCGTCACTGAACAGTATGTTGTTAAAGTTGTTAAATCGCTGCAGCATTTCGTTCGCAAAATTCAGTCGATTAGCATAGTCCGTATCCTTCAATTCTTGAACCAATTGAATTTTATAGGCTTTTAGATGTAAGTCTTTCTTTAAAATCGAATGTAAAAACGATTTTTTGATGTTCAACGCTTGGCTTCGCTTTCGGATGGATAAAGACGGATTTTGACGAATCGACGCCTCAACTTCTTCAATTGTTTCTTTATCGCGAACTGAACGAGGACGACCAGAGTTTTGAATTTTAACTGTCGCATCTGTATTCTCAAATATCCTGATCCATTTCCTAATGCTATCGTCAGTTGGCACGTGGCGTGTACGATATTCCGGACGGTAGAGACATTTCCGTTTAGAAGGGTGCCAACAACGTAACGGTCATCATTTGGATAACATCATCTTTTCCAAATAATTCTCCAATTCATATGCTAATAATAAACAATAAACTTTTTTATTGCGTACAAATAATTTTTGTTTCATTGAACTTACAAATACCCGATACCCTTTCTGGACACCTTGTATTTAAGTTAAACCCATATAATCTTCCCTGGCTTATTGTAACTTGGTGTCAATTAATACTAACATATTACATAACTTTTTGGGATGACGCTGCTAAGGCCAATTTATTGGCGTCTGAATGTGTCCAAAGAGCAATATTAAAAGTTGCCACATGTCACCTGTTTAGGCTTCCTGCTCATCACATTTACCTGGAATGCGAAGTATTAAGAGTTCGATAGCTTTTATACTGCATAACATATTAAAACAATATACTGATCTAGCATTCTGACATTGACGTTTATTAATGACACTTAAATTTTTATATAATCTTAGCACACTAACTATAAAGTAAGTCAAATAACGTATTGAAAATATATGCCGTATCATACATCAAAGTGTCTTACACTAGTAGTGGAATTTAAGTAATTATGAAAACTCAGGAAACATCTTAACAATATTAAAATCATATTTTTTTAACTACAATTAAGCTATTAACATTTAGTAAAATACAATTGCGTTTATAAACTAGTCTGAAGTAACGTTATTAATCTGTTAAAATATTTAACATCCTGTGTCTAACATCACAATCCCTGAGCCTTGAGCTAGGTGTGCCAATCACCAGCGCCTCATGTCGCCTTGAGTGTGGCCGCGGGTGGACGGGACGGATTTTCCCCTCCATCCGCTACAATAGCCAGCCGCGAGAAGGCGACGTCGGCGTGTGCCGTACCTACCTACCTACCGCTAAAATAGAGAGTTTACCCATAGATGATGGATTTGCGGGCAGGTGCTAGGAGGGATCTGGATGTCGTAATAGCAGCGGTTCCCGGATCCCTCCTATCTCAGGCGCAGAGTGGCACACCGTGTGGCTTTAGTCGGTCCGATTCGACACACCACCCCGCCGTAAACCCCGGTGGGGTGACGGCCCGAGGAGGTTTCCACACGTCCAATCACAAAACAATTTGTTGTACTTTGATTTCACTTTTCTCCATGCACTCCTGCACATTTTAGGATAGTGAAATGTTAGTTTTATGTTAACCTTAGTTGGCTTTATATAAGAGTCTAGTGACATGTAAATTTTACACAATCTTTAACCAACAAACTGAATTGTATTCGATTTCTTTCTATTCAATCTGACAGAATTATCATACGGTACCTCTTAGATTTGATGGAGTATGGATGATCCTCAGAGTTGGATTCTATATGTCCATTTCTATTTATAAACAACAATCTCGTTGTTCAACAGTGGTAATTGTTACCAAATCAGCCAGTAGAATTCTCAATTCTAAATTTGTCTGTTTCTTTTTTGTTTTTATGTGATTTGCCGATGTAAGTTTTCGAGTCGAATGTGGTCCTAGATATTTTAGACATTTTCCTGAGAGCAAATGCTGACCTTGCAGTGGTCGATCACTTGTATATAGTGAGTAAAGTACTGGCTCAAGCACAGAATCATGTGGTAACAGCCCTTATATCATACAGAGAAGGTGCTTTTTATGGTTTAAGAGGGCAAACGAGATTGATCTGATGTTTTTGTCTTGGAGGTAGGACTTAAGATAAATAGATAGATAGGTACTCTTTATTGCACACCATCAGTAGGAAACATACAATGTAAAATACAACCAAAGAAGCAGTAGTAAATTGGGCGGCCTTATCGCAGTCTGCGATCTCTTCCAGGCAACCGTTTGACGGACTATACTGTGTAGTATTATGTAGTCTGTGGTGCACATTGCAATTTACGTATGTATATTAGCTACCATTACACATACATATATACGAATACACATTCATACACTTACATAAGTATATAAATATGAATACATACATAAACATACATACAGATACAGTACATATTTGTTAAAAAGATAAATAATGATCCTTGACAAGTTTCTTAAAAGTACTCACCGACTGTGCCCGCCTAATAACCTCCGGTAAAGAGTACCACAGGCGTGCAGCCTGCACTGCGAAAGACTTATCAGCGAAAGATGTGGTGTGTGTTGGGATTTCTAAAGCTCGATTTTCTAATGACCTCAAGCATCGTGTGTGTGTCATGAATAAACGGTTTTTTTAAGTAGATAGGAATTGTAGGATTATATAAGATATTATATAGTAGCGACAGGATATGGGTATTCCGGCGAAGTCGTATTGGAGTCACTTGAGTTTTGTACGAAATTCGGATATATGATCATATTTGCGTAAACCAAAACTGAATCTGATACAGAAATTTTAAAGTCCCTCAAGTTTATCAAATTGTTCCTCGGTTAGATCGAGATAACTGATATCGGCATAGTCAAGAATGGGTAGAAGAGTGGTTTGTGCAAGTTCAATCCTAGTGGCAGTTGGTAGAAAATTCCGTAGTCTTCTTAAACAGGCTGCAGAGGCGTATATTTTACGGCTAACATTTTGAGTTTGAACATTCCAGGAAAGCGTTTCGTCGATATATATCCCTAGGTTTTTTACGTTGTCACTGATTGGTATTTTAACTGCTTCGAATGACACTTGTGGTAGTGCAAGCCAGTCAACCTTTGCAATAAGTCTGGAGCTGCCGATGACTGTCACTTGAGTCTTACGTCATAAGTCTAAGAGTCATATAGTGCAAATCGGGTAACAGCTTTTTATCTTGTATAGAATGCTCATGTGCCAGAATGCCTGCTGCATGACCAGGAAGGTCGGTGTATTCCTTTTGCACCAAGGATTATCTTATCTTACATACCTACGTTATACATTGAATCTGTTCTACCGCGCTATGTTGCTCCTGAAACCCACATTAGTGGTTCGGTATTATGACATCTTCAAGGATTGAATTTAGCCTTTGTAAGAAAATCTCTTCGAATAATTTTGATAGCAATTGTAATAAACTAATTGCCCTGCAAGAGTTTCCAGATTCAAGATCAACAACTTTTTACAGTCCACTGCTGGACATAGGCCTCTTCTTAGCAGCAAGGAGGTTTTGGCCCACTATACCTCGTTGGCCAAACGGGTTGGAATAGGATTTGTTTCAAATATTCCTTCTCTTTATAATGATGTTGTCTTGCATACTTTGTTCCTTTAGTCACCTTTTACGATACCCACGGGATGAACAGGGGTGGTGACACTATGTATTCTTGATCCGTCACCACACGAACAAGAAACATGCATATTTGCCACACCACAGTTTGGGCAAGTGATGTGATCTGATGGCATTGAATAGCATGGCTAGACAGACAACGGGTTTCAGGGGAAGATACTTTAGGACTTCATCAGTGATCAAATCAGTCTTTTGTTTCATTTTAGTGTATTTTTCGTTGTAAGGTCCTTAAATAAATGAGCATATCGACTAAATTATCTTTCCTTACCTGCTGATTTTATTCCTTGATTATTTGTGGACAGTAGGGTGTCCCTTATATGACAAAAAAAAATTTTTTTTCGTATTTCGAAATGCATACCCTCTATAATTTTTACTAATGCTATAAGATACTTAAATATAAAATTTTATCAATCTAGCATAATTGCAACCAGTGCCGACCGAGCTTCAAAGTTTAGTAAAAAACGTGTTTTGTCCTAAAATTTCAGTCTGCTATAATTTCACTATAAATGCAATGAATTAAGTGAATAAAATTAAATAATAAATTAGATGAACATTAATCTTTAATTAAAAACATAAAGAAATAAGAATCATTCAGGGTAACTTCTTTTTAGAGTAGTTTTTTTACAGTCTGGATACAATTTTAGATGTTCCTGGACACAGCGCAGCAAGAACTGTTTTTGTTCTTCTTCAGCCGTGATAAGTCCGTTAAAATCTTGCATTAATTTAACAGCCCTTTCAGCAGTATCATTTACAACTCTCAAATAACTTATTCTTCTTCTAGCCTCCAGAAAAGCAGCATTGTTATTCCAAGAAGATACATCTTCCTTTAGAAAACTGTCGTCGATCTGCAGTCGTGATAAAAATTGTTTGCTCTTTTCCGATACGAAATCATCCAGTGCTTTGTCTAAAAAAGAAGAAAAATAAGTTAAATAACAAATAAAAATCAACAACAATTTTGAAAATAAATAAATAAGTATTGGACATTGAAATTGAAATCCAACAAAAAGTCAATTTAACTTACCAAACAACTTTTGAGTCAGTTCTTCCTTCGACGGATCATAGCGTTTGCTAAAATCCGAGATTTTGTCCCTGTTGAAGTTGACAATCATCTTCTTCTTAGTTTGGTTGTCAACTTCATCATCAAATAGTGATAGAATGACTGTCTCTTCACATAAATACCACAAGTGATGGCTGAACTTGCTTATACAAGCTTTAGAAATTGTTGCGTCAACTTTTTCATACTCTTTTAACATCTTCAAGAAGCACAAATCCTGATTAGGTGCTTTGGTCGCCACTGTACATTCGAGCCAAGGTTTAACATACAATATTACGAGAAATAAGCAAACATCTTGTAGAGCCTTTTTGTCCTTCGCAGTTACTCTGCATTGTGACTGAAGTAAACATATTTTTAAAGAATAGATCGCTCTCGCCATCCAGCGTGCCTGATGTATAGCTCCGGGGAGCCTTAGTTTTAATTTTTCCTCTGTGTCTCCTCCTAAAAATATTACGCACAGTTCGACCAATTCGCGGTAATCATCTCTTACAAAACCTTTATCTAATTCTGCCTTATAAAATAGTAACAACGCTTGAATGTCTGTCTCGGCAACCCGTGCTTTTACGAAATTAAGAGATGGTTCAATTTTAGTACAATCAATGTTTTTCCAATTTTCTTGGAACTTTTTGAACATCGAAATATCTGGGCTACTAGTAATTTGCTTAATCTTGGTTTCAAAGACAGCTTTTAGGACCAATTCATAAACATGATGACGACAGGCGAAAAGCAACAATTCTCTTCCTAAAGTTTGCTCCAAAATAGCACAAGCTCCATTGAAACGGCCCATATTGGAAGCTGTTGTGTCGCAGCACATTATTTGCACTTTATCATAAAGGTTCCAGTCAAAGAGAGCTGCTGATACAGCCTTCGCTTGATGTTTTCCAGAAGAACTTTCTAGTTTCGGCACTGCAAGAAGCTGCTCTCTATCGTCAAATGAAGCTATAACTGGCAAGCGTTCTTCTTTTGAACTCCGTACATCCAACCCCGGTAATAGTTTTCCATCCCAATGGACTGTGACTATGTCGGGTACATTGTTTTGGAAGTTAGATTTTATTGCTTCTGCCCTTGATTTTCTAGTTTCAGTACGAATTCGCTGAATCGAGGATTTGTTAATACAGTAATCATCGCTGCTCAGACCAAGCGCTTCTACCACCGCATTAAGAATGTAAACGGTATCTCTAATGCTTAACTGGCATCGATCTAAAGCTGCAACTAGTTTAGGTGTTATAAGATTCTTTCTACCTCTTTTTGAACTTTGTTCATGGCAGAGAACGTCTGGCAAGGTGAGTTCAGAATTCAAGATCTGTTCTTCGTCTGAATCTTCTACACTGTCTAAGTTATTTGTGGTGGAAGTAGATGCAACAGCTAGTGATTCTCTTTGTCTTACAATCCTTTCCTCTTCTTCCAATCGTCGTTGTCTAGATCTTTGTTCTTTTTCCGCCAATTTTTTATCTACACCACCTAAGCATCCCGGTCGACCTGGCTCTCTCTGTTTCATTAAAAATAATTTATCTTCCTCTATTTTCATTCTCTCAAAAGCATCAGCATGTGCAATATCAAACAAATTATCAAGATTAATTATAAAATTGTTCTCACGACTCTTAAACGTAATCTGAGTTTTCTTACAATTTTTTTGCAACTCTCTCCAAACATGATATAAATCAATAAGTTTCTTCACGCAGTTAGAAAATGCCCTTGTTGGAATTCTTGCTTTTTTTCCAATATATGATGCACTCCCTAATCACAAGATTTGCACTTTCACTAACAGTCAATTTAACCTCACGAATATTGTAAAATAGGACTGAGAGAACTTGTCGATTAGATGGTAATTTTGCACCATTTATTTGGTAGCTAGTCAATCCGATAAGAAAAATATTTTGTTTATCACTCCGTAATTCCACCGACATGTTTACGCACTAAACAATGAAGCACTAATAGTCTCAAAAATCACGTACGAAATGGCAAATAAAACATGTCGTAACAGGTCACTGGGCAGTACTTAAGCAACTTGTATCGACAAGTTTAAATAGCAAGTCGGCACGGGTTATCGTTTATATATCGAACTAATATTTTTTTCTAGACAATATAGGGTTATTACGAAACTTTTAAGAACTTATGCGTAAAAAAATATCGAACTTGAAATTTAAGGGACACCCTAGTGGACAGTCAATATCTATGTACGAATGTATCTACAATATCTCGGACATTAAAAAATAGTTATTATTACAGATTACTGTATGGATGAGATATTTTTCGTTAGATTTGCCAAGTTATTTTTAACTGGTTGCTTCTTATAATTTCCTGATAGAACAAGTTCTTAGTTATCTCGTAATACAATAAAGTGCATAGATAATAGAACAAAACTTGGTTTAGTTTTAATTTTTCATATAAAGCAATGTCAATGTAAACTCCAATCCAATAGAAGTTTCCTTGTCAGTAAAAGTGTGGAATCTAAATGTTTTGTTGGGATTATATTCTGTATGGTGGTGAAGATATCCCCACCATACAGAATAAAGTCAATCAAATCACATTTTACGTGACACCCTTGCTTCAACATAACTTGAATCCCACTTGTAAGGTTTTATATGTAATATATAAATTATAAAGGTTCGCAGTTGACCAATTGCGAGCATAGCTTCTTATATGACGTCGTATATTATGGCATCCTGTGTATTGTAGGAGACATGAATTGGAAACTATATATCGAGACGTTATGGTGTCGACTCTATATTGTAACATTCTGTGTATTGTAGGAGACATGGACTGGAAACTATATACTGAGACGTATTATGTAAATATTACTCGGCTGTTTCTTGACAATATGTTTGTTTGAGCTATTCTGAACGGATATACTTTTCTTTTTTTTCTGTTTTAAATTTTATAGTTTTGTTACTGCCGTTGATATTTCGTGTCCTTTAAAAAATCGTTAAAAAATAAAGTATTTCTGTCATTTGCATTTCCAAAATTGACTTTAGGTATGTCCCCTAAAGTCCAATTCTTCGTTTGAATTCATCTTACTTTTTAACACGCTTTTATTAGCTTCACCTGTATGTTTGTTTGTTTGTAACCGACTTCTGTACACGTGTTCTTAAGTTTGTTATTTATTGTTTCTCAGCGGTATATCCTTTATTCCATTTTCTTACAGATACACTATATTTAAAAAATATTTCTTTAAAGTAGTCTGTTAAAGTACAACCAGTCGTAGCACCTCAATTTCTTCATCTTATTCATTCGTCTCCTTTCTAAATCTTGTTCTTATTGGTCAACAGTAGCGAGGTGGCGTCGGCGATAATCACGACTTATTCCTGTAATAATAATAATTACTATATTTTAAATAACTGGTCGATCGGTGTTATAAAAAGGCTTTGTACGATCACCACTGCACAATAGTTTTTGTGACAAAAAATGGCTGAAAATACCGCAAAACTCTTTATAAAGATAATTTTAATTGTTTTGTTAACAATAACTTTAGTTGCATCGATTGTAGGGACCTCTCCATCTTGTGGCTCTGTGTAAATGGCAACGACTCTATTCACGTCGATGTTGACAGCATCTATTCTTTTTATATTTATTTTTAAGCACCTTCCAAAGTAACTCTACTCTGCCTAATGGCAAGCATGAAGAGAATCTAAGAAGTGTGATCGCAATGCAGACAATGCAGCATGGTGACCCACACTTAGGCGGCCTAGCAAAGTGCTTTTTCACGCCTCGCTTGGGGACGTAATAGGCATGACACTTATCGTGGCATTGTATTACCCACACTTACTACGACAACTGTCATCCCTGCATCAATGGACCTCCGGTCTTACACTCGGCAACGAAACACGACAACACGGATGCTGGCGCTTTAGGTTGGTCTTCTGTGGGAGGGTAGTACGGCGCCGGTCGAGCCGCCCCGTTCGTGCTAAAATCAGTGTGGCTCTACTACCTAGTGTTGTTCCTTTGTTTTCAATGCTACCTCATCTATGAAAATTCTGAAAATGGCTGAGCCAGTTATGAACGTAGTCTAGGTGGCATACGCAGATCGAGCAAAGTCTAATACTCTGAACGCAAAACTTTGTGTATTAAAAAAATCGAGGTAGTATTTCAATCCAGACCATACACGGAACAAGTGCGTTGCCAGTCTTTGAAGTGTAATCTTTTCCTTTCTTGATAATACTGCACCACCACCGCCAACGTTTACTAAACAGAAATGAAACGTTCATCAAAAGATACTCTTCTATTTCTTACTTATAAGAAATCTTAGGGAATTATTAATTAACTTCGTATGAATTGCACGATTTATTGTTTATCAAGCATTCTCAATCGGCCCACTCATATTAAACTGTTTGTTTTCTTTCCAGCAGTGCTGGCAGAGGGGTCAAAATACAGTAAGGCGACCCGTCTGGAATATCCACTTAGAACAAAATGAAGCTGACACTACAATTTTTAATAACTATCGTAACTACGTGAACTTGCATAAACCATAAGCGATAAAGATAGTTCGCATGTACCACAAAATGCTTGTTTGTTAAGAAAATCCTCCGGGCCAACATGTGAGATGAATTATAATAATAAGTTTAATAATAAGTTTATTTATTCACTCCTTCTTAGAGCTATTACAAAATTACTAAGCTAACATTTGCAACAAATCCTTACAATTCTAGATTAACGTCGACTGCCATAATAGTATGAAACTGCTATAACTGCCAGCGCCTTCAACTGGGAACTGACGATTGAACCTACATGTTATACAATACAAATGTTGCAACTTAGTGATTCGATCTTTGCATTTTAGGAAAACAACATATTTAACACCTAACTAAAACCAAAAACAAAACAATAATGCTAAAAATAAGTTATGTAGAAGTAATACAAAAACAAAATGATAATTAAAATTAAAAAATTAAACAATAAAATAGAAATAATTGGATAATCGTGTTTGCCAGGGCTATGAGTTTAGAGTGTGAGAGTAATTTAACTATGAGTACGAATGTGTGCGTGTGCGCGCGTGTTTGTATTTTTCTTGTGTATATTTTGTGCATGTGAGTTTGTGTGTGAATTTAAATTAGTGTACTTCTATAATGTACTACGTTCTGTATAAACAATTTAACACAATCCTACAGGAAACTTACTCACTTGTAGTTAACATATCAACTCAAGGTGAATGAGAGCGGCATATGTCGAATTGGAGTCTTTCTTACTCGACTTATCTCTAATCTAAACAATTCTTATGAAGCGGCTGAACGAATCTGAATAAAATTTGAAAGGCAGGGTGGTAAGGAGTGAGCAACTTGCAACAATAACCGCCCGCAGCAACAAGTATACGTAGGTGTCTACTTACATACCCATCCATCACACATAATTATTATACCTATGTATATAATTTATGTGATCCAGAATGAATAATACTTACTTATATGAATTTCAGCTTTACTTTTGACATGTTTTGCTGTCAGGTGCTGTTGAGTGGCAGTAACACTCAATAAAGTATTAGGTGGTAAAGAAATGTAAACGTACCCTTAGTAAAGTTCAACCCTGATTACTTTTGACAACAAAAAAAAAGTTTAGACTTGTCAATAAACTGCGATACCCTAACTATAAAATATAATAGTCATTCATGATCATCATTATCATCAGCCGGAAGACGTCCACTGCTGAACGTAGGCCTAAATAGTCATTAAATTATTAAAAATGGTTTCTAGGTTACGGAGCATTTGATGCGTTATTTGAAAGAAATGTGATTGTGAGTTGTACAAATAGTAATATTAATGAGAAACAACGAAAGAATATTGCTAGTTTTGGCTTTAAACATTAGGGCCATGCCGTCAGTATATGTTATAATCTTGCTTTGTTCCAACGTAAGATTACATAGATCGTTACTATATACCAGGAAGAGCATAGGACTAAAGAAACTACCTTGAGAAACCTTAAATTAGTTTTATTTATTTTTTAAAAATAACACCCGCATTAGGAATAAAACCTGTGTCGAGGGAGACTTTACAAACATACAAGAAACGGACACAAATCACACCCAGACTCAGAACAACAATTTCTGAATCACACAAAATGTTGTCCCATGTAGGATTTGAACCAACAACACTCAGCGAAGTGAAACCGAAGCGAAGTGAGCTTAAACCACTAGGCCAATCGTGCTGTCGAAGTTAATTCATGCACCCCATCAGCTATGAACAATTAGTTCTAAAATCATATTGCGCAGGCAAAAGAAAATTATTGTCTATCTAGGTAGTTAACTAACCTACTGTTTATAATGTATTCTAGTATTTTTGCCTTTAAAGAGAGAAATTATATAGATTTATAGTTGTTGAAAAGGCCTTTGTATCTAGATTTGAAAATAGCAATAACTACAGCCTTTTTCAGGCACGTTGAAAAGAAAACCCTCCCGAGAGACATAAGCGAAAATTATGCGTAAGTGGGGTCACCAATGTGTGCTTGAAATGTTTAAGAATTTTATTATTTTTAGTACTCCAGCTGACAGCACAATCATCACACATATCTACGATTATTCGCTCTGTTTTACCGTCGTCAGTGTCCAGCATGACAAAAGATTGTATAGACTTGTATTTTCAAGAGATGTAGTACCGTGATTACAAGTTGGTTACCGAGTGCTTTCGGCACCTACGTTTGGTGGTTTGGTGGTACCAAATATGGCAGTTTTCCTGTCTAATAAACGCGAGTTTGGCTCACTGTGTTTTGAAGTATAAACGATGTTTTTAATGAATTTGAAAAATGTCCTACTTTTCGTACCTGCTCTGTGCAATATAAATTTATCGTATTAATTTTTAATTTTGTTCAAGGTTAGTACAGAGATTTCTATACCTCTTGTATGTTGTTTCAAGCGGCAAATTTTCTGGAAATCGTAGAGTGTTTTGTTGAAGTTTGTCTCTATGTTTTATACATTGAACTAGACCAGGTTTAAAACATATCCACAATTGACTTAAAAAAGAAACTTCTTTTTTAAGACAATTGTGGATGAGTTTTGTAATATTGTTGGACATTCTGTGTTAAATACGGTAAAGATACATTAACGTCACCATTAAAACTGGACTATTCTCAATATTACATAAATTATACTCGAGTATTTTTATGTTTAAACAAGTCTTTGTTGTAAGTCAATTTTGTTTGACAGCATACTTGCTGTCATGCAAGCTGTGCTACTGGACAGCGTGATGGGGTCAGTAAACAGAGTTAGTAACAAGCGTGGTAGATGATAAGCTGGATTTGATCATCATATCATCGAGACAGGAATTGCTGGAGAACTGTAAGCAATGTATGCACGTGTGAAGCACAATATGTGAGTGCAGATCTAGGTAGTATTGTTTTCCTGTATCGTGATTCAAGGATTAGATGTTTACTTATGTGTCACGAGTTCATATAATATTTTTAAGGGCAGTTTTTGTTTGAAGAGTCTTTTTTAGTGAATTGTAAAAGTCATTCAAATTTCTCTTTGTAGATTGCGTTTATACATTGCGATAATCGCTGTACTTATGCAATTTTTGTAGTTTTGTCAAAATGAATTTTGTAAACCATCTCGATAAATGTATTGCAAAAATTTTATTTATAACAAACATTAAATAATATTATAAAAGTGAAAGTTGGTATGTTCTCTCTTCCTTATGACCTTGGCCAAAAACTTTGTTTAAAAATTGGTAAACGGGTAGATTATATATATATATATATTTGATAGAGAGCAAAAAAGATGCCTGTAAGAGATAGCCAACAATCCAAAAGGTCGCCGCTTGTACTTCTTTAGCTTTAAGTTACTTTTGAATTTAATCCGGTGTACAATAAAGAGATATATTATTATTATATTATATAATTGTCTTTTTTTTTAATCTTTAGCCATCAAAAAGTAAGATAGTAGAAACATCATGTAACTTTTATTATTTATTTTTTATTTTAATAACCTGCCAAAGTGACTCTACTCTGTTTGATGGAAAATATGAATCCAAATATTGTAGTCACCATACTCATTACGAATGCTGACAATGCAGTATAGTGACCCACACTATGGCGGCCACTTGGGTACGTAAAAGACATGACAGTCATTGTTGCATTGTGTTGTACACACTTGCCACGACAACTGTCACCCTTGCATCAATGGGCCACCGGTCTCGCACTCACCAACGAAACACGACAGCACGGCAGCTGTCGCTTTAGGTTGGTCTTCTGTGGGAGGGTAGTACTGTCCCTGATGAGCCGGCCTATTCATGCTGAAATCAGCGTGGCTCTACTACCTACAATTTCTTATATAATCTTTCAAATGCAATAGGTCTCCGTGACACGAGTAAATTCTCATTTAGTCTTTAGTAATTTATGTTTTTTTCAGTTCGATGCATGTTTGTGGTAAATTAACTGAGATGATTTTAATTTGTAAGGTCACATTGTAAAGGATAGGGAAAGATAAATAAAACACAATATATTGTTCCAATCTATTATTTACAAAGGACAATACTTTTTACAAATAATTTTATACATTATCACGAAAAAATTTTACTCTTTCAACAAATCCCGTGATGAATTACAGTGTATTTTAATATAAATTAGAATTATTCCAATGTACGAGAGACAAATTTAAATTATAACAACCATAAGCTTATTTTCTAACAGACAGATACAGACAATACAATTAAGTCGACATTCATAATACAATTTCTAATTTGTAAAGTCACGTTGTAACACAGAGACAAATTAAACAATATATTGTTCTAATCTATTTCTTATCGTATGAGTAAAGTATTATTTTTGTTATTTTTGAGCACTAACTTGAGTCTAGAAGTTGTAATATTTTATTTCAGTAAATTGAAAACGTGTAGACAAGAAATACAACATAATTGCGTATGAAAATGTAGGCAAAGAAATTCAAATTAACTGTGTACAGTTGATTTTTGTTCTGGAATTGTAATACAAATTTGGTTTAGTTAGGCAATCGTAAGTAAATATCTTTATGCTTTTTTATTTCTTAGTTTGTGACTGTTTTTAACAAAAAAATGTCAGTGTAACAAATAACGACATTGTTTCATCTATGCTGCTAGCTATTGTCAAAGCCTATTTGAACATTAAATGCACATCTTATTTAATGTACTAAAAACTAACAAAATCGTTCATAGTGCATAGTAAATCGCACTATATAATTTGAACAGATGAATTACAACCCAGTGTGAGTTTATTACTTTAAAAGTAATTGGGAGTATTTCAACATACAATACACAAATTTAAATTATAACAACCATAGGTTTATATTCTAACAGACATAGACAGACACAAGAACAGATGAATTACAACCCAGTGTGAGTTTATTACTTTAAAAGTAATTGGAAGTATTTCAACATACAATACACAAATTTAAATTATAACAACCATAGGTTTATATTCTAACAGACATAGACAGACACAAGAACAGATGAATTACCACCCAGTGTGAGTTTATTACTTTAAAAGTAATTGGAAGTATTTCAACATACAATACACAAATAAAAAATTATAACAACCATAGGTTTATATTCTAACAGACATAGACAGACACAAATACAATAAGGTTGACATTCGTCTACAAATAACAAAATATTATACAATATGGCGCCCAGTACATGATTATTTTTGTCATAGTTAATATTCAATAATTTTCAGTAAACACTTTACTTCTATTAAACTACCTTTTGCCCGCGGCTTGGCTCGCGTGTATGTTGATTATCGCGATCAATAATAATTTATGTGCTATTCGGATGTATAAGCTATATTGTTGTAAAGTTTTAGCTAAATCCGTTCTGTAGTTTTTGCGTAAAAGAGTAACAAACATTTGCATCTAAAATATTAATGGGATAAGAAGTACGGTTAGAATTAATTTATTTTTTAAAAATTACAAATTTCTTTTTACAAGCAGTAAACATAAAAATGGTCAGTATGTTACAAAACGTGTGTCCAGTGAACCGATTTGCTTCTGTTTAATATTTTTGAAAGATAGTAAGTACTTTGATAAAATTATGTCAATATTTCCTAATTCAGTTAAGTTAGTTAGGGCCTGTTTAAAGGAGTACTTAAAAATTTTATAAGGTAGATTTATTTGACCATTTGTAGACATCCAAAACGTGTTTTTTTTTTAAATAAGAAGTGAATAAGATTTGTGTTTCAATCCAACTGACGCAGATGTATTTACCTGAAAATTTATAATAGACATTAGGTTTATACTTTTTTTTTTCTATACAAAGACAACGCCCGCATTAGGAAAAGTCCTGTGTCACGGGGAATTTTACAAACATACAAGAAACGGACACAAAGAACACCCAGACTCAGAACAACAATTTGTGGATTACACAGTGTTGTCCCATGTGGGATTTGAACCCACAACACTCAGCGAAGTGGAGAGCGGCGTGACGACCGCTTAAACCACTAGGCCAACCGTGCAGTCTTAACTGCTTAACATCATATTACTATATTGTTTTTGATAACGGTCATATGTGGTTTAGCGTGCCTGGTATGCACTTTAGCATGTATTCCAGTGAGAACTGGGCAGGGTAGTCGTATATTTGCTTTATTTATTGTTGTAGCATTGGCATTGACATTTCAAACTGTATTCAAAATCCAACCCACCCTAAAGAATGGAGAGTGACAGCTCTTGTAATACTTATTGGTATGTAATGTCACAATTACGCGACCATTACCACTAGCAGTTTGAACACCCATGTGTAAGTGTGCAATGGTCTTTTTTTGGATAGACCTCCCTTACCTGATCTTCCGGTTGGGTGGTCAAGTCCGTCCGTAACTGACTTAAACCGTACACCATCTCGGTTACAAGTAGCCGGAAACAATGGTGTAAACTAGAAAGGAAATTCTCCGGCGGACCCCGAGCCATCTACGGCTTACAGATAGCCCCCTTGAATTACATGCCATCACTTGTCACCCCTAGGTCTGCGCTAAAGAAGTACGTCCGACGCCTGAGCTAATCCCCGGACTGGGCAAATTTAAATTTTTCCAGATTTTTCTCCTCCATCTTTTTCACGTGCCTAACTAGATCACTAAAGTTACCCAGTGGGCCTGCCTAGGAGTACATTAACGGCGAAAATTTAAATAATAACGCGGGATGCTGTTTATAATGATAAAATATATTTACAACACCAAACAGTACGTGGTAAATAGGTAATATAATATGCAAATAATTTAGACTGACCTGTGATATTTTCTTATCTTTGTTTCGTTCTCATTTTCTACTTCTATTTCTATGTCCTCTCTTTTCCTTTTTGCAAGCCTGGGCAAGGTTGCGAGTGCAGGTGACAGCGGCAGCAGAGGTTTCCGTTCATCCTATAATTTCATATTTATTTTGAGATATCTTTTGTAGTTGACATACTATTAGAAAGAGACGCGCACACGTACAGAATATGGGAGCGACGACTGGACGTCGCATTCCTGTGATGGTGGTAGATACCACGTATACGCTGGCAGCAAAAGTGGGGTTGCCGGTGTCTGTGATGGCAGCTGAGGTAGATTAGCTTCACTCTAAAATTGCATATTTAGGTTGAGACTTTTCATAATAGCAGACTTACTATTAGAGTAGGTACACGCACACTTACAGAATGAGGAAACGGCGGTAGGTCGTCGGAGCTATGCGGCAGCGGTTCATACCATTGCGCTGATGGAGGGATACGCGCGAGCCATGCGCTTGCCGTATATGCTGAGGGCAAGGGCGAGGTTGTGGATGCAGGTGACGGTGACAGAGGAGGTTTGATCTCAACCTATAAATATATGTTTAGGGTAGGACATCTTATACAGTTGATATGTTATTAAAAGAGCGACAAGCACACTTACAGAAGGTGGAAGGGTCGGCAGGTCGTACCATACAGAATTCTGCGAACTGCGAGCGCGCCACGCGCTGTCCGAGTATGTTGATGGCAAGGGCAGGCTGGGGGGTGAAAGTGATGGCGGCACGGAAGGTTGTCGAACTTCATACTACAATTACACACTTCGATTGAGATGTTGTATAATTTTGATATATTATTAAGGAGGAGGGCACACTTACAGAAGCAGGAAGGGATAGCAAGTCGTCGCAGGACTGCTGTTGGCGACCCGCACGCCAGGCGCTTCCCAAATATGCTGGCGGCGAAGGTGGACTTGCGGGTGTAGGTGACAGCAGCAGTGTAGGTTTGATTTCAGCCTGAAATTACATATTTAGGTTGAGACATTTATGTAGTTGACATTCTATTAGAGGAAAGACGCGTACACTTACAGAAGGTGGGAGCGGCGGCGGGTCGTCGCAGCCGTGTGACAGCCGTTCATACCATTGTGATGGTTGAGGGAGGCGCCCGGGCCATGTGCTGCCCGTATGCGCCGGCGATAAGAGCGGGCTTACGGATGGAGGTGACAGCGAAAGAGGAGGTTTCATCTCAATCTGCAATATTGTTATGTACTAATTAAATTTAGACGCTAGTGCACGGTCTAAGTGAAAAGGCATTAAGTACTGCGTTCAGTAGGTGGAAAGCAGTTCTTTTTTTATTTAAAAAATATTACAAGACGCGTGCCACTAGCGCTCGCACTGTTTCCAACTGTAATATCAAACACAAAATAATAGAGAACTTATTAAATTATTATAGTGCTTTTACGATGTTGGACTAGAGATGAACAACGCATCGCAAGCACCGGCTACAATCCTTAACTACTTTGCTATTATGTATAATATAAACAAACATACACATAGGTACATACACTCCCGTCTTTATCTCTGTAGGAGTCAACTGGTCACATTATACTTTCAACTAAATGTATTTCTATGGTATTAAACAACTATATTTAAAGAAACAACCTACGATAGACTTAATAGTCAATATCACCAACCACTACATTAACAGGCTCTTCTCTATATATATTTGTTTAACGTTTAGAAACCCCCACGGGCCGTCACCCCACCGGGGTTTACGGCGGGGTGGTGTGTCGGAATCGGACCGACTAAAACCACACGGGGTGCCACTCTGCGCCTGACATAAGGGTGATCCGGGAACAGCTGCTATTACGACATTCAGATCCCTCCTAAGGCTCTTCTCTATATAAAAATCAACCTTTACCTTAATTCCCGGAAGTGGCGTTGTATTACACATCTGCATGTCAGTGTGTGCGGTAGCAGGGTACTCCAATTGTATGAGCCCGTCCGACTCGCGACGATAGTAGTGGCGACCTTCAGACCTGTGTACACATATGCATGAACGTGGAAATACATGAGTTGGCGAGAGGTACTACGATAGCTTCATACCTATTGGGAATAACGCACGCGATAGGATCACAATAATAAATGTAATAAGAAGCAAAAGTAGTTGACGGTTTAAAAGTAATAAATACTTAGAACTGGTACCTAGTCCTGTAAACCAATTGAGTTGTATGCTATACAATCAATAAACATATTTATTATAAGTTTTATATTCGACTTCGGTTTTCGCCAAATTTTTACGATTTACGATACGATACAAACGAGGACCGCGGCTGGCTAGCCACTTTACCTCATGAAGAAGCTGGTCCAGCCAGGCGGCGGCATGTAAGCGCCTTGCGATGGCAGTGGTGCGCGCACCTCACCAGCCCAGCGTTGCCAGTAGTACGGCGACAGCGGCCTCGCGCGTAAATCTTCCGCCATCCTCTACGCAAAAACACACCGCTACATGCATCTGGATCAATCTTACATTTATTCACTTCGTCTTTCTTTAAAGTTACAAGCTAGAATGCTGATAAGGGAATGGGATAACGATCTTACTGTTTAAAGGTGCGACTGAGTTGCCACGACGGGATTAAGGTGGGAAATATTTTTCCCTAGGACAGTACCAGAGCAGAACGCCAGACGTCGGCCATCAGGGTGGTTTTTAGTAGAAACACCACAGCCTTCCTTCTGCGTACTCGAAGGGCCGGAGATCCGAAGGATTTCGCATCCATCAGTAAAAAAAGCTGTTGCTAAACATGCTTACGTATTTTTAAGGAAATACATATTATACAATAAATACACTCAGACGATCATACTGATAACCAGATAAACAGGCTAGTTAAAATAAAACTGTTGATATATTTTGAGTAAACTTAGTGTAAATAAATCATATATTTTCTGATGCCCGCTCACACATCTTTCAGGCTCACACTCACAATTCACTAAAAAAAGAATCCCACTATCTTAGAATTAAAACTAGAAAACCACATTGCTTCAACAAGTAAATTATCATTCTAGTCTAGCACATAGTCTATTCATACCTATATAATTTGTTTGGAACCCTAAGTATGAATCATTCAAGAATTTTATACACATGATCAATAGCAACCATGGGCTACTATCAATGTATATGATGTTTTGTAAATAGTTATGTAACATTCAAAAACTTATCGTTGTCCACAAATAGGTATCCTATGAAAACTGGCTGTTTTTAAAATCTCACTTTTTTCTATGAGAGGAGCTAAATGAACGGAAGCCATTGTAATGTATCATGTAAAATTGTTTATACTTATTTAATTCCAATATCAAACATACCCTAGTCAAAGTATTTTGTGTCCTATTGGCAGGAGTATAACCAACATTATATCTCAGCTCTTGTGGTAGTCTTGGTCCAATTTGCATAGTGTAATTCAAATTGAGCGGTAAGGCTGGTCTGTATTCTTGAGTTTGTATATGCTCAGCTAAGGCCCGCTGATATCTTTGCCATTCTAGTACTCTCGATTCTTAAAATTAAAAATAATAACAATAATCAATGCCTATGGACTGGAGTATGGGGCACTGGGGCAAACAGCAAGTGAAGCAGAGGAGTGGTTGAAAACAACACACGAAGATGTATTACAATAATTACTACAATACAACCCTTCACTACAGCTTCTCCACTTCTCCCGTTGTTGATGTCCCTTCGAAGCAAAAAAACACTCAGAGGATACTATTCAAGTTACCACTTTTGTTTCTTGATACAAATAACACCAAGCTACATATAGAAGGCACACTTTGATTGCATTTGTTTTTCCTTTATGAGAAATTTGCGTCTGCAGTAGAAATGCCTACCGCGATGACAAAGACAGTCACGTACTTGTGGTCACATAGCAAAAGCACACATAAAATAATACTTCACACTAACACACGTACGTGCATACATACAATCATAAGCACGCGCATACACCTGCCACATTCACGAAACTCATATACACATCATACTGGTAAAACTATACCTGTAAGTGTATTGAAAGTATAATCTCTGGCTACATCTGAGCTGGAAACTTGGCGCGGCGATGGGTGTGTTTCTGAAACAAGAACAAAGTAATATTAGGAAGTGACAGAAAATTGACACAAACACACTTTGCAATTTTCATTATTGCAATAGCATTCTGTATGTTACATTGACCACATTTCTATTCATTGACGATTACTCTTAATGGAATGAACACAATACCGGTCGAGAGCAATCAGTTGCTTCTTAGCCTCTAGCAAAATTAAAGACGGTAGTGAAAAAGATTACGTTGTAAGAAAGCATCGATTGGTATAGGGTTTCGTTAGAAAAGCACACATACACAAAAAAAAGACAAAGCAAAATAAAAAGCCTTTCTACTTAACTCGTTACTAAAAATGATACATTTATTTATTTTTAAAATACCTACCAAGAATTCGTTGGTAACTATAGTTAGAAATATGAGAAAACTTTCGCTCTCAGACTACCACCAAAACTCGTTGCCTGTCAATAGAGTTTATCCAATTTTTTTCAATTACGAACATATTAAAAGTAACTTTAAACTCTACTGTTTTACTGGTCTCTTAGAAATAGGATGTGACTAGAGTATCATTGGCGTATAAAACTACGGTCAGCTCGGGGGAAGCCTACATACGCGAGAGTAGCAGCTAACCAGCCTGCCGGTTTTTCAGAAGAAACAAGTGCTCGATTCTGTGCCCACCTTATTTATAGAAATGGAGGTAAGAGGGAAAATTCTGGAAAAAATGTAGTAAGGTGTCGACACCATAGCAGGCTGAGATAGAAAGTCGTATTGAGCAGCGCGTCTAAAGCAAGTAAGGAAAAGACCAGGGCGAAGCTAAAGGACGCAAGTCTCATTGTCAAGGACTACATAACCATAGCATATTATTAAAGATAAGGTGACACAGGGCCAGGTAAGCCTGAGACTTGTCTTTACATAGAGCGAAATAGTTTAGGTTATTATAGACTGATTTCTACGCTATAGTGGGGTGTGAGTTGCCCACTATGATAGCACAGACAGCCGCATAGCAAAAGCACACACAAAACATGCGTCATACTTACACAATACATGCACACACACAATCAAGCGTACGCACAAACGTGTATCACATACACAGAAGTCATGATCACATATCGTGGTAAAATTGTACCTGTCGGTGGACTTAAAGTAAAATCTCTCGTTCCAACCGAGTATGGTACTTGGGTAGGTGATGCATGTGTTCCTGGAACAGAAGTAGATTAATATTACACAATTACACCAAAAACGGAGGTTTTGACAACGGCTTTAAAAAACCACAGCGGTAAAGCGGGGAAGCCTACTTAGACGAGCGTCGTAACTAACTAGTTTATTAGGCACTCACAGCTGAGATCAGCCCAGAGACATCAGATCAGATCTTGCCAGAACAATGTTCTGGGCATTAACTCCGATGAAGAGATAGTCAGGACCTTCAGGAAGCAGGTGAGGCGTTTTATGCGGCCTCGACAAGGATGACGATCGGGTACAAGTTAAATTCAGAAAGTGGGCACGAAACCTCCATGCTGTAATTTAATCTTTGTGTCACTGAAAATATTTCAGGAAAATATTCTAGAAATAGGCGAAGTTCACATTGACTTATGACTATAAGTAGACTGTAGTAAATAAGGGGTCCAAAGGCGACATCTACGTGTAAGAAGTGCTTGAAGGCACAAATAGACCGCACAAAACATAATGCCCTGAGTCAGAAACATCCAGTCAGAAAGCGCTGGGAGGTTTAAACCCGATCAACTATGGTGTACTGTAAAGTATAAAGATGTGGTTACGTAGGGCTTGTCACACCACGTGACTCAGGCAAAACCTGAGACAAATCTCTACATAGAGCGGCATAATTCAAGTTATTATAGAAGATATTGTCAAACCTCCACCACATTACCTACGCTATAGCCGCTGTGGCATAAATGGTAAGAAGCACACAAACAAAAAATATTTACACACATAAGTACACAAATCACACACACACACACACACACACACACACACACGCACACGCACACGCATTCACCACATTCACAAAATTCACGAACACACATCCAGGCAAGACTATACGTATATATGTACCTGTAAGTGTTTTGAATGTATAATCTCTAGCCCCTGCTGAAGAAGCTTCTTGGTAAGGCGATTCATATGTACCTAAACAGAAGAAGGAATATTATTACATGTCTGGAATGCCTATAATTACACTTTTAAATTTTAATTATGATATTAATATACATACTATACTTCTATTAATTGACACGTATATAATGTACAGAACACCTATGAGAGAGTCCGTTGCTACCAAGTCCCTGATTTCAAAAAAGGTCTAGGCGAAAAGGAAAAAAGCAGGCGGACACAAATCCCACACATCTAAAAGAATCGAAATAGAAACAACCAAATTAGCTTAAACAAAAAGTTTGCTAAGACTGAGCTCAGAAATAGAAAAAAGCTATCCGGAGAGTACATTTGAAGCACATATTCTAAAAAAACAAAGTTGTACTTAATAACTCTAGGAATCTGAAAGGTGAGATCTAAACGGAAGTACCTAGCTAAAAGAATGTGGTGAATGAATGGTGTGGTGTGAATCGCCCAACCCGACAGCTTAGACAGTTACATAGCATAATCACTCATAAAAACATACTTCAAGCTGATGCACGCACATGCATACACAAAATCACGGGTTGCATATATACATGTCCTGGTAAAACTTTACCTGTGACTGTACTTAAAGTATGAGCTCTAGCTCCGACCGAGCTGGGTACTTGGCGAAGCGAATCAGGTGTACCTGGAACAAGTAGAGTAGTAAGAGGACGAAACAGGTAGATATTACGAACTATTCAACACTTAAAGTTTTATTTTATTATATTTTTTACCTTACCACATTTATCACAATGTACAGAAAGAACACCAATAAAGCACAATAAACTGGAGTCTGTCACTTAGACAAGTTAAAGCGAAGCGATGGCCTCTCTCACTCTCTCGTCTTTGACCCTACCGGGTAAATCCTTGGTAGGGCCCAAGACCATTGTGAAACAAAAAACATTTAGATAGTGTCAGACGTAAACTGTATGCCGAACCTTGTGTTCTTCCTATCTAAATCTTAGTTATATTTCGAGTTACTGCAAAGGATATTGCCAGGGTTTCTTTAGTCAGTGTGTCAGTTTCGTAGTACAGGCTAAGCCTAGATTAGACACCAAGTGTGAGATGTGCTAAACTAGTATTATTATTATTATTTTCTGCTAGATATTTATACAAAATAAGAGAGAGGAGAGAATGACTATTTGAGAAACTGTTACATTCATTCAATTATTCTTCTAACCAAGTAAAATCTACGATATCGTTTTGTCGTGTTAAAAATAGTCACAATTACAATTTAATTAGGCAAACATTTAGGAATATTGCAATACTTAACACATGGATCGAAAACATTCGCATTTCAGCACCTACTTAAAGACAACCTTTGATTTACATGATGTACTCGTATGTTATGAGGGTTATGAAATGAGACAGTTACTTGCATAAAGTGTAATTTAAACTTATATTAAAAATTGGAAGGTAGGAAGTGTAATACACTCTGTTAGGTGGATTAATGACCTGATCCATCTGGCTAAGGATCAGGACTAAATACACGTAGAACACGTACACACGTGAACTGCAATTAGCTAAGTGACAGACATATTCTAAGTTTGCACATGTATTGATCAGCGTTTGAAAACTTTTTTTAGCAGAACAAGGAACCGAGACGAATCTGGGCGAGCCACCATCTTTCACAATAAGCCAATCTCACCTGTACGCGGTACATTTTGCTGTGTGCGGCTCTGGTGACCGACTGATAGCGGTATATCCATCTTAATAGGCGGAGCTAAATGTAAAAAGCCCGTGACACGCAGCAGCATCACCAGTGCGACAAGCTCCGCTCTGCCATCACCAACCCACCTGCTCGGTGTCGTAATTATAAGTAAAAAACCTTCAATGCAGAAGTATGAAAATCAAAGGCCTACATTCCGGCGGCTCTGCTATTCCTGATCATGTAGACGATTACGGCGAGTCAAGAGGTGCGAAGAATCACTCAAACTGACCCTGGTGATGAATAACCGAGGCACATTATGGCTTGACTGGCATCTGGCGCAATTTGAGGTGAAACTTGAGAAGATAAGGTGGAATATCCTAGAATCATGTAAAGTTCGAAGACAGGAGGAAGACACCATAACCCTTGAGTCCTCCTAATGTCCTAGAGAGACCAAAAATCCCAAGGTGGCGTTGGGTATCTGGTAAGTCCCTTTCTAATAACATTGTGGAAATAGCCAGTTATTCGTAATATCAGCGCACCTCATTGTTAAGCTTACCAAGAGGTACAGCTCAAGGTGGTGTAATAGCATATTCACAGACATCTCAGTCATACATAAGTTAGTTTAACATTGGTAGTTCTCATCGCCTAGATTTTATCCGTTTGATGAAATCTAAGCTATGGCCTACAAGCTGAAGGTATGGCCTATAAGCTATGGCAAGAATCATCACGAACCGTCTTACGTGATGATTTAACGAATTCCAACCATAAACCTCCCTACAACCTTCACTAGCTTGTCTACCAAATTTGTAGACATAATAAGCAAAAATTTTTCAATAATCACATTCGTCAAATCGTCTTTCGAGTTTAATTATTACTTTAACTACGGTACAGAGGTTAACAGGCGCTCCCGTTAGGAAAGTTAGTAAACGAACTCTTCCTGGTTAGACAAAACCAAGGTCATGTTCAATGAACATATACTACTGGAACCGGTTGTAATACACAGTGCCGTTCTCGAAGTTGTTCAAACATGTCTACCTTGGGCAGACATTGCAATTGGTTAGAAATATGGCTGGGTTGCGCAGCATTCGGGAAGCTACATCAGGTCTATTATTCGTCTAACCCTACACTGCTTAAGATGAAAGTCCTCAATAATACGGTGCCTACAGGATTAGCAAGCTGAGGTAGCAATGGATTGGCCATATTAGCCACAGAACCGATAACCGTTGGGCTAAACGTGTTTTCGATTTTCAAAGAAGAAGTAGAGTGATAATTTGTGCAAGATGGCGGGCAGAAGCTGGATGCAAGAAGCTGAGGATCAAATCAAGTGTCATGCAATTGAAAAGGTCCTTTTTTTAACGTGTGGAATCTCCTTCAGGCCGTCATCCCACCAGAGTTTATAGCCCCGGCGGGGTGGTGTGTCGGAATTGAACCGACTAAAACCACATGGTGTGCCACTCTGCGCCTGATATAGGAGGGATCCGGGAACAGCTGCTATTACAACATCCAGATCCCTCCTAGCACCTGCCCGCTACCGTGAGCACCATCTGCGGGTAAATTCTCTATTTTAGGCGATGTACGGCACACACGGACCTTGAAGGAAAACCTTGAAGTCGCTCAAATTCCGGTTGGGGGAGAAGTAGACACCATATATGGTGATCCCTCCGCACTCAGGCGTAACTTATCCAGTGCCCTTGTCTTTTAGCGACAAGGGCGGGGAATGAGCCGTCGTGGAGACAACGACTACCACGGAACTGTCCCTGTCACCCAACCAGTTTAAACGGAGAGGGACGTAATTGGGCTCTGCGGCTACGACAACACCGATCGGCAACGGTTTGCAGGAAAGGGTCCTGCGCCGTGACACAGTGGTCTAGATTCGTCTGGACAAGTAGGTTGCAGACTTGGTACATTACCGCACCTTCTCTACAACCTCCTTCAAGGGCAATGACGTCGACGGACGAACAACATCGGAGACAGCCTGGGCCGACTGGCTAGGCCCCGACGCTTGCCGAGAATAGCAGGGAGGCTTGTAGCCCCTCTGCCCGATCTTGTGATTGGCGGACTTATTACCCGCCGCACACGCTGGGCAGTGAGGGGCGGCAGAGCACTCTGCCACCTTGTGCCCCGGTCGACCGCAGCGGAATCAGAGTCCGCTGCAGTCAACTAACACTACTAACACACTTAGCGCATGTGTGTCTTGACGCCAGATATTTATAACACCTCATCGGTCTCGCCGCCAGGACTGTATTTGACTTAACGAAACCGATGAGCAACTTTCCGGCGTCGCCCAGAACTTTGCCCGACACTACTGGACACTTGAACTACACAGCGCCAAGCATACCTGAACAAGGGCGGATGGTGCCGACCCGGATGCTATCCACGCTGCATCCTGTCTTCTCCTCAATTGCAGCACGTACATCCTCGGAAGTCACTGAGTCGTCCAGGCCTGAAATACGCAGTTTTACGCACTTAATAGGCCTGGCGATCTTCACACCATCCGTGGCCTCGAATATACCCCCGCAACTTCTCGACAAACGTGTCCACTGCCTTTATGCCTTCAGCCCCAGGGAACTCGAGGGCCCGAACTCCCGTCTGGGCGAGGCGCATTCTGACTCCTACTGTCCCAAAATGATTTATGGCGAGACTATCCCGGGCGATACTGTAATTACTACAGCCGCAATTTTAGGTGGCTGTAGTTGCCGTGGCTTCGTCTTCTTGACCACTGCTACCGGTGGTGACTGCGGAGTCGGGACTGCGTTCTTGGCAGCCCTCCTACCACGCTTTCGGGATTTTTTCTTTTCTCCGACTCCACTATTCGAGGGAGCAGTCGCAGAGGGGGTCATTGTTAAAATGCCAGGGTTTGGAGTGGGGAGGCGGGAATATACTTCTATTACCGTTGGCGTGGTTTTCTTCGCGGCAGACCCAGCCTTCGGTACAGCTGTTTTTGCTGCTGTAAGGACCACTCGTAAAGACATGTGAGTGATCGCAGGTGCAGATACCGATACCGCCGCCGCATACGATCTGCGACCAGCCGTAATAGGAGGAGTCAGCGCTGATGCACCTGAAGGCCCACAAGACACCCATACAGAATAAGTCCCACCGCCGCTAGAATTTGGCAAAGGTGGGCATCACTGGAATCGAGAGAGGGAAAGGCTACCACGGCGCCGAGCCAGACTCAGATTCATCTGCCTACGCCCGAAACTGGACGAACTGGGCACTCAGCTCAGCTACCTGCCCTGTTAGGCGTTTGTTGGCAACCAGGAGGCGAGCTACGTCTCCAATCAGGGTCTCAATTACTCCAGCAATAGCGGAAGAGGAGTCCTTAAGGGCTTTTACGAATTGGCCCTTAAGGTTCTTAGATTTTGTAGCCACCTTGTTTATAATGGTCACAGCTACGTTCGTCCGCTCCTGCATAGACACTGGTGTTTGGAAGGCAGAACTCCCCAACTTCGGCTCTTGAATTTTTAGCAGGAGATCGACGATCTCCTCCTCCACTACATTTTCACCCTCAACCAGACGGGTCAGCCGTGTATAGGCTTCCGCCTTAGAAAAGACGGAGCCTGATGAAGCATGGAGACGACGTCTCTTCATGCCTGCTCGGTAGCAGTGTAAGTACACACCGAACCCGTCATACCTTTTCTGCCGCTGATAGCGGAGGAACACCGACCCGAGGAAGGGTCCCTTAATAATTTTTTAACGAGGTTTTCCTCCTCATTGCTCCGAAGAGCGGAGAGTCAACAGAGGAACTGACAAATATGCCCGTTCTGTTGGACCAAGCCTCGACGGCCTCCTCTTCGTGATAGAATATTAGCCGTTGGCGGTAAAGTCTTCTTCCAAATAGCACCGGAAGAAAACAGTGCCACCGCCAACGTTACCAGGGTGCATCACGTGGAGGTTTAGCATCGTGAGCATTGACGTTATTTTGCGCCATTTATTTGAATCTATGAATCTATGATTGCGGAAAATGCTTAAAATACAAGCATTTTACCATCTTCATCGGCTACACCATACTCCACTCATGTTTATGTCAAAAAATGCTCTGTTAGGTTTTGTTCAACTTTTTGAATTCCTAAGCACACTCACAAGTGGTCCGCATTATTAATACTGCTAACAGACGTTGGTGCGCTCACTAAATCGGACCACACGTTAGCAGTTTAAACGCCGTAAGTGCTGGGAGCACAATTCGGACCTTAGCCTAAGTATGATAGCTAACAAGGATAACAATGAGAGGGTTAAACTTTATTTAACATTTATAAGTATCTACTCATTTTTATATGGCAATTATTACTTCCTTGCACCAAAACCATTAAAATAACTCTAAGAAGACATTAAGTATTCAAAAAAAGCATTAAATTTGAGGTTAGGTTTTGTTATTTATTTTGATGAAAAGTTGTTTTACTACTATTTTCTTAGGAGTGTAGTAATGTTTGTTTATTAATATTGTTATTTTTATATTTATTTTGTTATATTTTATAAATATTGTTATTTTTATATTTATTTTGTTATATTTTATAAATATTGTTAATTTTAACTTATTTTTTCATAATAAAATAGTAAAAAATCCTTTTAGTTCCTAGTTAGTCAATAAGAACAAAACTGTTTAACTACGTGACCGATTACACCACATATAAGTTAATAACAATACTTATATACTCTTTCGTAATAAAGTATGATTATAATTATTTTTTTTTGTAAAAATTGTAAAAAGACGGCAACTCTAGTTCGAAATATTCGACACATAGCATAGGAGTATAAAACCAACACGGAATTGTTAAAGGTGGTTGATCAGCTATAGTGGAGGGCTTTAACCATGCATGGATACATGCTTCTATAACAGGATAATGATCTTAAACGCTTGTGTTTACTATGTAGAAATTACCTAGCCATCGAAAATTGCTTTAAATGATTATGATTTTACCTTCGCAGTTCCATACTTAAACCGACAGATCACAGAGTGATCAACACCACAGATAATCTGTGCTTAAACCTCATAGAATAATTAGGGGAAGAGGAAGAGGAAGATGCAAAGTTAAAAAGAGCAACTAGAAATTTGAAAGTTGAAAGCCTGTTGAACGATTCTTGAAAAAACTGATATAAAGATTGCCAAAAGTGTGTTGCTGTGCACGTCTGCCGTGATAAAACTAAAAGATTTTTATATTTTAAATATCTATTGGAAGGAGTGCCGCTCTTTTGCTCTTTGCACCAAGGGAGAGGATGAGGGCTCCAATAATCTCACTCACTCGGCGAAAAGCAACGAAAAAACTGTTCTACACCGGTTTTTTGTGTGGACGTGTCGTGGCATCACTTCGCTCGGATCGGCCTCAAACGTTTAATTTAAAATTAAATCATTTTCATATAGTTCAACCGTAGTATTTGGCAGTAACCAGTATTTGACCGAAACGGTATTTGTGGCCGTGTTCGTTTGAGTCTAGATAGCGACGTGTCATATTGTCCCATAATATTATTCTTTCATAAAAAGTAATTCAATGATATAGGGCATATAACTGCATGTGTTATTAATACGCAGTAACACAATTTATTTACAGAACGCATTCGATAGTATCTCCATTTAATAACTATTACATCAGTATAATGACCACAGTGTTACAGAACATCACATGCTAATACAATACAACAACATTTAATATTGTTTCATTATCGTAAAAAATGTGACTTACGGAAATGTGGTATTGGAGCAGGACGAATGACAGTGGACGCATTCGCATAGTTCTGACCAGCAGGCGGAACACCGCCGTTGTTTACATAGTTGGTTGTTGAGTTATCACTTAAAAGAGGCGTTAAGTTAATGAACGAACTCATCTTGTTCGCGTTTACTAAAATTGACAACACATGAGTTCTCTAAAACTTTAAAATCCCAAACGAAAAAACAATATGAACATATACGTTAGCTTGACTGTCCCTAACTAGAAATTGCAGTTAATGCAATTTGGATTCTATTCGTATTTCATTCTTGTTGCGTATCTTGTTTTGAAGTTAGTACACTGAAACAAATATTAGAAATACAACACAATTATCTCTACATAAACATACATACATATATAATTACATAACATATGAAACTGATGACTGTCTGACTGATAGATCAACGTTTAGCAGAAACGGTCGGATCTAAAAGCATGAAAGTTCGATAAATGTTTTTCTAATTTATTTATTTATTTTTGAAATTCCTTCCACTAAAGAGATTGTTGAAAGTTTCTGTGAAACTTATCTAAGACATTAGAAATACGAAGAATATAAACGTGTTCATTATTGAAAATAAATTTCAAGTAATAAGTTAATAAGATCTTACTTTATAAACAGTGTTTTTTTTAATCGAGACAGTTTCTGGTTTGAAACCTTTTTTCTTTGACACCTCTTCCTCCTCTTTTTTTTTATGAAAATAACCAAGTGTCCATAAGAATAAATAAAGTTGACGAAACTTTTATGCACCACATCGATCCTTTCTCATGCATGGATTCTTTGTTTTAATTAACTAATTAGACCAAAAAATTGGTAAAATATTCTGTTAGTTTATGAGAAATTGAATCAGTTAATTATGAAAGAATTGCATTGTATCGAAAAAACAAATCTGTCGAAAGCAGTTGATCAATTTGATAAAATACTTTTCGAATGAAACTGACATTAGAATTATCAATAATGTTAAATACAAACTCAGGTTATATTTTCATAAATCACTTAATAGAATAAATAAATACAGTGTGAACATTTCTGTACGTCGCAATATCTATTGCTATTGTATAAGGAACTAGATTTTGCCCTCGGCTTCGCTCGCTTAAAATTTGGTATGTTACATTAAGTTTCGTAACAGATCATTTTAAATGTTTTTTTTATTTAATATACAAACAATTCTACGGTATCTTTGTGTAGGTAACTTTAATGGGTTAGGCAGCGTACGCCAAGATAACTCTCAGAGACCTGATTTTAGACCACCAAAATTACATAAAATTATTACAAATTGTAGCCTACATGTTATTCTGATGTATAACTTATATTACTGTAAAATTTCATCCAAATCCGTCCAGTAGTTTTTTTATGAAAGAGTAACAAACATTCATAAAAGCTTTCGTATTTATAATATTAGCAGGATAAAAGATCTGCGCAAACGTAAATATATTGATACGTCTAGAGTCTATTTATATCCACAAAGGAGGAAATCGAGAGACTAATTTACTGTCTGATCGATTGACGCTCAGCTGAAACCATTGAGTCTAGAAACATGAAATTTTACAGAAGACTTAGGACTACACTTGGAAAGATTTTTTTAATTCTACATTTATAGGTGCAAATAGAGTTTGGAAATTTATCTGAAACTTCGGTATTTTTTGTAGCAGTATTGTCAAACTCACAGTAAATATATTTCAGACAAAGTCATTTAAATCACGTGTAGAGGTGTGCATAATGAATCTTATGCAAGGCAGCCGTTAAATGAAGCTGAGAGTATGTGAAGTCGAAATAATTATGATATAAAATTATTTTTCTGTGAAGCACTCCAACTAAATTTGTTTGTCTCTATCTTTGTTTAATAGTAGGCATTATCTGAACCAGTAGATAACCAACTGAACCAGTACATCTCAAATAGTCTAAAGATATATACAAAACTTTGCCCCACAGACTGATTCAACAATGCAAAACCTAAACTAGCTAGGGCTACAAACTTGAAATTTTAGTAGCTGTTGCTTTTTATATTATAAACACCCATTACTAAAGAAAATTTGTGTGATTCTACAACATACCAAACAAATTTCTACAATTACGTATTAATAAATTTAAGTCTTTAATAAAACAAAAATTATATAAAACTTACCAACATTTGTTTATTGATGTGTTTCGAATTTCATCTTTGCAATTTGTTTTATATTTGTATATTCTCTTTTGTTACACAGAAGAATTGTATAATTTTTTTTATATTTAAATGTGAGTATTTCTAGTGGCTTTGAGTGTTTCTACGGCACGCAAATGTCATGCTTGCGGTAGTGTCGCACTTCGGATTGTTGATCTTGACTAATATTGATTAGGAAGCACGATGGCTGGGGCCCAGATGCCGGCTGTATGGACAGGCCGTCTTAATACTATAGCCCATTCTTTAAAATACCATCCCAGACCGTGTACCTAATGTACTCACGTGGTTTTTGTTTAATCAATGTTCGCGGATTTAAAAAGAAAAAGACACCTTTCCGGTTTGTTTCGCTATTTCTTCCCACGTGAGTCTTAGGAAATGCCCCCGCCTTGTAGCTATTGAGTTCGACTTGTAAAAATGTCTGTAAAATTGTTGCTTTCAAAAATAAAATATTATTGTGGCTCTTCATTGACGATATGTATACAGGATGTCCTCGTAAATAAGACAACAGGGTTAAGCACTTGTGGTACGTTGGCATTCATTTTAAAAAAGAAACTTGAAAAATAAAACATTCTCACTGAAAGCGATGATCGTCTCATATTTTAGATATCATCACTTTCGTTTTTCATAAAACATATAAAGTTAAATAAAACTAAAAACTTTCTCATAAAAACATATGTTTGATTTAAATTCTTTAAAAAACACGTTCTGTCTATTTTTATAAAAATCGGAGCTATAAGCTAATTAGATCAATTATAATTTTAAACCAATAGTCCTATTTTTATTTATTAATTGTACTTTCATGCTGGAATTGCATGTTCTCGTCGAAATTATAAGGTTCCTTTATCTGGACATCGATGTAATATAACATAAAATAGTAAAACGGCACAATACCTTAAATCAGCTGGTTTTCGTTGACCCAGACAAGACACAAATAAATTAATCGTAATAATCACAAAAACACTCAATCCATAAACTATAACTTCAGTTTTGGTATTGATTGATGTATTTGCCTTTTAGTACAACCATAGAGTTGTAGAATTCTATGAATACAACCATAATTTAACGCTTAAATAAAAAAAATCTTGTCTTACGGTATAATTTCGAAAATATACTAAGTACACTAAAAAGAGAACCAGAATCCCACGCGCTCTCACTTTGCACCATGGTCATACCCATTATCTCTAGCGAGAGGCTTGCAACATCAATAACCACCGCACTTACATCGGCCTAATCGGTACAAGTACTTTTCGAAACAGCCGTGACCGGTTACTACCTAGGTCAGTTGATAAAAGAGGCTACTGTGCTGCCTCTCTAGCCAATTTTCTATGTTGGGTCTTACCGCTCAATTTATGTTGTGCCCTTCCTTATAGCGAACCTAGTCAAATATTTAAACCGTAACCGTTTTTGCCGTATAGAAGTACCCCCTTAGTACAGCTAAAAGATAAAACAGGTAATTATTACTTAGGTTGAAAAAGTAGGCAACCTTCCTAATTTCAGGAAATAATATGTGTCTTGTTGGAAAGGGGATTCTTATTAATTCTTATTTATTCCGTCGAATTATTACTTAGGGATCTTAACTTGTACTGAAAAGTATAGACACCTATATGACAATAAAAGATTTTTAAATAAATTGACAAAACAAAGTGGAATCGCTTTCGCCACGGTTCTTCAAAATACGAAGAATAGTAAGAAAAGGACAGTAGAAACCTCCAATTCGTTAACAAAAAGTGATTACACCTACAGAAACACATCAAGAGAATAGTTTCTATACAGACAAGTTCCCTGTCCATTACAAATGTTACAGAAGTATATTTTTGAATGGTCAAGAAGGCTTGTGTAATCACCATTTTTTACACATGAATCTGTAAATGTAATTTCTAATTGCCCTGTGCCCAGGTACAGACGAAGGCAATATTCATGTTCAGTTGATGACATTGACACTTGACAGAATGCCCGAACTTTAAGGATGAGACTAGGAATACATGGGAGTTTTTATTTCATTGTATGTGGACGTCGTTAAAAGATGAGTAATTGTTAATTAAAGAGTTTTAATTATAATATACAGATTATAATGACAAAATAAAATGAAGCTCAAAATTTTTAAATGTTCGTTACACAAACTTCTGAGCTTCATGTTTCGGTCAGTTGTATGCATAGATAAAACATTAAGGACCAGAGAGTTGCATGTAGGTAGTCTATCTGTCATTAGTACCTATGTAATGATTTATTTCCTTTTTTGCATTTCCGTATTTCGGACTGTGTCAAGTTATTGATTTTATTGTGTGTTCTGGTAGCACGTTAGTATTGAAAGCTTACAGGTATTGTGTTCAAATTTTGTGGACAAATTCAGTTCTTGTTTTTGTGTATATTGTGTACTAACTGATAAAATATATTGTGTGTGTGACTGTTATATAGTAATATGAATCCAATAACTAGCAATGGCTAAAATAAAACCCCCTGACCCTCCTAATGATCCCTCTCCCTCAATGCCTACAATCACCGTACCCATAATATTTCAATAAACCTCTTTTATTTTTCAATGTAGCTGCCACCATTCCTGACATTCATACATATAAAATATACTCAGGAAACAATATTGAAGAAAAAATATCTTGTTGTTGAAGTGTCCAATGACACAAGTAAGACTTACTTTCTAAGACAAGACTCATTTAATTAATATCATGTGGCTATTGTGGTTACACCATTAAGTGATTATATAAAAGTTGAAATACAACCAATCTCAAGCATTACTTTTTACAGATTTATGCTATGTATACATCAACAGCCTTTAATAGTCCATTGCTGGACTAGGTTTTGACCAGCTAAATCACTCTGGCCAGACTGATTGGATTAGGGTTTGTGTCAAGTTATCCTGTGTAGTTTAATCCCTGAGTCAGTGTGTTACGATATCTATCTATTCAGCCAATCGCCGTCCACTGCTGAATGCAGGTCTTTGTTTTTTTTTAATTGTGGAAACCCACACGGTCCCTCACCTCACTGGGGTTTACGGCAGGGTGGTGTGTCGGAATCGAACCGACTAAAACCACACAGTGTACTACTCTGCGCCTGATATAGGAGGGATCTGGGGACAGCTGCTATTACGACATCCAGGAACGAAGGTCTCCCTCGAGAAACGTCAACCATCCTGGTCTTGCACATTATAAATAGAAATGGTGACACTGCATTCTTAATCCATTACCACACTATGTACATTCTTACATTATTATTATTATTTTATTTTTAAACCTGATGTATTTATTTTGTACATCTGCTGACAAAATGCAAAGGATATTTTCTGTCAGTGAACCTTCGGGTAACATAAATCTTCTGAGATAGGTGCACAGAAGTACCATATTATTATTTATTTTTAAAAAAGACAACACTGGCACTAAGAATAAATCCTGTGCTGTATGGGACTTTACAAACATACGAGAAATGGACATAAAGAACACCTAGACTCAGAACAACAATTTATGGATCACACTAAGTGTTTTCCCATCGTAGATCACAGCGTAGTAGGGAGCGGCATGGCGACCGCCTAAACTAGTAGGCCAACCATGCAGTGAATTATGTAATCATTGTAAACATGTTCAATTTGCAACATATAATATAATGTATCATGAAAAGAAATATACACAAATAAATATGTATTATAATATATACACTATGAATATTTAATATAAGATGTACTATGGATTTTATAGTTCTGCTTGTTAATAAAGAAGACCATGTACTCTCTTATTAAATGTAAAATGGTTTGTGGACATCCTTATTTAGAGTGGAAGCGCATTCAAGAGGAGTTAGTACCGCTTGACGAACAAACAAACAGTGTGCAACGTCAGAGTTATCTGTCCACCTTTCACTATTATATATTCATTATAGTAAAACTGGCCATAAATATACCTATCATCTGACAATCTTTGCAAGCAATAAATTTTTACTTATTTCTCATTTGAACTATCTATTATAATAACAACGTCAGCCTAAGCATGGCTATTAAACGTTCGCTCTATTCGTCTACACTAATATTATAAAACTAAGAGTTTGTTAAGTTAAATGCCCTCACCTCAGGAACTACTGGTTTGAGTTGAAAGAATCTACTGTTGCCACATAATGTGTGATGTTATATGGCCTATGACTATCAGATTTAAAAGGTTAACTTGCCACTTCCTACTGGTCTGTGTGTAGTTATCTATTATTTAAAAAAAAAAATTTTGCACCTACAGAGCATCAATGAAAAATGAACAAAAGAATCTATTCCTTTTGAGAGATGTGGATGAAGTTACAGGGGTCAGCTGGCTCACAATAAAGTGCAGCAATCTATCCTACCTCCATCAAAATACTTGTACTAATCTGTCTTCACTCTGATCAAAATCTTTTACTAATTTTAGGGAACTTGTTCCAATCTATCAATTGGATACTTTGATAGTGACCACTATAGATGGAGCTCTCTAGTAATTCTTAATCCAAGTTTGTCCCATATGCCAAAATCTATTCCCTCCCTTATGGCCCTCCCCAAGTGACTAATCCTGATGGAAATCAAGAATACAACACATGAGCTGAGGTCACTATATTCATTGCAAATGTAAATAATGCAGTATGGTAACCCACACTGGTTGCCTTGTGTCATGCTTATAACATCCTGTTTGGGAACATAAATGAGATGACATTGTGGCAGTGTAAGTATGTAAACACTTACCACGATAACTGTCGCTCTTGCATTAATAGGCCTCTTGTCTCATACTCTGTTGGTTGTTGGTCTTCTGTGAGTGGGTAAAACTGCCCCTTTCAGGCTAACCCATTCCCACTGAAATCAATCTGGCTTCACTACCTACAGTACTATCTATTATGGGAATTGTACAGACTAGATCATATGCCAGTGGCTTCTATAATATTGTAACACAACTTAAAATTTAAGTTAAGCTTTCCAGGAGAATAGATTCATCACACAAAATCAAAGCTCATCTGATCACTGTTATTATTATTATTTATTACTGTCACGTATTGAAATAGATAATCAATTTCATTGGTCTCACCAAATCTTACTTACTGTTTAAACATTTGGTTTGGAGTAAACATCCCATGACTGCCTTAGTTGCCATGTTGCACTAGAGGTGCCTACAATAGGATAAGTGCTGTGAAAACATGCACCTTTTGTAGAAATATACATACAAAATGTAACAGGCTATTAAAGCAAAAAAAACGAATGGATTTGTTAGAATTTTGAACACCTTTGTATCTCCTCCTTCTTTTCATGTTTAGCAGTATGAGAAAGAGAAATCCCTAGAGTCCCAGAATAGTTTTAGGCCAGAATGCATTCCCACAACCTGCTCTCAGAGAAAGTACAAGTGATTTTTGATAAAATAGCTCCAGCTTATCTAAAGTCTAAATCATCTCTTTGTCGTTTATGGAAGTACTGAAGGTGTAGGTACCTCCATACACTTTAGTCCATAGCAATACTATCAGGTCATTACCCCCCAGTTATTGCACCTTACCCATTCCACAGGAACACTAGATTTTGCAGGATAAAAAATGATATTATATTATATATATATTCCAGACTGAAATATATTTTTGCCAAATTTTATTCCGATCCGTTTAGGCATCTTTGTGTGAAAGAGAAATAAACAAGCTTTCGCTTTGTTATATTTTATTTATATGCGTCTTTATGATATTGTTTCATAAATTATATTATTATTTATAAGTAAGTGTATTGTTTCCTTTATATTTATTTCAGTGCATCCACAACTCCAAAACAACATTCACATTTTGACAGAACCAGTATATTTCCTCATTGGTTACAGATTCACTTCAATGCATAATTACTAATAGATTGGCAGTATTGTCGGTCGATAACGACATCACCTGCCATGGGGAGGAATATAATAGAATTATGTATTCTATTATATTCCATATAATGTATTACTACCATAAGACTCATAGTACATAGACTGCAGTATGGCGATGCTATAGTGATTTGTTTTTGTTAAGTAGGTACATACTAAAGACTGAAATTTTAACAGAACTGTTGTGTTGTGAACGTTTTTGATAAAGTGCGCAAGATGTGTTCGTTAGTACCTGATTATGGTGAATCCGAAGATGAAGTTGAAGAGAATTTAAGCAACAACACTACCACCAACAATTTTAACAACAGCGGTGCTGCAAGTACAAGTCAAAACCATACGAGTGCTCCTATTGTTATTCATCAACCTTTACCACAGTGCCGTAAGTCGTATATATTAGTAGGAAATACAAAAACAAATGTTAGATGATAATATTTTAATGTTCTATAGAACTGCGGTGATTATAATGATGTTATAACACAACTGTTAACCGGTGGTCCCATTCGAGTATATTCTGCAACTAAATTTGAGTAAATTTACAGACGTTAAACACAAAAACACCTAGTTCAATATAAATGAGATACAGACAACAATGAATATTTGCAATCAAATGAACTGCACCACAAAATGCCACAATTTATGTGCCGTGGTAGTGGATGTACAAAAAACATATATATGACTTATAGTCCAATATTGAAGGAAGGCCTCCCCCAAAGAGCACCATCATCTCAACCGAATTACCTCCACTAGTGAACATAGACCGAGCGGCCTACAAGTATATACAAATAGTATATAATGTAAATTACTTGTAGTGATTAAAGATTAGTGAGTAGATACTTAAATGAAGTTGTGACAATTTAATACAACAATTAGTTAATAGCAGTTCAGGATAAAGGCCTCTGCAAAAATGCGCTGAAGGTTATTAATCCATTTGGCTAAGGGTCTTCTTAGCATTTATTACTTTGATGCTTATCACATTGACTACAAGTTACTATTAAAAATGTTTTGAGTCCCAAATAGTAAAAAAATCTTAAATTGTAAAAAATGATCACCATTCATCACATTAATGTGTGTAATGTAATAAACTGTGTTCCACTCAACATATCCATTTCCTTGTCTCAATTAACTTTCCTTTACCACTTATACTTTGCTTATGATGATTGCATTCACAAGATAGATTGGCCATCCAGTAGGTTCATAAAAAAAAAACAAGGAATGTGCCTGTACTGAGTCATCTGAAATAAATCGAAGTAAATGTAAAAACTGAAATAATGCAAAATTAACTTTTGATACTGTAGCCGCTTGTGTAAAATCAATTTTGTAAAAACTTGATTAATAAAATTTATGAAGTTGATTTAGTTTCTGCATTTTATTGTATTTGCAGCTTGGTTTGCTTGCTTTGATGATACCAGTGGTTACACATATTATTGGAATTACCTAACACACACACTCACCTGGGATATACCAAATGAGTATTTGCTTGCCCTGAAGGCAGTTCAGCAACACTTAATTTCACCAGGTAAGTAATAATAATAATAATAATAATCTTACACAGCCTATACTATGACTAGATAATATATAACTAGATTACTGAATTTGCATATGATGTAGGTGTAACAGGATGTGAAATTGCATAACCAGGCATATCAATGGTCATCATCAACAACAGCCTTAGTATTGTTGGACAAAGGCCTCTCCTTAGAAAGGAGGTTTTAGCCTCCTATACCACACTGGCCAGGCAGGTTGGTATAGTTTGTATCAAGTTTTCTTTCTCTTTGCAATGGTGTTGTCTTGCATAGTTTGTTCCCTTAGTCACCTCTTATGACCCCCAATGAATAGGATTGATGACACTCTGTACTCTTAATCTATTAGCACATGGAAAGTAAGCAGGTTGTAGTGTATTAATTGTTATAATATCCGTGATGGAGCCATCATTTGTAATTTTAAAACATTGGCACATTGCCGCTTCAGTATGCCGCTTATAATGTTCAGTCAATAACTTTTAATTATTGTAATCGGCAGGAGAATGGCAACAATATCAACAATCCTTAGTGGAAAAGCAAAAACAAGCATTAGAGAAAATAACTCCACAAAACTCTCTCTCAGACAATGGTGACAATAATAATGTTAATACGAGTCAGAACGACACAAGGCCTGACAGTGAAGTTGAAAAGTAAGTTACCCTTGTCCAAAATGAACATATAAATTATGGAGAATTAATGTTGTTGTAGTTAGTTTCCATGAGAGATTAAACCCTGTTCTTCACTCCCTACTCTGTCACGCACAATGTCCTATATCTTGTAATCGGTTATTTATAAGTACTACAAAGTGTCCGTAAGTCTAACACCTATAATTAATATAACCATAACAAATACTGATAAAAATGACCCATCTTTTGACAATTGTTGTATATTATCTATGTCAGCAGGCTTGGATTTGCCAGCAACAACCAGTTTGAATTACAGGTATGAGAGTCTGACCTGCTCGAGTCCCAGGTATGAGTTCCTGACTTGCATGACTGCTTACATAAACCATTTCATCTATTCTTCTAACCTAAACTTTCACATGTATCATTTGGCTTGCTATCTGTAACCTTAATCATATCAAAAATAGCTACAAAAATGAGTGTTTAATACACCATGCCTGTCTTCTAAATGATAACCACATGTCTTTTAAATGATTTCTTAAATGAAGCATTGTTAAGTATGTATTTGTATATAAAAACCATAGAAATTAATCACACTGGTTATCCAGTAGTCTAACTCATAGAATCATTTTAATAGAGAATACTTATGCATGTTTTTTTTTATTTTTAAAAAAGTTACTACTAGATATTACATTATCAAAATAAATATAATACATACGAAATATAAACTAAAAAATTAAAAAAAAATTAAAACCTTTATAATATTCAGACGATTTAAACACGGCCATTTTGACGCGCTTATTTTGTGACGACATACTACAATCATGTCAAAAACGAAGTATTTGGTTCACAAAGTTACCGAGGTATTTTTTTCTAGTTCAACTTATTACCATGGAAAAGTGATTAAAGACTTATTACAATGGTTGTAACGATCATTTTAATATAAGTAAGGAAGTTAAAGCGCTAAAATACTTATGAGAATATTTTTCATTTGTTTGATTGCACAAACTTGTTTTTTTTACAAACCTCGACGAAAATACAGCCTGCTTAACGAAAAGTTCTCGAAGATATTGCCAATAATAATGATATAGTACAATACATACAAATGAAAACAAGTAACGTAATTATTTGAGTAACATAATTTTGTCTATTTATTCTGCACTACCTGTACCATATTCATTTTCAAATTTGAGAGGGTATTTTAAAGAAACTACTATTTAATTACTAAATTTCACTATTAAATTGTTATAAATATCAAAAATAATTACTTAAATATGTTTCTTTAGTAGACAAGTTTATAAATAAAAATGTTTTATCCACTTTTGAGTCTCGTACATATACCCTACTCCATTTGAGGTGTAAAGGGAAATGACCATTTTCTTTATCGCTGCCAAGTCAGTTGCCCCTCAAGTGTAAGATTTTAACAATTTCTGATTGTATATTTTAAGATTTAACCTAAAAATAATTAAATTCTTACGTTGATCAGGAATGTCAAGAGCATTAAAACACTTTGAGTTTCTTTTTGCTACAATAGTGTGGGTACTCCCACACTATATTTTAGATTCGTATTGAGTATATTTTAGAGATAATTCGGTTGAAATATTTCTCTTTCTCTTTACTCTTTTAAAAAGACAACGGCCGCACTAGGATTAAATCCTGTGTCGCGGTGGACTTTACAAACATACAAGAAACGGACACAAAGAACACCTAGACTCAGAACAACAATTTGTGGATCACACAAAGTGTTGTCCCATGTGAGATTTGAACCCACGACACTCAGAGCAGAAGAAAGCGGTGTGGCGATCGCTTGAACTTTTTTTTTAACGTGTAGAAACCCCTTCGGACCGTCACCCCACCGGGGTTTACGCCGGGGTGGTGTGTCGGAATCGAACCGACTAAAACCACACGGTGTGCCACTCTACGCCTGACATAGAAGAGATCCGGAAACAGCTGTTATTACGACATCCAAATCCCTCCTATCGCCTGCCCGCTAACAGGGGCATCATCTCCGGATAAACTCTCTATTCAGGCGACGTACGGCACACACGGACGTCGCGTCCTCGCGGCTGGCCACTGTAGCGGATGGGGAGGAAAACCCATTCCGTCCACCCGCGGCCACACTCAAGTCGGCATGAGGCGCTGGTACGCGCGCCTCCACTGCCAGGCTCGCCGGCGGCGAATTGGTTGAGTGGAGGTCGTCCTCCCGGGCCTTCTCCGCCGCCTAACCGCTTAAATCACTAGGTCAAACGTGCAGTCAAATGAGTTTTCTACATGAGTATCGATGAATATTTAATTTTTGAATTTTTTGTGTTTGTTAGGTCTTCATTCAATAATCATTTGTAACAAATGTGTAAGTTATACATAAACGACTTTATAAGTGAACTAAATTATTTGACGTGACACGACACGGTTGTTCTTACTTGTTTATATAGTAACCAAAAGTGTGTTAATCATGAATCCACACCCATCTAATTGAAACACAACGACGTGTTTACTGTTCACTTACGACTGCTAATCAGCGTTGGCAATCATTGTTAGACATAATTGATCTCATATAAAACACTCTGGCTACTTTGATGTCACCTACACCATTTTTAAAAAATAAGGGCCATCGTATATTTTTTTTTGAATAGACAGCGTAATACATTTTTGTTTATTATGCTGAAAGTTCAACACACTAAGTTTTAACTAAGTACTCATATTAATAATTGGTGTTAAACTGTTTGAATTTTGACTACTCACGATTTTTCACGAAATACGTCTAATGATATTTTTTTAGTTTTCCTTAATATCTCTACCTTAATGGCATCATATTCAGGATTTTTCTTGATATAAAGATCTTTGTAGCGATACTGAATTCCATAGTTGCTTGAACATTCCCCTTTAGCTTTAATTCAAATTAATATTTTGCTATGTACATAATTCTCATCAGCGAAAGTATTGACTTTTCTCTTTTTTTTACAGGAAAACAGACCTTACCACCTCCAACCACAATTCAATCTCGAAGTCAAATGATGAGACGGCGGCACCAGGCATGGCTTTACAGCCACCTCTTAAAGTTCAACCTGAAGAAAAGGTGCAGAAAAAATCCAAAGCAAAAACTAAACAACGTGGACCAGATTTACCTCCTAAAATGACCTACAGTGCTCCAATTGGGCCAGAACTACCACCAGAGTTACGCAATACTGTTGCTATTCCACCTACTGATAAGGAACAAAAAACTGTGACTAAGGTATGTTTCATATTGGAACTTTGTATAAAAACAATTTTACATTGCATGTTAAATTGGTCTCATCAGATTTTATATCCAATTTACTATCAAATTCAAACCTACTTTAAACCTAGCTTTTTGTGTGCCAATTTGTTAGTAATTTATTGTGTTCCATTCAAATATTGTAGTGAATTGTGTTACTGCTATTTAGATATTTTCCTATTTTTTTAATTTATGTCTCGTGACACATGCTGCGTTTATGGAAACACTGCTACTAGTTGATGTCAAATAATGTAAACAGTTGTGGGTGACTATTGACTTGACCTGTAACATGTCTAAGCAACATTCAATGCCTATCTAATTTCATGTCAATTGATCTTTATTTCTGAAATGATAAATAAAAAATTATTGCTCTGGTGCATCCTTAATTACAGAAGATCACAACATGCATTAAAAAGTACATCATAATATTAAGAATTAGAAACTACTATTGCTCAAATTAAAAATAATAAAAGTAAATTAACATATTTTTATTCTAAATTTAATATATAAGGAGAAGCCTATGTCCATCAGTGGACTGTTAAAGATTGTTGATGATTTATGGATTTTTTTTTTAAATACAGGTTCATAAACACTTCAAGACAAAATAAATGCTAACCTCTGCCTTAATGTTCCTCCATAACACAATTTTTGTATTGTTAATTTATAAATTATGAACACTTATGATGATTAAAGTATACTTAAAGAAGCTAAGAAACTCATTAGCTACTTGAAATTATCTTTACTGAAATATATATGACATGACATAATGATCACTTGATGATGATGTTAACAAATGATTGTTATTGATGATGTATAGTAGATATATATTTTTTGAGTATTATATACTTCTATCAGGTGACAAGTTTGAATATTGTCACTATATTTTTAAACACATTTGACTTTTTGTGGCAATGTGATGGTCTTAACTTAAAAGTTCTCAATATGAGGTGATGGTATCTATTAATAATCTAATATTCTAAATTTTATTTATTTATTTAAGGAAAAGACTTCGACAACTAATTTTGAACGCCAAGATGAAAGTACTTTATCGATGAAACTGAAAGACATAACACAACAATTTGAAAAACTCGGTATAGAAATACCTAAGAAATTGCGGAAGATGATTCAAGAAGAAATTAGATCTGCAACAACGAGTAAAACGAATGTACCATCTAAACCCAAGACATTGATTGACAAATTATTCAAGGAAACCGAGAAAATAAAATTACCAAAGAGTTCTAAGACAAAGAAAGAGAAGTCAAAGGGCGTTAGTGCTAAAACTTTTAAAAGAGATGGGACACCAGTAATTGAACCTAGACATCTATTTTTGATGCTCAAAAACATTAAAGACGCTGCTATGGAAGCAAAAAAAGTAAGTGTCACCAATGAAAAAAGAAAAAAGACACATCAAAGTGATAGCAGTGAAGATACTGAAAATATTACTGAGAAGAAATCAAAATCAAGCAGTGAGATACCAAAGACAGAACCTGCATCTACGACTAAATATTCCATAGAAGGGAATAAACTTGAACTGGGATCCGGAAAAAATGAAGACAATGCAGAAACTCCAAAGAATGCTATCAATTATGAAAAGGATTTGATGGTTACGAACGGTGAAACCTTGAATGATGAGGAGATAGATGCAGAGTTGAAAGATCTGGTTGAGTTGGTCGAAATGAAGCTAAATTACTTGAATCTGATGTTTCCAAGTATGTGCGCACCGGTGCAAGCCATATTGATACAAACGAAGGTAAAAATTTTTTAAGTTCTATTTTCTTATCATACTCATCCTTAATTATGTTTATAGATAGTTGTAGTTGATATTTTATCTACAAATTGACAGTTGAATGATGAAATCTAATAAAAAACATACTGTTGGTCATTTGTTTAAATGGATTAACTTTAATTGACCAAAAGTATGAAGGAAAGAACCACTATCTCTTGCTCCAAGCCAACCTCAGCTACACCCGGTACATCTTGCTGAACTACGAACGAGAGTGTGACGATCGACCGATGGTGGTATAATACTTCCAACAAGTGTAGTTAAATTTGACACACATGTGACGGGACAAAAGCGTCATCGGTGTAACAAGCAATACTTGTGCTCACCAACTTGCCTGCCCAGCCTTGTGTTTATTGGCAAAGAAATCTCCATACAGAAGCAAATAAAGTCACAACCTCCAGTCTCCGGCGGCTCCGTTACTTCTGGTCATGGTGGCTACAGCGGGTTCAAAGATGCGAAGAATCGCCGGGCTAGGAGGGTCCACCACAATTGACTGACCCTAACGACGGACGTAGACTACGTCAAGACTGGTAACTGGCGTAACTCGAGGTGGAACTTTCGAAGGTTAGATGGGATATCCCAGGATTCTGTTAAGTCCGAAGAGAGCGAGAGGACATCATGACCCTCGAGCCAGGCCACCTAATGTACTTCCAAGAGAGAGACCTACAATCCCAAGGTTGCATAGGATTTCTGACGAATAAATCCCTTTCTAACAACATTGTGGAAATGTCCAGTGGGAGGAAAAGGGTGGCATACCTCATCGTCAAACTTTATATACCTGTCCCAAAAGAAGTAGACGTGGTAAAGCCCGGCAGTCATATTTTTTTCCCCGTAGGTTGCAACTAATTTAATAAAAGAATGAAATGAAAACCCTTCCTGTCACTTCGTCAGTAAAAGCGGATTCTAAACCAGGAGTTCAGTAAGCTTGTAAGAAGGGAGAACTCCAGAGACTTGGGGTGGAGGTGTGATCGGCCGATTCTCCACAAAGTTACAAGACCGTGTCGAAGAACTATCGACCTATTTATATTGTAAGCCATGTGACTGACTAGTCATCACAAACCGTCTTGCACGAAGGCTCGACGAATTCCAACCGCCGAAACAAACTGGCTTTCAGAGCGGATATGGCACCATGGACGACCATGAGATAGTGCGTCAGATTATACAGAAGACAGAAGAGTATAATCAGACTCTGTGTCTAACATTCGTGGACTATGAGAAGACCTTTGACTCGATAGAGACCTGGTCTATTCTGGAATCCCTTTAGTAGTGCCCGGTAGAGTGACGATATGTTCTAAAACAAAACGACGTGTTTAATTTGGCAAAACAAAAACGACTAATTATTTATTTAAGAGAGAATTTACATTAAATGAACACAGATGGCGCTACAAGTAATTATATATTAATTAGATTTTAATAATCAATTAGATATTTTGTTTAGATGTACACATCCAAGTGATGAGATTTCTCTACAAACACGTCACCACGTTTGTACAAGCACAGAACAAGAAAACAAGGCCCAAACTGTTGCATCGAGGGGTGAGACAAGGGGATATTATTTTTCTGAATTTGTTCAAAATGCAATGGAGGATATGTTTCAGTTGCTGTGCTGGAAAGAGTGGCATCAACATCAATGGCGAATATATCTCTCCCTTGAGATTTGCAGATGACATTGCCATAATGATAAGAGACGCTACAGGATCTACAACATATGCTGATCGATCTGACTGACTCTTTTCTACGCATCGACCTGCGGATGAACACATACATACACGGTCGAGGTACATAGGTTGTTCAAAAATGTGGTTAACTAGGGCAGAGATTGTACTTGGGTTGAGTTGGCTTTAGAAAGGATTATGCTCGGCGTTTCTGTGAATAATCGTATCAGGAATAAGGTGATCCGGCCGAGGACCGAGGTCATCGACATGCCCACAGGATTAGCAAGATGAAGTATCAATGTAAGGTAAGCGTGTTCTCGAGTGGAGACTGCGTCTAGGCAAACATAGTGTAGAACGTCCATACGCCACGGTGATGATTTAAACAAGATGGCTGGCAGGAGCTGGATGCGAGAAGTCGTAAATCGAAACAAGTGGCGAGACGTTGGAAAGACTCATGGCCAGCAGTTAGGCTGATGATGAGCATAAGTGTTAGTTCCACTGTATAAAGGAAAGTTGATGAGAACGGGGATATAAAAGGTATTAGCCTTCCTTAATTGTTGAACGTAAGATTTTGAGAGAGTTTTATTTCGATTCTAAGGATTGTTGACTGCACAAATGATGTATTGTTTCAATTGGTCACCTCACCGCTTCGTACTGCACTGGGTGTTGTGGATTGGATCCCCACACTTTATGTGATCCATTTGATGTTCTGAGTCTGAGTGGTCTTTCTGTCTGTTTCATGAATGTTCGTGAAGGACCTCGCACGCATCTATTTGCCTAGTGCAGCAATTGTCGTTTAAAAAAAAAGATGTAATAAAAGTATGGTATTGTGCAGGCGCTGTCGCACGCGCTCCGCGAGGGCGCACTGTCGCCATCCTACTGGCGGCGCTGGAATGACACCGTACACAAGGATCTGACCACGTACGAGCACCATAATTCGCCACCCGGCTGGACTTGCTCCTTCCTGAGGTACGCACTACTCTGCCCCATGTCTGTGCTACCCGTCACTCGCATACGAGCCTTCCGCGGACTTCGCTTGTACTGTTCTCAAAGTGCTCGTTTAACACGTTCGCTGCTGCCTATAACATACAAGAAAATACCTTTACGCAGTAACCAATGCGTGTAAAGTGTGTTTTCAGCATTGGAGTACCGTGAATAGTCGAAAGTGCGTATAAAACGCAACTGTTTTACTCCGTATCATGTAAACTATTAGTTTCATATTTATTCTTAGAACACATATTAGACAAAATAAACGAAAATAAAAACATTTATACATTCAAACGTATATTTTAAGCATTGCCGTTATGCTATACAGTAGCTGTGTTTTCAACACTCGTACGAAACAGATGTACGTAATAGCAACAATCTCGTAGGAAACAAGTGTGAGTAGAACTGCTGCACAGAACACAACAGTGGCCAGCACTTACTGATCGAAATAATATCAGGGTGTTTTTTCAAAAGTTTATAAAAAAACAAGGTGTGTCGTATACCACAGCGAACGTGTTATAAAGAGCTGCGCAATTTCTCAAGACACTGCAGTTATTATATATGCTGAAAACTGCTATCAAGTTATATAACAACACATAATTTCTAAGTTATATACTCGTTAATTAATTAATATATCACAATGACAAATTACAATAATAAGAATTCATTCGTAAGGTAAATTGAACATAACTCAAACTCAATTTTACATGCAGGTGGCACTCTAAATTGACTCACTCACAACTAACTCACTTCAAATTGTTAGAACTTAATGAACATGTGAAATTAAATAGAATTAACGTTCAGTAGTATAAAAATATTAATAAAGAAAAATTATTTTTCTTGCTAGGTTTACCAAAAGCATTCGAACGTCGCCTAAATTACACAAATACCGAAGCAGAATCCACATTAAAAAAACAGTGCATTGGGTAAAAAACCAGGTACCAAGTTAAAAGTTTTTTCTTATCAAACCATTATCTCTGCGTTATATAGTAAAATGAAAGCTTTTGCATTGAGTATGAATCTATAAGGACGTTGCAGGAGTACACATTACTTACTAGCATAGATACTTTACTGCTATCACATTGGGATTACTTCCTGTGAGGTGTCCTTCGTAGTAGAAACATCACATTAGGATTACTTTTAGCAGCGTATATTAGTGGTGTCCATAACTGTCAGCTGTACTTCGTTGTGTATGATGCACTGAGGTTACTTTAGCATCTAGTTCTGTGATATGCACTTTTTGTGCTGATATTGCACTGAATTTACTTCTGGCATCCAATCCTATGAACTGTACTTATACGTGAAGAATGCTTTTCTTCCTTAAGCTTTCTTATAAGTTGTTTAGAGTTTACAGAAGTTTATTTTAAAATTGCCAAATATTTATATGTAACTGCAATAACAGAAAGGTAGAAATAAATCAATTAAGTTTAGTAGCCTGATAATTGCAGAAACTCAATGCAGTTTCTATAAACTGTACTTTTGGGTACAGTTACCATACATGTTTTGCTGCGAGCAAAAATTGAAAACCCACCATTCTTTTAGCTTCTTTATAGGTTTAAACATCAAATTGGGATGTTCTTTGTAGTGCATTACAGTGGCGTTCATTGGCGTATTTAATGATTGTGGAATCAGCGACTCGAAAATGTGACGCAGCTTCCTATATGCTTTCCAACCCAGACGAATCCTCCTATCGGCCTCCCGGCCTCCTATCGGATCGAAGTTTGCCGGCCAAGTTTAATAGTTTACCCAAGATAGATGTATTTTTGCACAATCCCGATAGCAGCGCCATTTACAGTTACGGGACTCGGGGATACATGCCTATTATGCATGATTTTCGTTTTTTCGATGTTCATCCCCAGTCCCACTCGTTTTGAGGAATCGTCCTGACTGTTAAGCATTTCTTCCAGATCATGCAGAAGAGCCTCATGCCAGAATGACTATGTCGTCTGCAAACCGCAGATGTGAGAGGTATTGCCCATTGATATTGATTCCCCGTCCGTTCCAATCGAGCGTTTTGAAGACGTCTTCCAATGCATTGGTAAACAATTTCGGAGATATAACATCTCCCTGTCTTACCCCACGATGCAATTGAATTGCTCTTGTGCTCTTTTCTTGTACTTGGACGGTAATTGTTGCAGGGGTTTTTGAGCTATCCACAGCAAGTGGCAGCTGAATAATGGGGGCTAGAGGCAGTCTTGCCCCAAGACCCACAAGACGCCCGTCCAGCATACGTCCTACTGCCTCTAGAATTTGAAGAAACTGGGCGTCACTGGAAACTGGCCGAACTGGGCGCTCAACTTGGCTACCTGTTCCATTACGTGTTCGTTGGCAGCCTGTAGGCTAGCTAAGTCACCAATGAGGGTCTCAACTACCCGTCGCTATCTTCGTCCATGAAGCGTCCGCGTTTGCGACTAATGTGGAGCTCCATGTACATCTGGTCCAGTGTGTTTATCGTAGTACTGGAGTTATCATCCAACGGTACGACGGACTTGGACCACAGACGTTCTGATCTTCTTAGGATCCCAGAAGTTAGATTGACTTCTGGAAGCCGTTCTGTGATAGGCGTCTCAGTCCAAAAATTTTTTATTGCTGCTGCCTAATTTTTTCCTTTGCCACTCTTTACTGTTTTACTGTCCTCCATTTTTTGCTTCGTATTACTTTCTTTATTCATTAAATTTTCAATAACAAAACCCACGAGTGGGGGAGAAATATAGGTCGACCCAGAGATCAGAGGGGGCAGAGATCCCCCAATACCCGGGCAAGCGTAAATTTGCTACCCATCAGCCATGCATTACCTGGTCACGCACCAGAACACGAGATTCGGGGTAATTTTTTATAGAGGTTTTCTTCCTCGCAGTCTGAGTGGCTAAATCAAGACCTTCGCCCCCGATCGGAGACGTGAGACATAACCAAGGCAAAGGTCAAGACGATTCGTAATGACCCTCAAAAACAGCTTATATATATGGCTCAGGAATGAAATTGGGCGGTAGTTCTTCAGTACCCAAAGTGAGTCCTACCAACGTCCATACCATGTTTTGAAACACGTACACTCTTCCCTTTTATCCATCCATCGGGCATTCTAAATTGGCCTTTAGATATTATTATCCCTCTAGCATTAGGAGGGAGACATGAAAGAGATCCATCACTTACTGCTATCCACAAATTTATCACATCATCCTCTCTGACATATCTTATCACTCATCCCACATTGGCGAGGAACACTCCATGATTGTAGGGAATATTACATGGATCCCCTGTCACACAACTTGAACCTGTTTCCAGAGATGATTGAGTATTAAAAGATCCTCCTACCCAAGGGGGAAAACCACCTCCTACTCTTCTAGAATAAGAATAGCACTACCACACTCCTGCTCCATGTTTCCGTTGTAATTCCATCTTCACCAGGCCTTTCTATCTCGCCCAGGTCGATGTCGCACGCGGGTCATCTGCTCTATGGGTCTCGGGTTGGCGAGTTCGTTAGGTGTATAGTTCCTCATAAAACTTTGCAACTTCAGCGAGAACCTCTGATTTAGAGGTGACGGTGGTGCTTTGTGCTGTTTTTAGTTTAGTCAGGTGACATGAGGCTTTTGGCTTTTGTGCCCTTATTTCGGACAATTGTGTCCTCGATCGCTCGAGTATTTGTTTGTCGAATTTCTCGTCTTACCAACCTCTTTACCTGCCTATTTAGTTTCTGACGCTTAGATGGAGTGATGTTTCTTGTCTCGCGTCTTTTCCTCATAAGATCTAAGGTCTCGCTTGTGAGCTTCGACTTGCATCCAATGCTTTTAACACGTACTAGGCTTTTAGCGGCGTCGTTTACATCCTTCTTGGTTGCCAACATGGCGAACCGGTTCTGAAGCTCTAGCTGGAAGTTTTCGCACCCAGCTTCGACCGGCTGTAGAGTTGGGCTAAGAGTCGACTTCATTCTTCGTACATAATACTTTTAAGTTTCCTTTTGAGGTGGTAAAACTGTTCGAACTTTGCAGAAGCTTTTTTAAAATTGCCAGGTAGTTACATATTTGTATGCAATTGCAATATAAGAATGTAAGCTAATAAGTTTTGTTGCCTGCGACAGTTCAGTACAGATCTTACTATTTTTTTAGTCCTTTTTTAGATTTGTTTAACTGTCTTTTGCATAACAAGAGTCTTTATTAAACATTCTTCAGAGTTTACTTGTGAAATTTTGTTTTTGTTAGATATTTTATTTACAAATTCAATTTAACTCTAAAACACTCGGTTTCGAACCTTAGTGCAATGAATACGGGCACTCGATGTCTTCATCCGCACCAAGCAGTACACATTTCTTGCGTCCGGGAAGAACACTTTTATAACGGAGGTCATGGGGCCTGACTAGTATCTCTGGTTTCTTTCGTGGAGTTACTCGCTGCGTATATGATTCTTGACCGATGAAATCGGACAGAGATCAAAGTCGGGCTTCCTCTGATTCGAAAATGTCACTTCCTTAACCAATTGGTCAGCTCGCTCGTTGCCGTCGATACCGGTGTGGACTTTGATCCAGAACAAAGTTAAATTTTTGCGACTGTTAAAGAGCTCGTTGAGCTCTTCAGGTTTGTCAGGCAGAGCCAGATGCCGTAGTTCCACAAACCACAACCCACATTCTACCTCTCGGTCTCCCAACACTAGCCGGGTCGACCCTGTGTACGCTCTGTATTGAGCAGCCGCTTTTTTATGCCATTAAAACTTGGCATAAAAAAGGTGCTAGGGTAAGGACACCGGGCCAGTAATAGGACCGAGTTGAGGTAGACAGTAAGGTACAATTTTCAGACTCTTTGAACGAATCAGCTACTCAATGGTGGGAGCATATGCGGCAGCCGTATACGTAATGACCGGTAATACTGTCGCGGTGTACATGATGCGTACAATTTCAGACGGCAGTCCCCATATTTTCGCCGTTCTCGAAAGCTGTTTACAAATTTTTAGAGCTTTCCTACGGCTGTCGATGACATGGCTGCTAAACGGCACCTTGTTGTCCATAGTAAATCTCATAATTTCCGCTCTCGGTACATGCCAATGTCAACCCTGCCTCTGCTCAGGAGTAGGATGTCTTGCATGATTGATGGGCGGCATGACACAGGTCTTGTGTGGCGCAAATTTTAATTTATTGTCGGTTAGACTCGGAGTTACAACTTCCTCACAGAAATGCAGTGTTAAACAATTACTTGTTGCTTTTCACCGAGTGAGTAAGAATACCGGACGCCCCTTACTTCTCCGCCAGAACGAATATTTAAATTAATTAGTATCTAGATACTTTAATCTCCATGTGGTGACGGATTAAGAATGCGGAGTGTCACCACCTCTATTCATCCTCTGAGTGTCGTAAGAGGCACCTAATTTCTAGGTAGTAGAGCCACGCTGATTCCAGCACGAGAGGGCCGGCTCGAACGGAGCAGCACTACCCTCCCACAGAAGACCAACCTAAAGCGCCAGCATCCATGTTGTCGTGTTTTGTTGGTGAGTGTGAGACCGGAGGGAGGCCCATCGATGCAGGGGTGATAGTTATTGTAGTAACTGTGTAAGCCTTGCACTGTCACAATGACTGTCATGCCTTTTATGTCCCCAAGCGGGGTGTGAAAAAGCAGCTCACAAGGCCGCCATAGTGGGTGGGCCACTATACTGCGTTGTCAGCATTCGCAATGAGTATGGTAACCACAACTCTTGGATTCTATTCGTGCTTTCTATCAGGCAGAGTGGAGCAAAGTACGAAGAACAACATCACTGCAAAGAGAAAGGAAAACTTGAAACAAACCGTATACCAACACATCTGAACAGCGTCGTATAGCAGGCCTAAATCTCCTTAAAAAGGAGATTTAGGCCTGCTATGCTGCTGCTTTGCAGGCCTATGTCCAGCAGTGGACTGTTAAAACCTGTTGATAAAATAAAAAATAACAAAATAACTTTAAAATATCTTGTGCAGCGACAACTTGTTAAGCTGGAACGTAATAATGGAAACTAGCACACTTACTACATCTGAGACTTAAGTGCCTTGGTAAATTATTGATTCGACTTTAAATCTTGATACTTGATTAATATAATACTAATAAAGCCCATATTATCTACTATACTTAATAAGGTTTAGCTACTTTAAGGATGAAAATGTTTTAAAACTTAAATCACAAAACCCATTTGTTATGAGTTAATTTCCTGCCATGGTTTATTTCATCATGTCCTGAGTAGATTTGTACTTTTTACACTATTTTGTATATAAATTTTAGTTCTCGTTCTTGTTTAAGTTAATATACACTTTTGTTTTTCACAATCATTTTTTCACGTATCAAAATCATGTGACATTGGCATCTTTTTCTTTTATTTGTAATTTAGTTTTTATATGTATAATATGTAGTATTAAAATTTAATGTGTTTCTGTAAAATATTCTGTAATCTCAACAAAAAGTATGATGATAATTATTAATAGGTGACTTTAATACTGATCTGTGATATGACTGTTACATAAGAAAGAATAAAAAATTAAATCAAATCTGTTTTCGAGTTTTTTATTATTTTATTTCCCAAATATAAGAATTTAATAAATAACATCTAGGTATAAATAATGGAGAGTGAAGATTGGGGACTTCGACGCACATTTCACTTCATAACTTGGGAATTGGTGAGAGACAAACACATTAAGATTTTTTTTTATTTTCATTATTTTATTTCTTAATATTTTCCAGAGTGCTGTAACCAAGATCGTTGTGTAAAGTATGATAAATTTGCATTTTTTAGCTTAAAACTTTTTTAGTGCGAATATAAATCTGGCACACGGGTTAGAAGTGCATATATACCATGCTTTTTTTTGTGTTAAGTAAATCCGATACATTTAGATAGTTTATGGTTATCTTAAGTGTTTTTGTATTACTTCATCATCTTGTGATCCTAAACTAGGCAGAACCTTTAGTACGGGAACTAGACTATATCATAATGGTATATGTTTTATTTAAATACACCCTTGTAGCAGCTTGTGGGTAACCAAAACTATCAAAACGTACCGGGTGCAGTATGTTTCTCCACTACATGTGTCTGCACGTTCGTATATTTGTGTGTACAGGTCTGAAGGGTGCTACTACTATCGCCGGGAGTCGGACGGATTCACACAATTGGAGTACCCTGCCGCCGCAAACATTGATATGGAGATATGCACTACACCGCCACTGACCACGACTGAAGCAAAGGTTGGTTTGTATGAGCACTGGCCTGTTGATGGTTAGAGATATTGACTAAGAAGTTTATCGTGGGTTATTTATGTAAACATATATAACATGTACTTATAAATGTCTTCTCAGCACATCCTTGATCGCCCAAAATTATTATCGTAGGGCTGAACTAGATCTCAAACAGGATGCCATCAAATTGCAGCCACCTACCTCCATTTCTTAAAATATACACATGGTGTGCTGACGTGTGCTCAATGTAGGTGCATTTCATAATACTCATAATGCTTTAAACTGCATTAGCTGTCTTACTAGAGTCACGAAGAAGTAGCTGTTGTCTAATACGGCTGTGTAGCTATATATATATATATATATATAAATATTTATTTAAAAATTTCGGTTAACGGCTATAAGCCCACAAAATGTCGTTTAATCAATCTATCCCTTCATGGGTATATAGAGGAATATATGTACATGTATGTGTATGTTTATATTACCTGGTTAATGATAAGACAGTTATAGATTACCAACTGATGCCCCTTTTATTTTGTTGGATACAAAGTTTATAAAGACGTTTTAGAATTTTCGTTCAACTAGATTACCCAATTTTTCTATTTAAAACAATCCTAACTAGAAGTCGATAATATATGTAACATTATTTCTAGTTTCGTGTCCCAGAATTACTACAATAATTTTAAAAGTTACCGTTGATTACGTCGTGTAAGGTACATAAGTGCAGTTCAAGATGTTTCAACGCATGTTTATCTAGTACTATTTTTGTGTTATATTTTTAAAATATAACATCTAAAATAATTCTGTGCATAATAATTGTAGGTTGAAATCAAACCTCCTCCTCCACTGTCACCCCCACCCGTAACCCTGCCGCTAAAGCTAAAATATGAGAGCAGCGCGTGTCTGGTGTGGTCTCGGCTATCCGCAGCATCAAATGACCTGCCGCCGCTTCCGCTTTGACTCCCGCTCCCCACTTCTGTAAGCGTGCTTTTCCCCCACTCTAATAATGTATCAACTATATAAGAAGTCCTAAATGTGACTGAATTTTACATTACTTTAACCAGGCGCCTCAGCGAGAGATGGACAAGGAACTTGCTTCTTTCTACCACGATATAGCCGAAATAGAAAAGATGCAATCGACGTCACAAAACTCCTCCACCTCACTTAAGCCGGTAGAACAGAAAGAAATACCTAAAGAAAGTTTAATAAAAACTGAACGAGATAAAGATACGAAAGCTAGCAAGAAAATTTCGAAGGTGAGTGTATATTTTTTCTATATAAGTAACATGCCACTCTTCATTCTTTAAAGTGGGTCTGGTTTGGTATTTAATGTAAATATCTCATACCATTGCTCAAATTACACGCCAATTAATTTCCATTCATTCCATTCCATGTCCATTCACGTTAACATTTTGAAGTATCAGTCAAGTCCCGCACACTGACCAATCAGGCGCCCAGCTATCACACGAAACAATACTATTAATCTTTAGTTTGTTAACGTAAACTCATTACTTAAACCATTTATTTAATGATTTTGTGACTAAGTTCTTGGGCCTTTTAAGAGAGAGATGGGTTAAACATTTTGTCATTGTCATATGAACTTAGTAAATAGAGATGTTAGAGAATATTTTACACAAAGCGTGCAAAAGTACTTTATTCTTTTTCTCAATATTTTATTGTATTTCATAGGCACATAAGTTTTTATAATAATTAAAATTTTTGCACCAGAGACCCTGGGCATGGTATGAGAGTTACAATTATGAGAGGGACTCAAACAGTAGTACAATTCTAATTATTAATACAATTCAAATTCTTATTATCTATCTAATATTATTGCTAACGGACGTAGTTAAATTTAATAACTGTACCTTACATAGCTGCTGTCTTTATCTATCAATTTATGCAACATTGCTCGAAACTATTAAAGACAGGACTAATCTTTGTCATATATTTTCAGGTCAAAGTACACACATCACTGAGATTGAAACACAAATCTGTATCAAGTCTAGTGGCAAGGTGGCAACAAGTCGCCGCAGAAAACAATTCTGATTAATTCCTAAGTACATAAACTGTCGGCCATTATTTTAATCTAAAAGTATTAAGTAAAAATGATTGCTGTGCGTTTATTTTTAGGATTAAATCTAATGACCTCGAAAAATAATTTTGCTGTCTTAAACAACGATAGTCTAAAGTTAGAATGGTTTTGACTGTTATCATGACTGCACTTTAAATTGTATTTGAACATCAAATGTAGTTAATGATCACAGAATCCTAGCGAACAGACTCGTGTACCATTACTTTTGATTTATTAAGTTTGTATGAAATTTAAGCACAAGGTTATCGAAGTTGTATATTTTACGTTTTAACCATAGACAGTTGAATAACACACTCATATCGACAAGTTAGGTTTTGGGTATTAAAATTTATTTGTTAACCACTAGGAAAGTTTGAATCCCGCTTCTTCCGGTACAACTTAATCTTAAAAATTGTAAGATAAAGATTGTACATTCGTTTTAAACGTGGCTAAATGATTATTATTTATTATTTTCAGACCTATTTTCGTACTTACTTTACGACTAATTTACGTTAGTAATTAGAGGTTTTAATTTTGGTGATCAATTACTATTTTTGACAACAATGTTTTGGAGTTTACTCCTTAAGAATCGGTTTTTTGATATAAGGCGCCCGGTATGAGAAAAATGTGAGGAGTAAAATCTACTGAACGAATAACCTCGTTACGTTTTTGGTGCGGCTGCACTGGTTGTGAGTGTATTAAGACGTGTATAGAGTATGCTGCAAAGCGACTGTATCTATATGTTATTTTCATTAATTTATTAACTTACCCTTTCATACGGTATCAATCTTTTTTCAGTTAATTTTAGTTAAATAAGCTTTTTTTGCGTCTGTTTTGACAATCGTACTTAAGGAGTTAACTCCAGTCGTGCGTCGGAGCTGACACACACAATTTTTTTGAACATGATACTTTACTAAGTGGTAACTTGAACATTATTTATTGCCACAGAGATAAAAAATAATCATTGACTGAACTACGAAGATACAACATTTTCCGGGCTACAGCGCACATTGCCGGCGTCATTTTAATATGACTACGTATAAACTGAGGGCGGTAAAATTTTCACTTTATATCTAGTCATATAAAATGTATGTGTACATGGAAACTCACCAGCCTGCGAAGTGCACGGGAACATTTACTGCAAACACTGAGCAAACTGGATTACGATTTGAAGCGGACGATACCCTATAATCTGTATGAAGTTATATAATACTAGTTATCAATATCCATTAATTGGGAACTTCATAGTATTTGCACATTAAAATATACAAATGTTTGACAATCAGATATTATATGGAATTTCGTGACACATACGTTGGTCGTAAAGACACGAACACTACCTTTTTAAAATACTCATTCTCGTCTTATCAAATTTGCAAATACTCGGCAAATTTGCCGAGCATTTGCAATTTGAAAACGGTTTAAGTATGGGACTTTCTGAAACTTGATGTTTTATGACAATCATAGTAGATACTATCTACATTAAGATACTTGAATCATTTTAGACAATCGTTCTAAATGATTCCCATGGGTATGTTTTATCCTTAATAACAAGATCATGACAAACAAGTATAGTTTAAGCTCATCACTTTTATTAAGATTCGTTTCACAGTATGGTGTATAAATGTTGTGTTAGTAGTGCCAGAATATCCGACTAATATATAAGAATACCACACACACCATTGATTATTATCTACTGAATATTCAACAATCTAGGAGTTGTGTTGCAATGTTTAATTTATTTATAAATAAATAGATTAGTAATTCATGTAACATTTACACTGCTGATTTATATTTTTAAGTTCTGGTAGATAACTAGCTAAAGTGTAACCATACATGCGTCTATTCAAGAAAGATTTCTGTCAGAACTTTCATAAATTTGAAAATACTCATCAATTAGTAAAAATAAAATATATCTTGCTTTTTTCAGGCTTCTGTTAAGTACATGATTTTTTTATGAATCGGAATAATTTCTCAACAATGATTTCAAAATATGTATTATTGAAATCCAATTTTAGTATTGTTTTGTTACATTTTAGTAAAAAAAACTACATATAGCAGTTTTTTTAACTAAAATGTTCACAGTTGAGGGTATAAAAAATAATGAAATTTTCTCATAAATTATTTTCTCACGTAAACACCTTACGTGGAGTACTGTTTTGCATTCCAGTATCCCAGTGTAAATGTTAGATATAACATTGACAAATTAGATATAAGATTAAAAAGATGATCTCTTGTTTGTTAGTTTAGATACATTGCAATTATTCCGACTACTTACTGTAATATCCTTTCGTAATATATTAATTTATACCAAAATACAGCATTCATTGGAATTCTATTATGAGTATAACATAAGAACTTGTAGTACCCTGAAGTTTTGACAATCAGTTTTGGGTATATTTTTAAATATAAATGTTTTTAATGTGTTAAGTATACAGTGACAAGGCGTAGATGAATCGCTTTTATTATCTGCATGTTAGAATAAGATACTGAAAATGTAGATTAACAATTAATTAACATTTACTATCGTTATATATTAATTATTCATTTTTGTATTGAGTTGTAAATAGAAGTTTTGGCAAGTTAAAATTACAAAATGCGTAATTATTGACAAGTTTGACAATTAAAACTTTAGTAAAATAAAAAAAAACGGCTCAGTGTGTGTCGATATATGCCCATTGCAGGGTAAGGTAAGCTAAGAACATTTTGTTTTCAAATTTTAAACATTTCGATTGCAACGATTTCGTCGGCCTACAACGTCGAAATAGTTGGTCAATTATTACTTGTAAGCTAATAAGATCTACTTAATTGTTAAAGTTTCCTTTCCAAATTCGTTATATTTACTATACTGATTTTTTAGATCTACAGATCAACAAAAATCAGCCCTTTTAGGCTTAGTATGTCACAAATGGATGCCTTAATCAAAATATTGTCTTATTTTAAAAGACACATCTAATGATAAATTAAAAAGAAAACTTTAAAGGCTAAAAATTTTTTTCGACATTTCTGTCATACCATTTTGTAAGGGTTCTTCTGCCAATAGTCTGTGAAATATACTGTGGACAGATGGACGGACGGACAGACATGACGAAATAATAACATTTTGGCCCAATGAGTCATAAATATAATGAAACGAATCATTTCTTTTATGAACATGAAAAGATTTTGAACATTGATTAAAAAAAACATATCTTCTACGAGGGTAAGTTTTTAAGTTCGCGGAATGACAATGAAAAAGGCGGGTAAACGCGCTCTTTTGATGCCTACCGTATTCAGTGACTCATAATTAGTCTGCATAGTAAAATTTGTTGTGATTGGATCATTAGTTATTAAACTATCGTTGACCAAGTATTTTAATCGGGAACGAAGTGAAAAAAATGGAGAAAATTGAATTCCGTGCGGTGATAAAGTTCCTTACTAAGCAAGGAAAGTCTATTCAAACCATACTCAATGAGATGTCATCGGTTTACGGGGATTCTTGCCCAGGAAAAACAATTGTCTACAAGTGGCATAGTTTATTTAAACAAGGCAGGGAATCACTTGAAGACGACCCGAGGCCGGGGCGCTCCGTTGAGGTGACTACGCCAGAAGTTATTGCAAAAGTAGAAAAAATTGTATTGGAAGATGCTCGACTAAAAAAGAAACAACTCGCAGAAATGGTTGGAGTATCGGATACAACAATTTTTAAAATTTTACACGATCATCTTGGCATGACTAAGGTTAGCGCACGGTGGGTGCCGAGAATGCTCACGCCATTGCAAAAACAACAGCGCGTGGAATGTTCACGTGCCTTTTTGGACCTCTGCAATGAAGACAAGGATGGCGTATAGAATCAAATTGTTACTGGGGATGAAACTTGGGTTCATCATTATGAACCCGAGTCCAAACAAGACTCCATGCAGTGGCACAAAAAGGGCACAGCACCACCCAAGAAATTTAAGGTTTCACAGTCGGCTGGGAAACTCATGGCAACGATTTTTTGGGACTCAGAAGGAATATTATTGATAGATTATAAAGATAAAGGCATTTCTATAACGGGAGAATACTACGCTTCAATCTTAGAACAGTTAAAAGAAGCCATCAAAGAAAAAAGACGGGGAAAATTAACGAAAGGTGTCCTGCTATTGCATGACAATGTTCCCGTTCACAAGAGCCGAGTCGCACTGGCTGCCCTGCATAAGGTGGGCTTCGATATTTTGAATCACCCACCCTACAGTCCAGATTTGGCTCCGAGTGATTATTATCTCTTTCCAAAAATGAAAAAAGAATTACGTGGTAAGAAATTTTCAACTGATGAGGAGGTTAAGGAGGCGGTTTCGGCGTATTTTTCAGACAAAGATAAAACTTTTTTTTACGAGGGAATAAAAAAACTAATTGAAAGATCTGAAAAATGTATTCGTGTTGCAGGGGAATATATAGAAAAAGAAAAATAATTTTGTGTTTTTATTATTACTCAATACCCTCCATTCCGCGAACTTAAAAACGCCCCCTCGTATGTTCCACTTTCATGTCATGCACACACTGAAGTTTAAAATATAATTTTTCTGGTCAAAAATTTTTCGTAAGATATTTTCTCACGTGAAATGAATACCTTATGGACTACTATCTTGCGTGCCATTATCCGAGTATAAATGTTAGATATAATATTAAAAAGAAGATCACTTAATGGTTAGTTAAGGTCCATAGCAATTATTCTGACTACCGTACTATACCAAAATAAATCATTACATCACTGTAGTTCTTTCAATCAGTTTTTGGTATATTTTAAATATATAGGCTTTTAATGTGTACTTTAGTGTCAATGAAGCGTAGATGAAACGATTTTATTGTCTGAATGTTAGAATAAGATACCAACGTAAAATAAGCTATTTATACCCAAAATAAGATTTTAAAAGGATTATGTCCATTTTTGTACGTGCATTTATACAAATTTACCCTCAAGAGCAATTTTTTTTCTTTTAGATGCCTACAAGATTGTATCGATGTTAAACAGTATTTTTGGAATATTCAAAATGGTTAACTATTTAGGCACTATGAACTTCAAAGTTCAATAGTATTTAGTAGACTTAAAGCTGACCCCAATTTAAATCGAGGAAAAGGTCCGAAAAATTTAGGCTCGTATTTTAAAAGATGTCTCAGTCGTGATTCTAATCTTAAATTCAAGTTGAGATTTTATTGTGACGTCCCTTAAAACAAGATTCACAGATCCGTAGTCAAGCGATAGCTTATTTTCGACGATGTTTATGTCAAAATCTTGTCAGGAACAAATTTTGACAGGTGTGATCTTTGTTTACGTAAGACAAGCTGGAGCTAGCCTTAGGTGGCGATTTCTAAGGCTTTTTAGGGAAAGGCATGTTTTACGAAGATTTATTTAATTACAAGATACTTACTTTACCTTACGTTATTGATGAAAGAATGACATCATATATATTTCAGTTCACTTTAATGCATCTTAATTAATATTTAAGTTACTTAAATACACATTTGACTATTTGTTTAAAACACAATCAAATAAACTAATATAAAAACAAATACATAGTTAGACAACTCAATATAACAAATGTTGACAACAATTTGAACATTCCATTGTACTTGTAGCTAATATCATATAGCATATTATTTAGTTTGGGCAAGCCAACAGTGTATTGTATTTAAAATCATAAATAAAAAATTGTGAAATATATATTATTTATTTTTAATATAATTTGCTGCGTGATACGGAACATTAATGTCAATAATGCGGCAACCTAATTGAGAACAGACGTTGAAATTAATAGTATATACGAGCTTTAACTGAGTAAAACTTAAAACGCAACGTGTAATAACTGTGAACCTAAAACTAATTTCAGGTAATCGGAGTTCAACGGATCTCTAGACGTCTTTTAAAATACGGGCCTTAGTCACTATGAACGCCAGCTGGTGGTTACAATCGGTCACTATACGCCCTGGCAAAGTCACTTTACAGAAGTAATTAATTATTCAATAAACCAGTCTGACTTAAACATAGCATTAAATATATTAATAGATACAAACTACTACTAATTTCATATATCAACAAGATTCAATAAGAAAGCTCACATTCACAATGACACTGATATATGACATTTCGTTATTCGGTGCGGAAACGACTTGCCTGTAAGAATTTTAAATTTCTAAAAGATAATAGTTTTTTCACAATAAAACATGATAGAGACAAAAGGAAATTGTGGAACATAAATTGTTTTTAGTATTAATTACTTTTATAATCTTGTTATTAATATAAAGTCTTTTTACCCAGTCAGCAACTAGAACTAACAAGATTTATATTTATTTCTCATCATCACTTCACGAAAAAAGTTACTGACCTATATTAGAATTTATTTAATGTTATTAATAAAGAGATTTTAAAATCGGTACATTATACATATAAACATATACAAAATTTATATAATAAATAAATATGGTACGGGGTATGGGCATTCTCCTTTAAAAACATCATTGAACTTTTTAATACTTAGCAATAGTTATTATTATTTAATTTTATTACTTATGTATTTACATATTTGTTTCGATATGGATTTGTCCATTTATAACAATTAATTTTTACTCACAAAATTACTTCTAATATGCTATGTATTTTTTAAAGATGAAACAACAGCTATATATTTATAAAAATTTTGATAAGTTAAAATTAGAAAATGTGTTTTATTAACACGATGGGCAGTAAGAAACTTTGTGGTAAATAAATACGACGAAAAGAAAATGAAATAGACCATTAAATAAATATTTAACAGTTAATAACTAAATGCTCAGTTATATGCGGCCCATTCGATGTGGACTGTTAACCAATTGGAATTATTTTGTGATCTGCCGAACTGTTTATATAACTACCCATGCCATCATTATATTGGCCATTTAGTTATTTGAATACTTAGATTCGTTCGTTATTTTTAGTACTAATATTGTATAATGAAATAATCCAGATTTTTTTTCTATTACTGTTGCTTTAATTTACCAACAACCGATAAATAAAATAGCTGCCTAGTATTGTTTTCAACTAGTTATAATAACCAACATTTTAAAAATAAGTTTGAAAAATTTGATCTCTTAATATTATTTATGTACATTCATTTAAGAAATTATGAATTTATCTTTTTACATATAATTTAGGTAACAATTAAATGATAATTTAAGAACAAAATAGTCTCCCAAAAGTCATAAAGAAGTTACTTAAAATGTCATTTCGAACAAATCATATTTCGAATCAAATATAATTAAGTGTGTACGCTTTATTCAACACACGTTACAAAATTATGTATTACAAATTTACAATCCAAGTTATAATTCAATTTACCAGTCCGTTATCGATTCTGGTGGAAAGATGGCCATTGCACTTACTGTGTCGAATAGCAAAGGACTACTTTTGCATCAGGAATGAACTGGAGCAGGAGAATTATGTGATTTTTCAACCTAGTTCCTTTTACAATAATTTCATTATTGAACTCTTTCTATTTTGGACAAAGGCGTACTTAATTATAATACTATGTTTTAAATTTATTGTATTCCTTCTATTTTAATTAGAAAAAACTTAAGTTTAAGATAATTGTAAACAGTATTGTGGACTTTGTAAATGTATATAAGTGGAACAATATTTTGTGTTTTATTTACCCTTGAAAATTTAACTCCAAAAGTTTATATTACATAATATTTACGTATTTAATATTAAACTATCACAGATAACTTGTTTCCTCATGAATGTGTACACACGAAAAACGAAATACCTCCTCAATCTACAGTACAGAGTGCTGATTATAATGAACTCTTACTAGAGAATATGACACTAATAATGCAGAACTATTTTGATAAAATAATAATTTTTGTATGGGTAAAGAACCAGTTATTTAAGCTTCACACTGTTGTAAAGGTGTACATAATATTACATGTACTTTCATTTACTGTGTGTACTTCTCTCTCGCTACTTCTCTCTTCTCTCTCTCTCTCTGTAGGAAAAAAAAACTAAATTACGAAATGATCCGTGACAGACATACCATCATGTAAAGTGTTTTTAATGAAAAATATTTATTTAAATATATTGTATGCTCAACACAGGGGCTCATGGCTCAGTGGTAGTGCTTAGGTCAGCCTAAGGCGGGTGATTCTTCACATATTGAGACTTCTTTGTGCCTCGGAGATCTCGTTAAACCGTCCCTCTCAGTTGCCATATGAACATCTTTGGTAATCATTATAGGTAGTTGGATCGCTTAAAAGTCTGACCACGGTCATTATACAGAACTTTAATATCGTTCAGCATTTGTGTTGTGGAGGCCTAATGGCAGTCGCTCCACGTAAAATACCTAAGTTTAGCTATATCATACTAGACTTACAAAGTAATTTGGGAAAAAACACTCGGCAGAATCTTGTGTTCTTCAAATAGATAGCAGAGAACAAACAATTTTCTTCAGATTTAGAAAATTTAATTCATCATTAAGAAAAACATTACGTAATTATTCACTTGCATGAGAAAAAAGATTAAATTATAATGTTATTGACTTTACTATGATGCAGAAAAAGACAACGCTATTTCCTACTGCTCAACCGGAAAAAAAATTAAGCAGACTGAAATCAATATTAAGTCCCAATGTTCCACTGGCTGAGCACCGCAGAAAAAGTCGATTCAAAGATTTTTCAATGCTTTGTATTCAATTTTCGTACCAAGCAGCTACAATGTACCATATAGCGAAGTCTGCCAAGGTACAACTACATAATACTTCAACATTGTGTATTCAACACCAAGACTTTTTTACTGAAAAGTAAATGATTAAAACAGCATTCGGATTGCTGTAATAATCTTCATCTGATTAAATGCACAAATTGAAAAATGAGTATTACGTTTCTAATGTCTAGAAGATATTTTTTTAGTGGAGTTTTCTCTTGGTTTCTCCCAGGAGCTACACAGCAAACACAAAAAATATTCCTGATACTCTACGCCATGGGAGAGAAAGCTGGGTATACAATTACAGTTTAAATTATACCGATTGAACAAAACAACACATACTCATACATACAGGATCACAATGGAATTTGACCAACCAACAGTTTCTAGTAGTCATTACTGTTCATCTGATAAACAGTATCCAAGGGTCGTCGAAGAGCGTAAAGCAAAATTATTTTTTAAGTTTCCTTTAGATATCATTATTAAAAAATATTTAAAAACAATTATTTTAGACTTTCTAAAATGCTTGTGATGTAAGATATAGATAGTTTCAAAATAGCGAAACATAATCAAATATTGTGAACCAAGAGAAAACAGTACTACAGAGTGGGCCAAGAATTTGTTAACATTTGAATGTAACAGCCCGCGCAAACATGTTACGGGAGTACTTGGGAACGAAGCTACTGGAATTTGCTGTCTACAATCGTAACACATGGTTTCAACAAGACAGAGCCACTCTTCACACATCCTATGAGTCCCTGTCAGTAGTCAAAGACATGTTTTCAGAAAAAAATATTTCCAGACCAGGCAATAATCCATGGTCATCCAGAAATTCAGATCTACCTCCAGCAGCCTTCTTGTTCTGGAGTTATTTAAAGAATCGTGTCTACATCAATAAACCAAATACACTAAGTCAACGGAGAAGTCGGTGATTTCGCGATCTCTTTGCAAACGTCGAAACGGTCATTCTTAAGAAATATGTTTTTTAAAAATATATATTATATATATAAGAAAATGTACCATTTGTTTTCTGTAACATCGGTAGGTTTTTATTTTCTGATTAGTCTTTACAAGTTCATTAAAAAGTTGTCTCCCTATTGTACTATTTGATTTATATATAGAAATCTAATACCTATACAACGGAGTTGATTGATTGCGGCAATTATAAAGGTGAAATACAGTTAAAGGTGCGTTCATCAGTTGTTAATGCTGCCAAATAAAAAATAAATAAATAGCCATGTCAGAGAACACGTGGACGAATTATATTATCGAGCATTATCTCGCTTTGATACAGAAGGAGTGAAAGAGACAAATATATGTATTAGATTGGGTAGTCCTTGAGTCGTAGTGAACAATATTTGAAAATATTTCTCCGTGTAGTTGAGTAAGATATAACAGTTCGCGCTAGAGGGACGTGTCTAGTCTGTATTAGTAGCTAAACTCAACCGATATATTGTTTTATGAATGTAAGTTAGTTATATGTTTTTGAAAACTTATAGATATAAGATGAAGCAGTACAGTGTTTAAAGTTTTCCTTGATAATATAAGTGTTATAATCAAAATAATGATTCATTTTTATTGCAGTTTTTCGTGGCAGTAATAAATCAAGATGACGAAAACCACAACTGAATTTAGATTTGTAACATATGCTCTTGCAATATTCTTTTGCTATTTTGTATTTGGTATACTTCAAGAGAAGATAACGAGAGGGAAATATGGAGAAAATGATAAATTTACTTGTACACTGTCACTAGTTCTAATGCAATGTATTTTTAATTACATATTCGTTCAAATTTTGATGGTGAGTGCATTCCTTTGATTATTTACATGTTATAGTATACTTTAGCTCTGCCGCCACAAGTTTGGTATAGTGGTACACCAGTGGTCTAGAAATAGTATCAAATCTGTAAATATTTATTCACATACATGATGTATGCTATAAATCATCCCATTATCTTTGCTACTTGTGGTTCTTCATATAAATAATAATGTATAATGTGGTCTGTTAAGTATTTATAATTTAATTCACGATGCCGAGAGAGTTCTATGTTAATGTTGGTACCCATATGGCTTACCTATTTGGTACCCGTATACATGCCTGGTATGTTAAATTACTAGAACATAATACTTTTTAAACTGATATGAGTTATGGTTAGAACCAACAATAACTTATTGAGTTAATATTATTATTGTAGCCTGATATTATAATAGCTTTCACTGAATAGGCTACCTCAAATGTGTACTGATAAACAATCAAAATTTAAAGTATGTGTAAATACGCTAATATCTCTGAAAGGGCCAAAGTGTATTAAATATCTCTATTTTGCTAACTTAATTTTCCCATTAATATACAGCAGAGAAAAAGGGGGCAGGCAGACAGGCTTTGTCATTGTCAACTAGAATGTCAATTCTCAAATAAAATTCTGTTCTATTCTATTTTCAATTCCACAAATGTCATATTAGGTATTGCAGTTAAGTAGACTTGCATAGTACCAATTTGATGTTCAGTCAAAATACTTTATGTAACTTAATTATAACGAAAATTGATATTCAAGCAATATTAAATAATAACTTACAAAAAAAATGTAAAAATAATTGATATTACGAAAGTGAAACCTCATTGTTCTCTGAGGCAAGATATATAAGTCAATTAATAAAATAATTTGCTCCAAAAGTTCTTCCTCAGTCTCGGGTTCGATGCCCAGAGTTGCACCAAATGTTTGTATGATCTGCAAATATTTGTTTCAGAGTTTGGGTATTTTCTATGTATAATATGTATGTATTTACAAAACAAAATATGTATAAGTATTCTTTCAGTCAGTCTAGTTATCATAGTACAAGCTTTGCTTAGTTTGAAACTAGATGGCGTTGTGTGTTAATGTCTGAAATATTTATTAATTCCTTATTACTGTACCTTCAGTACCTTCATTAAATATTTATTTTTATCTTCTCTAAAGCAGAGGCTTTTGACTTATTTGCTGTTAAACCTCTATTGATTATATATCATGGCAGGGCAAGATAAAATAAACCAATTTTCCATAAAGTAAGAAAATCACAAATGAAACCTTTCACAACCACAATCACTCCAAGCCTCAAGCTCTTATATTATTGTGTACACTATAATTTCAGTTGTCAATGAAAAAAGAAGTAGACACCACTAGGAAAATATATTATTTCACATCAGCGATGACATACTTGCTTGCAATGGTGTGCTCCTATATGGCCCTCCAGTGGATCAACTACCCTACACAGGTAATTTGTCAAAACATGTTTTTCATTGCAGACTCTGTTATGTTGGGTTCACCACAGTCTAAATTAGAATAGTGTAGAAGTGAGTTGAAACTTCCAGCAAGGATGGTAACAGCCTGATATATGTTGGAGTAAAATTACTATCAGTATGAAATTTACACTTTCTTTACGTATGGAAGCTCCAGTTTGTGCGTCTTGTATATCTCTAAGAGGATAGACAAAGTTATAATTGTACATGTATTCTGTACCCAAAGTGTATTAGAGTGGATACCACGATTGGGTAAACGTAGTGTAGGGCACCCTGTGGCGCAATGGACCGATGACTTGAAGAAGGTGGCCGGCAGCGGATGGATGCGAATTGCCCAAGACCGGGATGGTTGGCTTTTCTTGGGAGAGACCTTCTTTCAGCAGAGGACGGCAATAGGTTGATTGATATGTATTCTCTGGCATCCATAGTTTAGTTCTTATAAGAACAACTTAGTGGGTATTTGGAATTATAAATAGAGAAATTCAAAATATAATGAAAATATGACATAAAATTGTAAAAGATTGTAAATACAGTTGGATGGAAGAGTATTAAACAGTGGCTTGAGCATGACGGTTGCATACCTGACTTTCAACTAATGTTGACATTAGACTACAAGCATAGCTTCCTCTTAGCGTCATTAATTTATTTGATTTTGTGTGTTTTAATTTCAGGTGGTTGGTAAAGCAGCTAAACCAATCCCAGTAATGATACTTGGTGTGCTGATCGGTCACAAGTCTTATCAATTAAAAAAATATCTATTTGTACTGCTGATTGTAATTGGAGTAGTAATGTTCATGTACAAAGATCAAGGCAGTAAGAAAGTAGAAGAATCTCAGGGTATAGGAATTGGAGAACTGTTGCTTTGTCTTTCACTGCTCATGGATGGACTAACTGGTGCTGTGCAGGTACTTATAATTTCGCTTTCACTTCTTAACTACTCACAAAATCATCATCTATTTTAGATATATTGTCAGCGATATAGAAAAAATATTGAAATTATTGGTAAAAAGTTACCTACATAGTTTTGTGATAATCAAAGAGTAAGTGAAAGTTGCATGTGGACAGAGCAGTCTTATCATTATGATATACCAGGCATTATTAATCAACAACCTGTAGTGGTTTACTGTGGGACATAGGCCTCTTCTTAGAAAGGAGATTTTTGGCCTACTATACTATACTGACAAGACGGATTGGTATAGAGTTTGTGTCAAGTGCTCCCTCTTTGTATAGTGCTGTTGTTCCAGTTTGCTCCCTTTGCCGGCTCTTAGGACACCCACTAGATGAGTAAAGATGGTGACGCTTTCTATCCTTAATCCATCACAACACAGATACTTAATAATAATAAATAATAAATATTTCGGACATACTTACATACTTTTTTTTTGTAAATACATACATATTATACATATAAAACACCCAAACTTTGAAACAAATAGTTGCAGATCATACAAACATTTAGTCCGACTTGGGATCGAACCCGAGATCTCAAATACTTCATTTACTACTGCTGAGCCACCGAGGCAGTTGAACTACTACTACTATAATATATATAAACATTTCATAAAATTATTAGATTTTCACTATGTGAAAATAGTTACAGAATATGCTTATAGATGCCAACAAACAAGATGTGGTACTGGCAAGTGTGAAACAATTTTTCTGCAAGACTGCACAGTTGATGTAGCATATGGGAATCGGTTACCACCACACCGTTTCCTACTGCACTGAGTGTTATGAGTGTGATCCCCACATTACACAATACTGTGATCCACAAATTGTTGTTCTGATTTTGAATATTGCTTGTGATCATTTCATGTATGTTTGTAGTCTAGGATTTTTTTAAAAATTAGAAACATACTGGTGTCTTATTCTTAAGCCTTCCTGTAAGAGTACCAACAGTACATCACTAACAGCTATATAATCACAATTTACTAAATTTTGTAATCATATCTTTTTCAGGAACGTATCAAGAGCGAATCGTCGCCGTCTGCGTATGCAATGATGTTGAACACAAATGGATGGTATGTTCAGCTTATATTGTTGATAAATATACCTAACAAGTATCTCTAAGAGTACATACAAAGAAATAAAACTTATAGCGATTTGCTACAAGAAGGTGGGAGATAGACAAGGTTCTTCGGGCTTGTTGGTCTAGTGGTCTAACTGTTAAGCCAGAGGTTGAGGCTGAGCACAATCATTTATTCTGTCTGAATATAATTTATCAAAAATATGTATGCATTTAAAAATATATAAGTATGTTTATCAGCGTTGTCCGTGTGGTGACGGATTAAGAATACATAGTGTTATCACCACTATTCATCCCGTTGGTATCGTAAAAGGAGACTAAGGAAATAAAGTATGCAGGACAACATCCATTATAAAGAGAAGGAAAACTTGAAACAAACCCTATTCCAACCCATCTGGCCAGTGTGGTATAGTAGGTCAAAACCTCCTTGCAAGAAGAGGTTTATGTCCAGAAGTGGACTGCAAAAGGCTGTTTATGATGATGATGATGATGATAATGATGATGATGATAATGATGATAATGATGATGATGATGATGATGATGATGATGATGATGATGATGATGATGATGCTTATCAGTAGTCTGGTTGAACACTATTGGCTCTGCCTAATGTAGTACCAAAAAGCCGTGTACTAGTATTGTTACATGCATACAAAATTCCTGTGATAATGATATGACCAATATTCTTTCCTTTACTTGTGTATTTTAACGTTAATAGCGAAACTTTAATTATCGCTACAGTATTCTGCGAGTAATAAATTTATTTTTTAATGTAACGACTCATTCGGTGATAGCCAATGCGCTTTATAGCTGGCACATTAGCGATTTTATCAGTTAATACGTATTCTGGCGTCGCTGCCGTGGTTTATATAATACCTAATTGCTTGCGGCGTTATTATAATATTATTTTCATATTGACTAATATGTGAAGATTGCATTATTGAATGAGGGATGTGCGTGTTCATCTGCACATTGCACTCAAAATACGTGATTATATATATGCTGTGCGTTTTGTGTTTAAATATATATGATGTGTCGTTATGACACTCTTATTAAGGTCCACTATTATCGAATTGTTTTTTTTTATTTAAATTAAATTCGGGTTGCTGTAACTCCTTCAAAGGCGATGAATGAATCTCCCTGAATCCCTTGAGTCTCTGCAGTGGCGAAGAGATGTCGCCCCTATGGCAGTCCTCTATCGCCTTTATCATGCAGAATGTTCTGACGAGCTCTTCCAACTGATCCCATCCTCTCCGTTCCTCTACAGGATAACTCGTGCTGGCCATGGACGTCACTGTTTTAGAATGGTAGACATACGCTCCCGAACTAAACGGTTCGGCTTTTCTTTTCTGTGCAAATCAGTTAAAGCCTGAAATTCATTACCCGCGCACGTTTTTCCCTCCCACTACGATCCCGGGTCCTTTAAGCGGGGCGTGAAAAAGCTTCTCACTAAGCTGCCATAGCGCGAGTCGCCATGCTGCGCTGTCGTCATTCGCAGTGAGTATGGTGACCACCGCTCTTGGATTCTATTCATGCTTTCCATCAGACAGAATAGAGCCACTTTGGTAGATTGTAAATAAAAAAAAAGGAGGTTTCAACCTGTTATACCACTGGCTAGATGTTGGTAAGGAGTTTGTTTCAAGTTTTCCTTATTTTTGCAGTGCTGTTGCGTAGCTTACGATACCTACGGAAGTAATAAGAGTAGCGACATTCAGTTTTCTTAATCCGTCACCAAACTGGCATCGTCATCACACACTATGTAAATGTTAAATATATGTATCATAGCCCAATATCTACATGTATCGTAATGTAACAAGCTCTATTCAAACACATTCATTCAGTCATCAAAATAGTTTGGTTTGTCAAAATTAAATTGTTATAATAACAAATTAACAATGATACCTTTTTTAATTTAAATAACTCCATAGAAAATAGGTTCCCAGATAGTTTGACAATATTTAATGGGATTACAGTTCTACTGTGTTACGTTAATATTAATAACGTTCAAAATAATTCCAAAAAATGAACATTGGTAACTAATTTAGTTATTCTAAATCATTAATTTATAATAATAATATCTCTTTATTGTACACCAGATTAAATTCAGAGGTAACTTAAAGCTAAGGAAGTACAAGTGGCGGCCTTATCGCCCGTTGGCAATCTCTTATAGGCAACCATGGGATGGAAAGAAAAGCATGAGATGGAAAGTATAGGATAGTACCTGGTGTATTAGATCATAGATTTCTAGGTAGTAGAGCCACACTGATTTTAGCACAAGCGGGCCGGCTCGACCGGGGCAGTACTACCCTCCCACAGAAGACCAACCTAAAGCGACAGCATCCGTGTTGTCGTGTTTCGTTGGTGATTGTGACACCAGAGGCCCATTGATGCAGGGGTGACAGTTATCGTGGTAACTGTGTAAGCCTTACACTGTCACGATGACTGTCATGCCTTTTACGTCCCCAGCGGGGTGTGAAAAAGCATCTCACTAGGCCGCTGTAGTGTGGGTCACCATACCGCGTTGTCTGCATTTGCAATGAGTATGGTGACCACAATTCTTGGATTCTATTCATGCTCTCCATCAGGCAGAGTAGAATCACTTCGGCAGGTTCTTAATATAGAAAAAAAAAGGTTCATAGAAAAAGGAAATGAAAGTAGTATATATAAAGTAATAGTAACACGTTGCGTGAATTTTTGTTTTAAATTAAATTTAAATATTCTAAATTAATATTAAAAATTAAAATAAACAGCTGTGCAAATAATTTGTGGTGGAGTCCAATTTTCTCAAGGTAACATTACAGTTTATCTGAGTTTTTGTTCTTCTTTTTCCAAGCTGAAAACGAGTTTAATTTTCATAACACATCACGTCATTTCCATTTGTAATTCCATTGGCCATATTACCATAAAAATTCAATGTAAACTGTGACGTAAATTGACCCTAGTCATAACATTACTGTGACGTAATGTTATGACTAGGGTCAATATTAAACTTCCTATATTAGTTTGCTTGCCGGCGATTGCTCCACTGATAAGGTCTTGGTTCTTACATTGTGTGAGAGAGCTACCTTATGCTCTCCAATATGACCTATTTTCCACATTTAGTTTAATACCTAATTTAATGAATTTAGTAAATTGTATGTGAATTTGCTTTAATATTGAATATGTTGACCAGCAATCTGATTACTATAATATGGGCTCGGCGTATTTTACTCGATTTATTGAGATAACCAATAAGTATACATAACAATAATATTTAAAAAAAACACATGCCTTATGCTTACTTAACCAAATGCAACATCTGCACATATAAATTGAATTAAATCAATTTACAGCAGACATTTTTTTAAAACACTAGGCTCGCATAATAGAGACGAAAATACCCATCAAAGGACCTTATTTCACATCTACTCAATAGTTACGTTGACCGTGTTCGGCATTGCGATTGGTCCGCACTGAAATATTCACCAATCATAACGCAGAACGCACTCACCGTGGAGCGAGAGCGGGTTAACATGAAAAAAACTCACACTAGACTCTATGTTAGACTGTTACGAGGAAACCCTTTTGCTGATAACATACAGGCAGATATATGCTGCGTATTCAGAAGTGTAAGAATGAACCGGACATACACGTTCTGAACGTTTTTTTCTTTGGTTTACAGGTCTTCGTTAATCTTATCAGTAGGGGTACTCGTGAGCGGAGAGGTATTCAAGTTCATCAGCTTCATCTCCCTATATCCGGATATCATAGTTTACCTCATCGCGTTTGCATTGGTCGGTGCTCTAGGCCAAATGTTTATATTCTATATGGTGAGTATTTGCCATTACTTTTTTGTAACATTTGTTTCATTGATTTGAGGCTCTGTTGATTAGTTATTGTGTGATGTTATATAGCCTTCTTCGATGAATGGGTTATCCAATTTTAAAAGAACTAGTGGTCGCCCAGTGGTCGAAATTCGACCATAATAAATTTAAATTGTAAGTGACTTAATATACATTATTAAAATATAATATTCAAACATTATTAAGGTTCTACTGTCGAAAACTAAACTACTATAACCAAAGATTTGACCAAGACTGTTATTTGCCAATCTCTTTTTTGAACAAATTATATGAAATTAAAAAGAAGTAAAATAAAGAATACCTATTTAAAAAATGTTTATTAAAACAAAACATGCTATAAGAAGATGCAAAACAAAAAAATCATGCATTAAAAATACTATCCATTTAGAGCATTTTTTATCGCATATTGCAATAATTTAATTAATGATTTAAAATTTCTCTGAAAACAATGTTTTTTGTAAAAACTCTTTCATCGTTTGCTAAATGTCTTGGGCCGTTATATTTGGATATATAAAACCTTAAACCATCGAAGGAACGAACTCTACTTACTGCGACATACAATTGCCCATGTGTAAAAACTGGCCAATTTAATAAAACTCCAATTATTTGGAATGTTTTGTCCAATTCCAGTGAAATTTTACGCATTATGTTGTTGTTACATGTTTGATTAATACGTTCTTGTAACCTATAATTAATAGCAGTGTCAATATCATAAAAATATAATTGTGCATAACATGGTGAGCGATTATAGGGGCAGCCATTTGGCCTGATCTGTGATAAAAAACATCATGTATTTTGAAATGATACACTCCCTTGTCTCAGCAACTTTGGCTTCTGAGCTAACCATAGCTAAACATGAATTATATTTCCTAATATTTTCAAAATAATTTTTTGATTTACTTTTTATTGAAGGTTCATTTGAAGTAAGTCCATTATACAATGATTTAAAATATTCATTTTGACTTAAGGGTGGTAATAATGCTTTACCTTTGTGACAACATGAAGTGAATGCAGTTCGGTCGCCTAAAGTCACTTCAGATTCAAAAATGAATCCTAAATCCATTAAATGACATTTAGAGCACATTTAAATGTATCTCTCAAAATCATATTACTATCGAATACTACTGATGGGGAATTATTCCTTCCTCTTAGAGAAATATTCCTTCTTTGTCTCTCACTCCGAGCCGTTAATGTTCTATGTCGAGGCATAATTAAAGTTCTTTCATTAAGAACCAGCAATAGCAAATTATATTTTTTTTGTACCTGAATGTTGTTATTGCAGATTGCTGCTACAGAACTTTCTTTATGCATATAATGATAGTCCGTGTACATTTAAATGTATGTTGCTGCTACACAACTTATATATATTACATAAATTTGTATAAGCGCTCAGTATCTCACGTAGTATTCGTCAAATAAAACTTTTCTGTTTGACATTCAACTATGTCTATAACAAACAAAAGAAACAATTTGACCACAGATTATGTATACGTGTACAAATACTTGTGTATGCGTGTGTCAAATGTATTCTGGTTTGTGTAATGTTTTATTTATTGATTTATTGTACTTATTATGCATTATTATTAAAATCTTTTTTTATATTAAATGAGGCAAATAAAACTTTTCTTTTTGATATGTCTATGTCAGTACTCTATGTCTATGGACAAAATGAAAGTATGCGTGTACAAATACTTGTGTATGTATGTGTGTGTGAAATGTATGGTAGTGTGTGTAATGTTTTATTTATTGATTTAATGTACTTTATAAGCATTATTATTGAAAAATATTAGCGTTCTGCACTTCTCCAACGCATAAACTATAAGTGTGCCAAATTTTATGCTCCTGCGTCCGCGCAATTTTCGTAAAATGCGAATTAAAGTTTTTGTATCGCGTATTAATATATAGATTGCTCAATTAGAACCTGTAGTATCATCGTTATTTCACGTGAAGATAATCCTGGGAGTTGTTTCGAAAGCTCTGTAGAAGCGTTAATGTCATTCTCAGAGGTTGAAGAGGTTGGTGCATAAATTTTGACGATACGATACTAGCCTTTAAGAGTAGAGTGAAGAAGTTTCTTCTGGATAGGCGTGTACCTTCATCTACACTTTCCATCAGGTGAGATGGAAGACAAACTCTTATTCCATTACAAATATATAGTATAAAAAAAAAACTCAAGACACATGGCTTCGTGTTCAGCCTACTGGTGATAATTTTATCTGAAACGAAATTGTAATCTTATAACGTATTTATTAAATCGACCTGGGATCATCAACCCCACGCCATCCACGTTTGTGTGGTCAGAGACAGAGAGGTAAAATGTGACAACAGCTGGTGTTGTAATATGACTCATTTCTCTTCAGAAGGCTTTACTTACTGCTTTGCATGGGATCACAAACTCTATGCGCCTACTCGATTATTGGTGTGGAGTGAGACCTTTTTGATTTGATCTTTGGTGTGATGATACACCTTGGTAGAAACTTCGGTAGCAGACTTCACACCACTCGGCTGTGATACCTGCTTTCACCGGTGGTTAGTCGGATCGTCCAACAACCTTTATTTCTCACCATTTGTGATGATTACGGACATTTTCGTGGGGTTACGATAATCGTGAGACCCCGGATCATTCTATATATCCTCTTATAACTATATAACTAACAACTACATAGTAAAAAAACTCGTCAGTAAATATTTTTTTCTGCACCGTGAAAAACAAGTTTTGAAGTTGAATTGAGAGATATTCATGGCACATGGACAAATACAAATGTGGACACCCAGATCTTGGCTTCTTGACGGTATGGTTTGTAAAATATATCGTGAAAAATAATATAAATTAATATGTGTTTTTCAGGTAGCAGAATTCGGTCCACTCCCTTGCTCTGTGGTGACGACAACTAGAAAATTCTTCACCGTGCTGACATCCGTCATTTTGTTTGGCAACGTTCTTCTGCCAAGACAGTGGGTGGGAGCCATTCTGGTCTTCTCAGGTATTATTTTCTTTAGTATTGATGAATATTGTACAAGTACTGCACCAGAATATGAAACATGACAGGTTTATTATTCGATCGTGTCACCTGAACAATATTAGTAGAACATTTAATTTTACACTCGCAAGCAATGAAACAGGGTCTTATAACGATACCTAAAAACTAAATTCCAGTCAAATTTATCGCTTTGTATTATATTATCGCTTTATTTTTATAGCATTTTCAGAAATTTAAGTAGTTTATCTTGCCTCTGTTGATCTCATTCATCTATAATAAATTTGTATATAAATTATTGTTTCTTCAAAGATAACCGTTAACTGAGAACCCATTAATCAATTTTCTATTTTTAAAAACAACTCAAACACTACAAACATACGAAACTGACACGAGACTCAGAACAACAATTTGTGGATCACACTAAGCGTTGTCCCATATGGGGATCGGACTCACTACGTCATCCGCGCAATGAGTTGTTTCAAAAGTTCTTATTTCTTTTGAACTCGATACTTGCGTACTTATTAGTAATAATGTGCGTGTCATTTATTATTAACTTTGAATTTGAGGGCCATGAATTTTTTTATGGGAATCAAAATTTGTGATTCAGACACATACAGACAGAACAGTCACTGTGACAACGCATATTATATATGTTTCAAAATACAAATTCTTCGAAATAATTATGTAGTATGTAGAAAATTGTTGCTCTTAGCTCTAACTGTATACCGTCCATGTTTAATTTAGTGCTAAGAATAAGATAGAGGTAAGAAGAAGAGTGATAAGAAACAAATTTGTAAACTGATCACCTGGTTAGTGACGCTTGAAATCCCAGACACCTAAGTACGTATCACTCTTTGAGTCCCGAAGCATAGCTCTCCCACGGCTTAACCTCAACTAATACGACCTATAACCATATTTATTTCGAAAATACTTAAATTTAATTTTCGACCTTTTACAGTTCTATATTGGAAGTATCAGTGTATAAGTCTAAGTAGATGATAAATTAAATTTCCACTGATTAATATTAATATATATTTTTTCTCAATTTCAGGTTTATTCTTAGACATGTTCTACAGCAAAGGGAAGGGCTCCGTTAAACGTGTTACAGAGAAATGATATAAACAGACAATTATATAGGTTAATTGATAATTATTGCTCAGTTCCTATTTTTGTATTACAACCACATCGGACGTATTTGAGCATAATATAGACTCTTTAAGTCATATTGTGCATCGTTTAAAATAAGTTTCATATTTAAATTAAGTCATCTGTATTCTAAAACACCACTGAATTACTTTCAAGCATCAATTTAAATACGATTTCAAAGTTTGTGATTTATAATGAATATGGTTTCAGTTTCTGAAATTGTATATTAGTCTCATATGCATTTAATCGTTCAAATAGAGTAGTAAAAATATAAATTAACCAATAATAATACTATGTTACTAGGTGTACGTTGATTTCTATCTTCCAAAATTTGTATATTATTTATATACACTACTAATTAATAATAGTTTTAAAATGGTCAATGCAAAAATAGGAATTGGGCCAGCTATGTACAGAAGTAATGGCTACGTATTGTACCAAAAAATTCAAATATGTAGAGAAAATTTTAAGTGAAACATGATTGTTTTGCAGAGTATTTGTTATTTACTTTAAATTTTATGTACGGTGAATACATTTTTAATATACAACTATGCAATACATACATATATTTAATGAAACTATACATGTACAACATTTTTAGTATTATATTATTTATCTTGCTAAAATTTATGAACTTTGGTGTATGTATGTTTGGCGGACAATCACACCATAATAACTAAACCGTTTTCGATGAAATTTGGTACACTTATAGATTGTAACCTAGATCAGCATGTACGAAGCTTTACTGACAAAATTGTAATTCACGGTAGTTTTAAAAATTGTGTTCTCTCTGAACTACGTGCAATGATTATTTGAGTACACAAAATGAAATGAAATGAGTACACACAAAATAAAAATAAATGAAAGCATTCTTTATACCAGTTTAATGGACTCGTTACTTTTTTTCCTATTGATTCGTTGTACTATTTGACATTTGAATAATGTACCGATTTTATTGTTTCTGTGGGGCCGTTCAAGTATTACGTAAGCAGATTTATTGCAATTATTTACCCCCCCATCCCCCTTGTCAGCAAAAGTAAGCAAAGCTCTTACCCCCTCCCCCCATGCTTACGTAAACATTTGTCAATTAATGTATTGTTTTTTTAATTTTATAATGTTATAATTATAATTTGAAAAATAAGAAAATAGATTTAGGATAGAGATTATATTTTACTGAAACGGTATTCAACATAGAGTAAAGGACAAAAATATTATATCTTACTAACATAACAAACTTATATTAAATTTTTGGTACATATATTAAATTCAAATTAACAGTCTTCAGTCCATGAAACCCGAATCCATGATTCTAAGTTTTCGATGACATTGGATTGCTTTGATTGCTGCTCAGTGCTGTGAGTCTGCTCGCTTTCATCCGATTTTGGAATGTCTACGTCATTCTCATCGAGCCATTCAACATCATGGTGCTCTAAATTTTGAATAATGCACATCAGTTCATTAGCACGACGAGCAGCGACTCTTACAGGTCTAACTTTCCTATCAGTGTGCGTGTTTACTTTCTTATGGATCTTTTCGATGTGACGATTTAGTGACTTGACGGAAGCATGATAAAGACCACACGTTTTGCATGTTCGACTTGATAGCCTCAATTGTACCGTCGGACAAAAATAATCGTATGGCATTTGCAGGAAATCTTTGAGTGAAGCACTTAAGCGTAGAGCTAAATTGACTGGAAGATTAAGAAATTGCCCTCCTTCATCTAAAACCAAGTCATCAACTGTTTGTTTTACTTTTACAGGTGGTGGAAGAAACCTGTTGTCTAGTAATCTAAATAGTCCACTTCTTGGACGACAGCATTCTGTATTTCTACATTTTACAATTTGGAGCAAGTATTGGCTTTCACGCACATGTTCTGAATACCATTTAATGTCTGGAAAATCAGGAAGATCTTGTTCACCTGCCCTAACATATTTTGCATTAACATTATAGCCATCAATTTCCATTGAACTCCATACTTCAGCTAATACTTTTCCTGCAAATTCGAAATTAGATCTTTCTAAATGTTCATCAATTGTAACGCCACGTTCATCCAAATGAGACCCAAAATGGTCATGAGGCAATATTAAACCAGCCAGTTCCCGACTAAGAGGAGCCATTCTGCGCTCTACTCTGTTATACGCACTTCTTCCGGGAGCATTGGTAGCTAAAAACAATGCATCGAGATCATGTCGCTTAAAGTGTTGTATAGCAAACCCTATGACTTTTTGATAACGCGGATTTTCATCTGGCCCTCCATCAACCGTCATGATTACCACTGGTTTTACTAGTCCATGGTCAGTTTTAGCTAATGGTCGAAACTCTTCAAGTTCGAGAAGCGTCTCGAAATCCTGAGCATGAGTATTAGCAGTAGATGAACTATGCTTTCCACTTCGAATAGCGATGTATGTTGGTCCAGAATATCCAACGGCTTGCGGTTGTCCTAGCATATTGGAAGTGATTTTGATACCAGCATAAACAGATGGTATTAATTTATGACGCTCAGCGATTACCCAATCGTGATCAGGCAATTTGATTCTATATTCCATGTGCATTAGAAGAGGTGCTTGCTTATTTGCCGCAGTTACGCCAATAGGGACTCGAGTTTTATCATCTTGAGATATGAAAAATACTTGATCTGGTCCTAGTATGGATGCTATGTTCTCTAAATAATGGATTGATGTTTCAGCGAACTTGCTATCTAAGTGGCTCTTGTGGTGATCAGTTTGAGCCCCAATGAGCTTAACAGGGACGATACATGTCTTCGTCCCTCTGCAGAATTAGATTTTCTGGGAATCAAACGAAGATATGTCCCACTGCGACTAATGTCAAATCCCATTTTACGTAATTCTTGTGTGAGTTCATCAAGAGTTTTTACGCTGCGAATTGATTCCGTTCGTCTTCTATCATCTGCTGCACTTCCAAATAAAGCTATATCCGCGATTGTTTTCAATAGTAAAGGTTGATTGCTTTCAAGATTAGGACGTCCCACTGAATCCCTCAGAGATAATCTTTTTTTCATTTCTGGATTTTCATGACAAATATCTTCTAACTTTCTTTTCATACCATCCCTGTGTTTCTTCTGGGCAACTGCGTTTTGAACCTTCCTGTTTAAAGACTGTTTTGCTGTTTTTATTTCCTCGCGCAACTTAATGATCTGTTTATCAACTTCAGCACGGATTGACATAGTATCTCTGGCAGAATACAAAGCATTCAAATTTTTTTCGAGTAGAGCAATCTTATTTTTCATAGCCTCCTGAGAAGGTTTTGGTCTCTGTTTATCTGTATTTTTATTAATTTCGCATTGCTGTTGTGATTCATTACCGGTTTTTATTTTATCTTCTTCCTGTTTTTTAATATTTGAAGCTGGCTGTGTAATTTGTGTTTTTTCTGCAGGTTTACAGGTTGCCTAAAAATAAAAACTTTCTATGGGTTCTGCTAAAGATTCTCTTATTAAGCTACATAAATACAAAGTATGGCAATAAATATGGTAAATACAAAACCCTATGGCTTTAAATCTAATACCTTTAAACGAGCAAATCGTTCCGGTCACAAAATACAGGGTGTTATAGTCTATTCAAGTAGGTATTTAAAAGAATATAAACAATCTTGATATGTCTTTTTATTGAAATATGCAATTATAAAATCAGATATCTGTAAAGGTGCGTACAGACATCGCGAGGCTTGCGCCGCGAATGGTTCGTCTCGAATACATCAACCTGAGGCATGCTACGGCACATGTATACGTGCGAACCATTCGCGGCGCACGCCTCACGATGTTTGTACGCACCTTTGTGTACTTACAGAAAAGCAATTTTTTAATATTTGTTGAGTTTTTAAATGAATCACAACAGATTTTACACAGTTTACAATTTTAAACCACATATTTCAATAAAAAGACATATAAAGATTGTTTACATTCTGTTAAATACCTATTTGAATAGAGTATAGTTTTCTGTAGGTATATATATATATATATATATATATGTATAAAACTGGCATCCTGTATTTTGTGACCAATTGACGGAATCAATTATAAGAAATAAATCTATATAATGAATATTACCTCTATACTTTAAGATAGGCCATAATATTTTCTAATTAGCAAAGAGAAACTTTTTGGCGATTTCTAATATTTCTAGTAGGTACTCATAGGTACCTAAAATGATTTCGTCACTCACCTTAGAAAAAAAATGTAGTAAATTGGATTTATTCTTAGTCGCTGCTTGCAATTCTTCTTCGATTCTCTTAGATACAATAATATCTAGTTCCTTGTCGGATTTTGCTTGTAATTTATAATTTCGCCACACTTCGTTAACTAACTTTTGTACATTTTGTACTTTCGTACTTGTATGAGATTTTTTAAAACTTTCAAACAATTTTTGGTATAACTTAGATTTGTCTATTTGAAATGACATCTTATTTAAACATTAAACTTTGGATAATGGAATGAATGGTAACACAAATGTTAACTTGCTTTACTATGCTTACAATACGTCTACTCGCTATAGCAGCCAAACGAAACAATACACTGATAGAGGAAATTTAGACAAGTGAACAGCGCGCGGTAATTCCCTTACTCGGTTCTAAAGCAAGTAGGGGAATTACCGCGCACTGTTCACTAAATGTATGTATTACTTGCGGGAATCCCCGAAAATGCTTTTCGTTTTCAAGCAAAGACAATGTGTGGGTTGCCATTCGTGTAAAGAAGAAAATAACTACCGATGACGTAATCATCATCTAGACTCCCCTACCCCCCATGTCATCCAAAATAAGCAAAGCAAAGACCCCCCTGCCCCCCCATAGTGCTTACGTAATAATTGAACGGCCCCTGTTTAGAAAATTTGTATTTGTTATTTTTGTTAAAATTTATTTTATTTATTACTACTCTTTCTAAAGGGGTAGAAATACGGGTAGATTTACTAACACATTCCTTGAGTAAAACAATGACCTCTAAATAAGACAAGTAAAAGAAGAGTGAAATGTTTAAATCACAGTAGGAAATATGTTTACAAGGCTATTAAAAAAAAACCAGTTTATAAACATAAACAAAAAAACGATGCCTGAATTTAGTTTTTTTTTCATTCCTGTGTAACTAATTGATGTCCACCGAAGAGCAACATCAATTCGCCTTTACTTTTTATTGTTAATAATTCGTAATTACTTTCTGTTTTAATTCAAATTATAACGATATTGTCTATTAATCTTAATACGAAAAGACATATAAATGATTACCTCTTGCTCAGACCGAAGATGTCTTGATATGTTTGACCCATAAATAACCCTTTTGTATCATGAATTGAGAAAATAGAATGTGACGTATTCATACATTAACTCTCTGGACAAAAGTTATAGCCCGCGCAGTGCATTAAATATCACTAATATGAACAATGAGCGTCTTACGATTAGTCGAATCAAGAGAAAAAAGGTCCGTGTCCACTGGTCAGTCGGTTCAAGAAAAAAGGTTCACGTCCGCCGATCAGTTGGTAGAAGTAGTCTGTCATGCGGCCATCGCGTTTAATTCACCTACAAGTAGTTAGATGATTGTCCTATATAATATAGGTACACATTACTTGTCATAATACATTGACAAAATATGCAAATACATAGGAAAAAAATTATTTCTTTTGTAAAATTAATTAATACAGACTACAGTGTTGGAATCATTTTTCTGAACAAGTTTATCTCTCTTCAGCAGCTTATCTATATGTCTAAGTGTTATTTTTTATGAGATGTATGTACATTTGTCAGCTATGTTCTACTGTGTATAGTTATTAAATTTAATTATGTCATTATATAGTGAAGTTAGTTGTACATAATAAAGCAGCTGCACACATTGGTCCAAGATCGTGGGCCAGCATGTTGGGCCAACGTGAAGAGTTCTACTTAGCAGTATATTGGTAGGGATTGCCAACATTGGCTAGCCAACTGAATAATCACTTCACCAACAACTGGCTAATCCAGCATCTTAAGCCAATGTGTTCAGCGGTCTATACAATATTTGTAGGTTGTCATTATTCATCGCATATTGACATATTCCACCGAGCTAAGCCCAAATATGAGTAGTTATTTGATCTATAATATGTAGGTCAAAATTATGATTTTTATGATCCGTGAACGGCCTTAACTAGTCCATTACTGGACCTAGGGCTCTACTTAAAAAGGACTTTTTTACCTACTATAGTACCCTGCATATTCTTAATCAGTCACTTTGATGGCTTTGGTTTAAAGCTTTTGTTCGACGTTCATTTTTGACAACTTAAAGATTGAACTAAACTTAAAAATATTGTCTTCCCGGATAATCTAAATGAAGTGTTAACAAAATTATTTTGTATTTCTTTATATTTAATATTTTGTGTGAAGCTGCGGTATCACATGACACATGATTATTTTTGTATACATAACATTTTCTCTATTAGATGTTCTATTTAATTTTATGTGAAGCGATCATTCCAAGTTATTTTACGCATAGATATGTAATATTTAAGGTTTTACAGTCTGATAGCTGTATGTAGTTTCTATGGCCTGTTTATTTTTAAGTTGCTCTATTATTTTGTAATATTTTAAAGACGAGACGGTTCGAACAGGAATTAAAGGGTAAATATCGAAAATAGTGACTGAATTGTTTTGTCATTTTTATTTGATAAATGTACATACTTGTGCAAAAATCTAATGTATTTTTTGAAAAGTTTTTATCTATTTGGCTATGTTTTAAAGTTTTGACTCTTCAGAACTTCGCTTTTTAAGAGCCGATTTTTTAGGCGAAATTTTTTGAGTGGACATAGAATGGAATTGGAATTGGATATATTTAAACTTTAACCCTGACGGTATGACAGGACATTATTGCATATGTAAGATATAAAGTTTGTAAGTCTACTTTCCTATCACTTTGTAATTCCATCATTTTATTCAAAGTGACATTTTTTTCAGAGATTACGTTCAATGTTTTATGTTTCACTTAACTATTAAGTAATCCATGAAATACTTAAATAACTAACTGGACTTTACTATAAAAATAATTATTCATTGTTCCGAAAGATTGTTTCAGTATAAAGGTACCAATAAAATGTGGTCAATTTTAATCACACTATAAATCTATTGCAGTTTGATTAAAATTTGCCAGCATTTTCGAGTTTGCGCTCCAAATATCTGAACGACTTAAGAATCTTTGAGATTATAAATCAAATTTGTATGCAGCAAATTGTACAAAGCTTTTTCATTATAGTAACAATTTACCATCTATAAATTTTGTATATAACAATCATCATCATCACCCTATCACTGTCCACTTAAAGTCACCCTCAAGAGGCGCCTACAGTTCCACCCTTGGGCGGTCTACATCCGCTGCCAGCTACTTTCTTCACAATATTGAAGTAACATTATCTTTATATAAATAGACTAGATCAGGTCATTATGTAAATATCCACAATAGGGGTATATTAGAATAACCATGTATTTTTTTTAAAGTTTTACTAGTTATTTTAACAAATTAAGTAACATCCAAAATATCAACTTTAAACTAAAAAAAAATATTAAAATGACTACCATTTTCGAGTGACCATTTTGGCGCGCTTATTCTGTGACGTTAACTTACTCACAGTCAGTCATGATATGTTTGATCATAAAAATTGTGTAATAAAATCAATTCATTACCATGAAATCAATTTATTACCATGAAAATAATAATTTTTATAAATATTCTGAAATTCTTAAAACTTTGAAAAAGAAAACAAATTAACCAGCTTACGCTATGTGTTAACTACGACAAGCGTTTCCTTTATAATATGCAGTTATTTTAAAGGTGTTAAAATGAAATAGAATGAATAATATGTTTTTAAATGTACAAAGTACTCAAAATTTGTTGACAAGTGTTAAACTTAATGAACTAATTATTGAAAACTAGAAACAAAAACCCGACTGCGTGAAAATGTATGTGTAAATGTAAAATTTACATACTGACGTTTGTAAGTTTTATGATTTCCATACACTCAGTGTCATTTCCCACAGATAAAACGACACCTTATATCCCAAAACCTAACCCATGTAGGCTACAGAGTGTTGCAAACAAATATTCACTCACACACACTCGCTGAAGAAACTCTCCTTCTGACGCAGTCGGGTCAAAAGTTATCACTTTATATCTTTATATTATTATTTCATTAACTAATTCTCGTCATTCTACTTTTGACTTATTTTTTGCCCTTACATCAATATTAAATAGTGATAAAAAATAATTTAAGCAGAATTTTTTGTCACATAAAATGGAAGAAATATTTTTTTACGTCGTTAATAATTCAGCTTAGCAATTATAGAATAGAACATGTTCTAAGGTATTGTGAAATTATAATTTACAATTACACGCCGGTTATAAAACAAATAAAATAGTTTTTATTGTTACAATTTTACAAATAAGGATGCATACTTACTAAACATACCCAATTTGTTAGTATACACTGTCACGGCAGGTCGTTTACTTCTTGACAAAGACCTGCAGTCCGGCCCGAATAAAATAAGAAGTCCACATATTTTAAATAGTTGCCTGGTATAATAAAATTACACGTGTTTAAGTAACAAGCATAAATTTAAAATAAGAAAATGTGTGTGTTAGTGTTCTTTAAAAATGTGATGAAGAGTACTGCGCATGAAAACAAATAGTTTTTGTTTTGTTACCAGTGACCGTCATGTCCATTTATGTCAAAACAGGTATCTAACAAGATATTAATAGTAAATAGCTATTGTCTACTATTAGAAATTTAATATACCTATATGTTGAAATATGTTGAATTGTTTTATTTAGACTCCTCTTGAAACATTGAATAACTTACTATGTTGACTGTTGATGCATTGAGGCGAGGAATTTTTTTTCTACTACATTCACACAACACCATGTAGTCCCAAATTAAGGAGAGTTTGACCTATGAATACTAAACAGGTTGAAAGGATATTGGCGATTAGAGCCGAACGCGGTTACGGCACTGTGTCGACGGAGGCACCGTGCGTTTTGGTCGAAACTCCTCGGGTTAGTAGTGTTCACTGAAGTTAATCTGTGGACGGCTGACTTCCGGGTGGGTAGCGGCATACACCCCCGCCCGAGGAGATACGCATGTGGCGTGGGGCCCTTCGTCGAACCACGATGGCTCGTTGGTTGTCCCAGCTGGAGGCTCCACTTACGGGTTTTGTTGCCGTAGAGGCTGTCGAGCCGATCATCGTCGAGTGGGCAGGGTAGCAGCACGCGACCCTCTCCTTCCGACTGAAGCAGGTCCTTTCCAGGCACGGTTGCTTCGGGAAGTATCTGCACTCAGTCGCAAGGAGGGAATTAAGTTCCGCCTGTCACCACTGCGATTGCAGTGAGGACTCAGCTCAGCACACGCTGATTGTGTTCCACCTGGGCGACGCAGCGTGGGGTCCTTACTGCAATTGTTGAAGAGATCTCTCGCAACTGGCTATCATACGCTTCATGGCCAGTAGCGATAATTGTTTGCGCGGTCGCAACCTTCTGCGAAGATGTCATTTCGCAGGAGAAGACCCGGGAGGACAATCTCCACTCGGACCCAATTCGTCTCATGCCACCCTGAGTGTGGCCGCGTGTAGACGAGACGGGTTTTCCTTTTCTTCCGTTGCAGAGCGCGTTGCGTTCTTGCGTCGTCTAAATAAAGAATTTTAATCGCAGACGGTGCCCGTGCTAACGGGCAGGCGTTAGGAGGGCTCCGGATGTCGTAATAACAGCGGTTCCCGGATCCCTCCTGTTTCAGGCGCAGAGTGGCACACCGTGTGGTTTTAGTCAGTCTGATTCAGAAACCCCAGTAGAGTGACGACTCAAACAATAATACTATTGTTTTGGTAAATACAACAACAGACAATTGATATAAATATACCTGTATTGTACCCTTTTTGTACGTTTGGAAACCCTTCGGGTCATCACCCTACTGGGGTCTCTGAATCAGACCGACTGTATTAATACAACGATAGACAGTATATAATAAATAGAAAACATTCGAACTCCAAAAAAAATATTTGCAGATCATACAAACAGTAGGTCCGATTCAGGAATCAAACCTAAGATCTCGAGGACAGCTATCGCTTACGTTACCACTGTACCACCGAGGCAATGAATAATTAATAGTGAACAGGTAACTTTACCTTTTGGTTTATACTCGTATATATAATTTTATATTAGCTTATTAGACAAACAATTATTTTCCGGGAGGGTGCATCTACATCCACACATTTTAACGAATTTAAAATATAAAATCATACCCTTTAACCATGAAATTGACTTTTAATATGAAATAAGTTAATATGTTTTTCTACATAATTTATTACCTGACAGGGGGTGCAAGTGCACTTCTCTGTAACCTCTACCAGTGCCCTTGGTCATAAATGATTTCTGTAATTAATCATCATCAACATCTTTTAGTAGTCCACTGCTGGACATAGGCCTCTCCTTAAAAAGGAGGTTCTCGTCGAGGTAATATACCAACTTGTTGTGGTCAAGTTTCATTCTCTGTGCAGTGCTGTTGTCTTACGTACATAGCTATGCTCCCTTAGTACAGCTCTAAAACGCTCACGAGATGAAAAGCGGTGGTAACACCATTTTTAAATTCATCACCACACGTCTAATCAATATTAAACATTTCTTATTTTAAAATAAACTCTAGATCGAGAAACTTAAGAGTCTTATCAATTAAGACAACTGTGCACGCAACAATCCCTTGCACTTCGTGAAGACGCGCAGGAATCGAATCGAATCGAACCTCATACTTAAAATATTTAAAATATTCACAGATCGTGTCGATGACGCGTTTCCACCCACCTGCAGGCACCTCCGCTTGCTGGAACGGGTGGGAATGCTTTCCGAACAACTCTCACTCCGCTGCGCCACGAGGAAACCCCAAAGTTCCCATATTTTTTTATTTCTTTTTCTATATTAAGAGCCTGCCAAAGTAACTCTACACTGCCTGATGGAAAGCATGAATAGAATCCAAGAGTTGTGGTCACGATACTTATAGCAAATGCAGACAATGCAGTATGGTGACCCACACTATGGAGGGCCTTGTGAGATGCTTTTTCACACCCCGCTTGGTGACGTAAAATGACTTCGCCTGATTGGAGGGAACTCCCTTTGTGTTGCAGGGACATTATACCCGTTCTTTCACACATTTAACATATCAACGACATCTAGTATGTTTCTAACACATTTATTTGTGTAGAAATACAGACAGTTAAATAGTGTTAAATAAAATAGAAAAACAGTCATTAAAGTACATAAAAAACATGATGTATGAATATGTAAACAAAATTATTATATCATATTATAAATGTGTCATCATATTTATAACGAAAATTTGAATAACAGACAACATGGTTCAATATAAGTAAGTGACAAATATTAAAAAATGAACAAAAATTCAAATTTAAACCAAAATAAATACAATCGCAATAAAATAAACCATTATTTACATGCGTCGCTCAACAGTAGACGAGCCAGCGAACTTTGCTTTATTACTAATCAGAATTACTTGTTTACTTAAATCAATTAATTAGATATTTTAATTTAATTTAATTAGGTTTTACTCCGAAATGTACACGTTTCGGATATGTTCGGTGTGATTCGGCAGTGTGTGTCACTATTCTGAAGAATGAGTAATTTGATTATCTTGTAATCTTTGTAACCATCCTTACAAAATACGGTAGTCTGTAGGATATATTCGTAAACCTAATGATGCGTTTTGATACGTTACTCGTAAATAAAGCCTTGTTAATAATCGTTCAATTAAGCTCATAAGCTAAACCTTTGCAGTGGAAAGAGATGTACCGATATGGGCCAAGCGCCCGACTCTGTATGTTGTATGTTATGTATGCACTTCAGTCTATATGTAAATCGTTTATGTGCAAAAAAGTAACCTAAACTCAATGCGATTTATAATGGAGGTAGGCAAGGGCGCCCGCGCACGAGATAACCACAAAGTTCACCGAAAGACGCACGATACTCTACAAATAACCGAGTTTTGGCGTGGCCAAAATTTTTAAATTGAAACTAAAGCCGAAACTAGATTTTTTGGCCGAAACTGACCGGAACCCAAAATTTTCGGTCGGTTACAAAATTTTAGTAATAACAATAATAGTACCGAAATATACGTAACATGTCCTTCAACAATACCTTGCCGATCGTCTTCCACCGTCTTACCCTGAAGTAGAGGTTTTAAGATTTTTCTTTACGATACTGAACGTAATATTTGTTTTTCTATTTACTTAATACATTACGTGGTAAACTGGATACTTTATTTTAACAAAGAATAATACACCAAATTAAACCATTATAAAATTAATTTCGATAAAATTGCCAGTTCTGTTTCAAAATTGAAAAAAGTCCAGCACCACGTATTTTAGACGACATATTTTTCCGACACGATTAAATGTCCACTAAATATGATTAGTATAGAGATGCATTTTAAGTGGAAAAAAGTGAATTTTACCCTTATCGCACTGTGACATGTTGTCTACTTTTCTTGCATATACCCAATGATACATTTTTCGCACCATCCTTATAGCAACATCTAGTTACCTAAATAAAGCAGAGTAAGGGTTTTAATGCGCATGTGCAAATTTCCCCGTTCGGTCGAGATTTGGAGGAGTCTAGAAGGTACATGGTTTCGGATTTACGCGTAATTTCTTGTGCGTCTCTCTTAATTATAATTCACTTATGTAAACAAGAAGAAAGTGTCTTGAACCAATTCAGTATACAAAAGAGTTCTATAGAGCAACAGTTAGGACAATGGCGGAAGATAAGGAAACAAATAACGCTGAAGTAGCTGATTCTGAAAATACCTTCCCTCCGGACATTCACGACCCGAAGAGTCTGCAGGAGGTAACTCAGTATGTGCAGTCTCTCCTGCAAACCATGCAAGATAATTTTCAGATCATGTCTGACCAGATCATTAGTAGAATAGATGAGATGGGAACACGAGTCGACGAACTGGAGAAGAACATAACTGATCTTATGGCTCAAGCATCAGCTGAAAATGAAACCAAGTAGAAAAGAATAAGCTGTTCTGGACGTGTCTAAGTCATCTCGTTGTTTGTAACGTCATCTTTGTCATCGAATTTATGGCCAAATTATTTTATTAAAGTAGTATATTTATGTAAAATTAAGTGTTTAGGAAACAGGGATTGTAAAAAAAAGACATTCGATGTAGATTCAAATAAATTTTTATTTTATTTTAAAATTTGAAATTTATTTCCCTGCCTTTGCAAATTAATGCTTAAAATTAAATTGCGCTACAAGATTGATAAGACTTTCTATCAATGAAATATGAACTGAATTAGACAAGAGTTATACATTGTTGTACCTTCTAGCCCATGGTCACATTTTAGATTAATATCATAATTTTAAATAAACAGAAATTTATTTTCTCACCCTCAAGCGACTCGCCCCGGTTTCGCTCGGGTAGTCAACATTAATGGTTTTTAACAGTACACTGCTGCACATAAGCCGTTTCAAGAGGAGGTTTTGGCATAGTATACCATGCTGGCCAGACAAGTTGGTATAAGGTTTGTTCTAATACTCCTTCTTTTGTAGTGATACTCTCCTGCGTAGTTTGTTCCTTTAGTCGCCTTTACGACACTCATGGGATGAATAGAAGTGGTTATATTCTTAATCCATCTCCCTTATCTCATCATCACCCGGGTAGTAGAGGTGTAATCATGAGCGCCACTAGAGTTTCGATTTTTCTCAAAAGGCTGTAAGTATTAATTTAATTACTATGTAATTAAAAATATAAAATATTCATATCTTATCTATCAAATCGACGTTTTTTTTTAAATCGTTTAATTTTTTTCTATTTTTTTTCTGGCAGAGGGATGCAAGTGCATAACAATTTTAACAATAGGAGTGGATCTACTAACGGCCTAAATGGACTGCAACCAACCGCCCCGCGAAATTAATGGTCCCCAATGTCCATTAAAAGCAGCAGACGATTATATGGGAAAACTAACTAACCTGCGTAACTTCGTTTTCATCTCCCAGTGCCCATAGCGTGATGTTATACAGTTTGAAATTTGTTTAAGATGAAAAAGGTCATAGTGAGCTAACCTTTACGGATCGACTTATGCCGTGTCGGTTTTTTTTTGGAACTTTTTAAAAGGGAACAATTCTTAAACACATTATTTTTACGAAACTTTAACAGTTTACGCAACACGCAATGGAAAGCTCTCAAAAGGAATAATTTACCTTAAATTTTTGCACTTTTAGGACAACGATTCAACTAAGTCAGCTGATTGTTTGTGAAATTTTTATTTCAGGTGTCTTTTTTTTTGTTTTATTAATTGTTTTTGATACTAGGTAATTCGGCTTTTAAACTAAGTAAGAATGACCTTGTATATTCGAGTACACGAATAGCACTGCGCTGAGTGTCGTGAGATCAAACCCCACATGGGACAATACGTTACCACAAATTGTAGTTCTGAGTCTGTTTTTTTGTCCGTTTTTTGTGTTTGTAAATTGAGGTTGTTTTTTTTATTAGAATGTTACATTTTTAATTTAGGTCAGGAACTGGGGCAGAGAGAGTAGACAGGAGGAAGGCACCACTAGAGACTTTTCATATCTTATATATACCACTAAAGCATGAGTGACGTCAATGTGTTCAGTAGTAAAATTCGATAGACCTTTAACATCTTATGTTAATTAGTGCTAGATGACACTGATTAGTTACAACCGTTGGATAGGAATACCACAGGAGCAATGTTGTGGAGAGTATATATAGTTTCGTCATGTCTATTTGTCTGTCCACAATATATCTCGTATATACTAAGCGCGCCGACAAAGTAGAAAAATCACATAGTGAAGAATATTTATTCCAGGGTACCTCTATTACGATTGGACAGGGCGAAAGCACGGGCCCCTTTCCTTCCGACTGACGCAAGTCCTTTCCTTTCTTTTCGGGAAATATCTGCATTTGGTCGCCAGGCGGGAATTGAGTCTGTTCCCGGATCCCTCCTATGTCAGGTGCAGAGTGGCACACCGTGTGGTTTTAGTCGGTCCGATGCTGACACACCACCCCACCGTAAACCCCGGTGGGGGACGACCACCACACGATAAATAAAAACAGGGTACCTCTATTAGTAGTAGTAGTAGTAGTGGGGTATCTTTGAATCTTTGGCTACTTCTTATATTGAACAATCCAAGATTGGTCCTTAAAAAAAGGTTTGTGAAGACATTATTCTGATTAAGGTAAGCGTTTGTGTGTTACAAAGCCTGAAATCGTTGTTTCTTGTTTCAGTAAAGGGTCCTAAATAACACTTTTAATAGAAAAATTATCATAGCTAATTAAGCTTTATTAGTTTACGAGTAATAGTCGACCAATCAATTCAAAGTTATTCTGATTTTTTAATAATATGAAATAGTAATCATCCATCCACAATTATATATCGTACATACAATCGTTGTCGACACCAATACACACAATTATGTCACGTATTTACTTTCATTTGAAAAATATAGTGTCACAAAAATTTTGAAAACCTCGTTCGTGCGTTACAAAAGATAGTGTCCAGCCTACTTATTAAAGTTCATTCATTGAAAGAACAAAATACAATTATTTTCTAGCTTTCTCAATCATTCGGTGCACTCAGAATAGGCTAGATGACACCTTAGTCAAATTAGTTACTTTTTATCATCTGTCAAAACGACAATTTTGTATGAAAAATGTACTAAATACCAAATTGTGACGTCACTGTTTTAGACTACTCAATTGAACAATATATTTCACTGTTTATTTCATTGAAATTCGTAATAATAACAAAAAGCTATGTTAATTGTATTTACCGAGATGTTTCGCGATATTAGTTTTAATGAAGTGGACATTGGTATTTATTTACGATACAGTCATCTACCCAATTAGAAGATTCTGAGCATAAAGCGCTGCAGCGCACGAGCTGCAAGCTCCGTCAGAATGCGGTCATATACGCTGTTACCTTTGCACCAGTTTTATAGGTGATTTTAATCTGTACTCAGTGTCAAAAGATCGTTAGAGACGTTTTGTACAAAAAGATATCAAAGTTTAATTTAACTTAGTGCGTTTACAGTAAAGTGACATTAACTAGCTGGTGGAGCAGTGGAGCTCTTTCACGTTTAGGATAATTTAGAGATACTCAGATGCGTCCGCATCTCGAAGGATTCAAATTATGTATGTGTTTTATAAAGTAATTTGACAAAATGTCATTATTATGAAAATAAAAATATATTAGACATGTAAATTATGAAAATTCGTTTTCGTTTATTATACCTAGTCTTGCCATAAATATTGTAATAAAGAAAAAAGAAAATTGTTAACTGCAAATAACATTTATTACTTTTACAGTGTGTCAGTTTAATACATAAATATAAAACAATTAAAAATATAAAAAGCTTATTCGAAGTGGTCTCCATTGGCTGCAATACAGTCCTTTAAACGATGAGGCCAGTTATCAATAGAAGCACGCACTCTTTCCATGGGAAAATTCTTCACTGCCAATCGTATAGATTGTTTTAGGGACTCCAAATTATCATGGCGTTTAGAGCAAGCTGTACTCTCTAAAACTGACCACAAATCATAATCCAGCGGATTAAGATCGGGACTAGACGACGGCCAGTCTTCAGCTCTGATGAAGTCCGAAACGTTCGATTCCAACCAAGACTGCGTGGACCGAGCTTTATGACCCGGCGCCGAGTCTTGCTGGAAGGACCATACTTGGTTATTGAACATGGTGATGTTAAGGGGCTTAACTACCTTCTCAAGAATGGTATCTTGATACACTTGTGCCGATGTTTTGATACCTTTTTCACAAAAATATGGCTCAGTCACTCCTTCATAGCTAACACCCCACCAAACCATCACTGAAGTCGGATAATGTCCACGTTGCACTCTGTCGACTAATTGGGAAGCTTCCTTAGAGCTTTGAGCATAAATACGGTCATTTTGTTTGTTAAAATGTTGCTCAATTGTAAAAATTTTCTCATCCGTAAACAAAATTTTTCTGTGACCTCCCTTTGCGTACCGCTTCAGTAGTTGTTTCGATTTTACCACCCTATTCTTCTTTAAATTATCAGTTAAGAAATGGCCAGTGCGTCTCTTATAGGCTGCAAGTCCTAAGTCATCTTTTAAAATACGCGACATGGTTCTAGGTGCTATCTTCATTTCCCGAGATAAAATCTTTTGCTTTCGGACAGGATTTCTTCGAATTCTTTCCCTTACTGCTTTGACCACCTTTTTCGTACGAACACTACGTGGACGGCCAGATCTTTTTCTGTCACAAACAGAGGAGGTCTCATTGTACCTATTAATAGCCCGGTACACAAACATTTTACTAATACCAAGTGTATGGAGAGTTTTAAAAATTGCATTTGGCTCCATACCTACTTTGTGTAATGCTATCACAGCGATTCGGTTCTCTTTATCACCCCACACCATTTTAATATCGCAAAATATTTTACAATGTATTGGCGCCAAAATGAGAAAACACAATGAACAATCGTATAAAAATGACAGATTCGAAATTCAAATGTAATATTTTTTTATAATTAAGTGTAACAGTATTTATGGCCAGACTAAGTATATATCGTGTATTATATCTGTTTTTGCCGCCCCCTTGAATATGATGCCCTTGTATGGTGCACATCCGTATCTTTGCGCAGCACACTGTCACATTGTTGTGTGATTGGACCGAAGAAAAATTGTAGTGGAAATAAATTTATAAATTAACTGTTTTTAGACTTTACGATTTTTACACATACATAAATATTGATAAATTAATCAAAATTACATTTTTTTTAAATCAAATGAAACATGCCGAGATAGTTTACAAACAAGCATAATACGAACACAAAGATCACCCGCACTTAAAACAGGAGAAAAAACCCGTGCCGCGGCGAGGATTCTGTGTGGTGCGTGTGCACTAAAAACCATCCTGATGACGTACCTCACGTGCCTTACGACCTACTCTGGGAAGGATCAAGATCATCTCATTTCAAGTGCCTCCTGGATTGACTTTGTATCTAACCAAGTTCTCTGGTCAGAAGCCGCAGGCTGCTCCCGCCTAGAAATTGAAAGATTGTAACTTTGTTGGAATATTCCAAAACCACAATATTATTATATTACACAGCGTTTAGTAATTTTTCACATACGGATTATTCGGTACTCTCAATAGATTTTTGAACCCTTTTTCTGTGTAAATTTCTGTTGTATAAAAAAATATTTGGCCAAATCTGCCACTGCCCTAAAATTTGCCACTATAGGCTCCAGCCTACTCGGCCTACTGGAGGCAGGTGCAAATAGGTTAAACTTAAATGTTAATAAATATGAATTACATATATCAAACATTCGCACTCCCTCACCCTCATATAGCCCATAATTCAGTACTATAAGTAACCACCACAAGTCTTTAACAATATTACATATAACCTGAGGCTATAAGCACAAGCGAAGTAGCGCGTGCCGCGGCGAGGGTTCTGTGTGGTGCGTGTGCACCAAAAACCATCCTGATGGCCTACCTCACGTGTCTTACGACCTACTCTGGGAGGGATCGAGATCATCTCATTTCAGGTGCCTCCTGGATTGACTTTGTATTTAACCAAGTTCTCCGGTCAGAAGCCACAGGCTTTTTCCGCCTAATGGGTTCATCTGTACTTGTGTTTCATTTTTACTTTTCTTTCTGCCTGACCACGCTTTGATTTAAAAGCGTTATTCATAGTGTGTAGTATATTTATACTGCTTACTGCTCGAAGTTTCGATTAGATGTTGCAACCCAAAACACATATGTCTCGAATTCAAATCCCGTTATTTTAATACTTAATAACGATGCAACACAAAATTTATTCCTTCACAGTATCTTTTATTAATTTCAATGGAGACTGAGGTCCTTGTTTCCGCCGACCCTGGGCTGCAGCCTAAGCACCACTTACGAAGATCCGCCCTGTATGTTGTCAGCTGTTGGATAATCCGTGTGGTGACGGATTAAGAATACATAGTGTTACCACCCCTATTCATCCTGTGTGTGTAGTAAAAGGCGACTAAGAGAATAAAGTATACAAAACAACATCATTGCAAAAAGAAGGCAAACTTGAAACAAACCCTATTCCAACCCGTTTGGCCAGCGTGGTATATATAGTAGGCCAAAACCTCCTTGCTAAGGAGAGGCTTACGTTCAGCAGTGGACTGTAAAAGGCTGTTAATGATGATTATGATTTTAGATGATTATATATTCTATGCTGGCTTACAACAACAACAGTGGGTCACTGGTGATTGAAGAAGAATGCGAAGTGTACCACTCCTAAGTGTTGCAAGAACCGATTAACTGCAAAGAGAAGTTAATCTTGAAACAAATCCCATAGAAAATGGTCTAGCCGCTGTGGTATATAATATACCAACCTTTCTAAGAGGCCTAAATTCTTTTCGAGGGGTTAACGATGATGAAGGTATGATTTTATATTCAACGTGAGCGATGGTTATCTTGGCCAAGATGCGACGAAGAGTCTCCTCGCCCACAAACTATTTTAAGGGAGATAGGTGATGGGAAATAAAAGATGATGTCGCTTAGATAAAAATATATTATAACAATACTTATTTGGTATACATTCTTTTGAGGAACAATTTAAATACACAATTGAGCGTTAATAAATGTCTCAGTCCATATTAATACTATAATTAAGTTGAATGAATATACAATATCTTAAGTATATATAAATGCAGAAAAAACCTATTGACGTAACTATTTGCAACAATATATATAAGCATTTCATTTAACTGTTACACAGAATTAATGATATTTGTGCAGATTGGAAAACAGTAATAATACAATTTATTGAAAAAATTACAAATGTTAATTACTTCTTAATTTTAGACGCTAATTATTATTATTAAATAGACAAAGGTTATATTTGGGTTGACTAGTGGTGTGTGTAAAGAACAAAGTACAGTGATAAACAAGTTCATACGTCATTAACAATTCAAATATACATATTTTTATAATCATATTTGTATATACACAAAACAACCTTTGCAAAATATATTTTACAAAAAGCACTTTATAAAAATTAGTTTTACGCTTTTCGAACTTACGAAAGTTCGAATTACAAGTACGTACGTATTATAAGAATTTTATTGGCGAAAAGGAAACACTGCTAAAGTCTAGTTTGATCAGTCTGACAACAGAGTGATCTGTTTTAATATTCGTTATTGTAAGTATGAAAGAAACATAAGTAGAAATTCGCTTTTTACTAATAAAACATAAATACTTTCGAAACTTTTTTACGTTTCTGATAAGTATATATTATTAAGAAATAGGTATGTTTCAGATATATTTCACAAAAATATTCATTCGTAAAGTAGTAAGTTTGTAGTTTAGATTTAAGCAGCATACTTAGAAGACAGCTCGCTGTCACAAATGAGTTGACATTGCCCTAAATAAGATGGCGTAGCACCATATATAAAATCAGAATTTTCGATATTCCAGACCTTTTAATAAACTATTTTCTATCAAACAAATTACATGAGTTACTTTTTCTTTCATAACGTTCACGATTAATGAAAATTTTTCTTAAATTAATTGATTTAAAATATTTCATTCCTTTATTACTTGGTGTAATCTGTGTGGTTGACATAGGCATAAAAGAAAGTTTGATTGTAACTGTTAAATACACTGGTGAGCTCATTCGTAAACATATAATAATATTTTCGGACATCTGACACACAACGTCATCTAGTTTCTAACGAAGCAGTTTATAAAAAGTAGAATTGTTTTTTTGACAACATGAACGTTTAGTTAATGTAAGCTTTTGACAACAATTTAATATTTTAGCAAAGCTCTAACAATACGATAATTATCTCAAAATAGGAAATATATTACTTTATAGACGGTTTAAATCTTATAACCATTCATCATTTATTACTAATTGTACAGGATTTGACCGTTCTCCCTTAATTATTAATATGTTTTAGCAGAATAGAAGTACATGTGAATCTATCTACTGGCAAGAATATAATAAGTATGTAACATCAATAAAAATAAAAATAAGCTCAGGGCCGATATACGAAAGAACCATTTCTACCGAGGCAGTACTACATTCTCACAGAAGACTAGCCTAAAGCGACAGAATCGGTGCTGTCGCATTTCGTGGTGCGTGCGAGACACAGACTCATTTGGCTTTTTAAAACAAAAATATATACATAAAAATTTTGAAAATAATTTTCTAATAAAGAGGACAAGTATGTTCTCAGTTATAAAAACTGAACAATTTTGTTAAATTTAGATTAGGTTGACTAGATTTTACATGTGTTTCGAAATACTTTCTCAAATTTGGATGGACACGTGAGAGACGAGGGGTATGGTAATCAAATCTTAAGCTTTTATTAGAACACGTCTTAAGTCCAATAGTTTCTTTAAAAATAATAAATAAAACATATCCGTTTCAAGTCGTGTTATGTTATTTTTTATATATAATATGCTTTATAGCATTGTAACGTGTTTTACAAATCGCGGTTCCTTTAATTTTTTATTTAGTTTATTAGTGTTATTATCCCGGCACCGACACTAAGCTCTTTAGTAAGTAACGAGTATCAGAACTCTTGGCACCTTTAATTTGTTAGTTTGGTCTGTAACATTTTGTTCTGTCTCTGTCTGTTCACATTTAACATTTGTCCATTATCTCGGTACCTACACTAAGTTCTTTAGTAAGTAACGTGTATCACAAATCTTGGTATATTTAATTTGTTATTTAGTTTGGTAACGTGTTTTACAAATCGCGGTTCCTTTAATTTGTTAGTTTGTAATGTAACGTCCATTATCTCGGCACCTACACTAAGTTCTTTAGTAAATAACGTGTATCACAAATCTCGGTATCTTAATTTGTTATTTAGTTTGGTAACGTGTTTTACAAATCGCGGTTCCATTAATTTGTTAGTTTGTAATGTAACGTCCATTATCTTGGCACCTACACTAAGTTCTTTAGTAAATAGCGTGTATCACAAATCTCGGTATCTTAATTTGTTATTTAGTCTGGTAACGTGTTTTACAAATCACGGTGCCTTCAATTTGTTAGTTTATTACATAACGTCCATTATATTTGTTGTTTAATTCTATAATGTGCATTTTGTAGGTAGGCTTAGCTTATGGCTTTTTTATGTAACTATTTAGTTTTGTAATATGTATTAATTATCTTGGTATATATAATATGGTTTACAGTTTTGTAACGTGCACTGTCTCGGTACCTTTAGCTTCTATTAAGTTTGGTAACGCGCATTATTTTTGTATCTTTAACTTACTTTTTAGCTTAGTGTCGTGTTTTACAAATCTCGGTACATACAATATGCCTCATAGTTTTGAAATGTGTTTTACCAATCGCAGTTTCTTTAATTTGTTATTTAGTGTAACGTGCGTTATCTCACTTCCTACACTATGTTATTTAGTTAAGTAACGTATATCACAAATCTCAGTACCTTTATTTGTTATTTCGTTTGGTAAAGTGCATTATCTCGGTATCTTTAACTTACTATTTGCAGCAGGACCTCTTTAATCCGAAACACGTCTAATCTAAACCCCTCTATAATACGAACGGACCATACCCGCTCACTTTTCTCGCCAGTTGCTCATTAAATACCTCCCGACAAACTAAAATAAAGGATTTCTTTAAAAAAGTTTAATAAATGATACTGTTTATATGTTTTTGAATAAATATATACTAATTAATATTTTGCAATACTATTTGTTTTATTTCAGGAAAGTATGTACCATATACACTTATAGTTCCTAACATACTATTATATAATCCGAACGCTTCATGAATCCGAACTGAGGGTAAATTTTCGGCGTTCGGATTAAAGAGGTCCTGCTGTAATTATGTAACTTGCTTTATCTCGGTTACTAGATCTATTATTTAGTTTTATAATGTGCCCTATCTAGGTGCCTTTAACTTACTATCTTATTATGTGACGTGCATTGTCACAGTATCTAACTAACCATTTAATTATGTAACGTGAATTATCTCGGTACCTAACTAATCATTTAATTATGTAACGTGCCTTATCTCGGTACCTAACTAACTATTTAATTATGTAACGTGCCTTATCTCGGTACCTAACTAACTATTTAATTATGTAACGTGCCTTATCTTGGTACCTAACTAACTATTGAACTATGTAACGTGCATCATCTCGGCACCTACCTAACTATTTAATTATGTAACGTGCCTCATCTCGGTACCTAACTAACTATTTAACTATGTAACGTGCATCATCTCGGTACCTAACTAACTATTTAATTATGTAACGTGCCTCATCTCGGTACCTAACTAACTATTTAACTATGTAACGTGCATCATCTCGGTACCTAACTAACTATTTAATTATGTAACGTGCATCATCTCGGTACCTAACTAACTATTTAATTATGTAACGTGCCTCATCTCGGTACCTAACTAACTATTTAATTATGTAACGTGCATCATCTCGGTACCTAACTAATTATTTAATTATGTAACGTGCCTCATCTCGGTACCTAACTAACTATTTAATTATGTAACGTGCATCATCTCGGCACCTACCTAACTATTTAATTATGTAACGTGCATCATCTCGGCAACACTAATTACTATGTGCATCCATCATTTGGATATGTAATTATTAGAGGTCGGAGTAGGTAGATTAATTTTGGGCGAATAATCTCAAACGTATAAATTTTTACCAACTGATATTTTCGGAAATAAACAAGCGATCTGTGGCGATTAATATAAGTATATATATGTATAAGCAGGTGCATCGTTGACCGCAGGGTATTTCTTTTTCAGTTATAGTGCCATAAATATCTAAGTGATTCAAGGAACACAGTAAGTTTATTCAGCGATTTCGGTAATCATTAAAGAGAATTGTTTTGTAATATTTGGATGTTTTAAACGGTTTTTGCAACAGTTTCTCTAGTCGTCTTATGGTTAATTTTATTTAAAATAAACCCTGTAACGATAAAAAAAATAAACGAACAGTAACGCGTAAAATTGTGGATCTGTGTGACAGGAGTAAGTTTTAACGCGATCCCACCCGGGGTTTGCTTTGTACGTAAATAAATGTGTGGTATTTAAATGAGTAGAGCTTAGAGTTTAGATAGATTTAATTTTGCAGAGTTTTTTTGTTTACTTATAATTTGCTTTTTATTAATTTCAGTGTTAATATAAAAACGATTAAAAAAAAAACAGTAAACAAAATAAATTTTAGAGGGAATGTTATTTGGAAAATTTGCAACATTTTAATTTGGCATCTGGGTTTAAGTAGAATTATGAGTTTACATCGTTTCTCATCACACATGGTAAACGTCAAGCCAGAAGTGTACATAAGCGAATATCTGAACATCCGGAGCTACTTTACCTTTTGTAAATGCAAATTTAAAATCCTACAATTAGTTTGCGATTTAATTCCGAAAATACGTTATGTTCCGGATGGATTGGATATCTATATGAGGACATTATGATGCAATTTCAATACAAATCCGTTAAATCAATCTACCTCTTCCGATTTCTGATAATTATTTTATGTGACAGCTAAAGTCATAGCAAATATTAATGTTATAAAGGATCGGCTTTTCAATTCTCAGATAAGTGTCAGATGTCATTAATTTCACTGTAATTTTGTATTGTTCAATGGTCAAATAGCTGTTAAACATATCAAGTTCAAATATGAGGAATACATTTATCACTCGTCTAAAGTCTCAGTTAGTAAATTATCTGTCAAATTTAAGATTTGACATTTGTGTATTTCTTTACATTCTTTTAGTTTTTGTTGTCATAAAGTTTATGAACGTTATCGTTATTTAGTATTTGAATTTTGCTGTAGTGACTATGGATGTTTTTTACTGAATCAACGATTCAAATATTCATCTTATCTGATATTAAACTTTTTGTATCTAGAGAGAGGATTGGAGAAAGGGTTCTTGGAGACAATATTCTGTGGGATGATGATATTATCAGCAAATGCACTTCATATTTCTAGAAGTATTACTTGTTTTAATATGAGACAGACTGACAAGAAAGGAGTGGGTTGCTGTCTAAATAGCTTGTGATCCTTAAGCTTGATTTGCTTCTATGTGGACGTCAGTCACCGACGTCGGTGGCGCGTATGTTTGTAGATAACTTAGCTATATAAAAGACCATAAAGTAACTATCTGTTGATTTACATTGAATTAAAAAACCGAAAGTATTTATTCACTTGACAAATGTCTAGGTAATTCAGAATCTGACACTATAATTGAGAAGTAAAAAACCGGACCCAATGTTAAAACGCTATTTAGGTCAATCATTTAGATATATATTTCGTCTATGATCTTTGGTCATAGCGAAGATAAAATAACATTTTGACATTTTTTTTTATTTAACACCTGTAACTATTATCACTTTAGTTATCGTTGTAAAATAAAAATTTATATCAGAACAGTTTTGATTTTAATTTTTAAGTAATAACATCATTTGTAAGATAACTTAAAACTTCATTTGTGATGAATTCATGTCTTTGAACTATACTTTAAAAACATAAATAGTACAGTTAGCTATATAAAGGTTAAGGTTAGTCTTGAAATATGTTGTTCACATTGTGATACTCGTATACGTTTTTATGACAAATTATATTCTAAACATTGACCCTTAACAATTAAATCATCTTAAAATTAAGTAGCTTAGTATATATAGCAATATTAAATAGTAATGTTAAATGCACTACACTAATTGCGTCTTGGTATATGTCAGAAATTAGTAGAGTGGAAGTTGCTTAAAATTGTCCGTTCCACCTACTTCGACACTTTAGCACTTTGTATTACACGATTGAAAATTTAATAGGTCTTAGCATTTATCATACACATACTTATTTGGAAGGTACCGTGCCGCTCGTAGACGGTTGACTGTCATCTGGCGTATCACTCTGGGAACGCCTTGGCATGTAAGGAGTGGCAGGGTAACGCTTGGGTCAGGAGATTTCTGGTCTGAAAATAAAACAATGTTGTTAGAACGATTTGTAAATAATATACCATTAAGGCTTAGGTTGCGATTATTTTTAACTATCAGATAGGTAGTAATTTCGCCTTAGTAATACACCACCCCGTTAATAGCGAGGTTTAAATATGGACAGAAGTAAGTACAAATAAGACGCTCAGCTGAATAATATCACGATTTTAAAATACTTAACCAAATCTTATAAATCTTTATCCATTTAAATAAAGCTGACTGTACCGATAGTTTTTTATGGAACATAATCAATGAGTATTTCAGTCAAAAATAGCGTGCGAGCATCGCACCCGAGATTTTCAATGATAATGATTACTCAATCTGTCGATAACTCTTTTGAAAACAGAAATGGCGTGGGCTGTCGATTGCAGCGAAGATTGACAGCGCAGGCTCGCTCACTAAAGCATCATTTTTATTTCCTAGAATGTCTCTAGGAAATAAAATCTTTGCTTTACGGAGTCGGGTGTCGACAGTAACATGAGTAAATATTTGATATAACTAATGCAGAAAATACCTTAAACTCTGTGCTGGCCGATATAAAAATCACCTGTGGTTCTGATAACAGAGATTTAACACTCAAAATTGTGAATCGTTTACAGGATTTCTTTGTTACATTGAGTTAGTGTCAGTGTTTAGTATTGAGTTAGCTGCCTTCTGTTTACTTCCTGTTAAGCTGTAACCTTTGTATGTATAAAGAAGAGGTCATGTTATCCTGAACAAAAAGTATGAAATGATCAATAGTGAATAATGACAAATGGTGTAGTTTTTGAGATATTATAAAAAAATTACTTACATACATTTGTAGAAAAATAAATTAAAATCAAGAATAACGTTGAATCTGGTAAATAATATCCTCAATAAGCCTGCTCCTAATCACAATCAAAATTCATCTAAAAAACTTCTGAACTATCTAAGAGCTAACCTAGGATGGCTTTAATGCCACATTTCCACCGGGTGGATTTAATGCCACATCGCATTTGCAGTTCTCAAAAGCAATCTACGTGACTTTAAAACGTAACACTTACGATATGTTAAGTCCCTTCTTGGGTTGGTGACGCGGATATATGTAAGTAACAGGGTCATCGACGAACTTGACTACTTTGCGACGGTGGACTCTGTAACAACTTTGAATATTAAAACTAAATCCACGTTTCAATATATCGCAGTTTTCCTGGATCTAATTCTCTTTACCTATACATTTGTACATTATGGTTGTATGCATAAGGTAAAAGTCAGTTCAGAAGATATTTTAACGGCTTATAGAAAGACTTCTAAACACGAATAGCTCTTAATTTTCTGGAAACTATTATAAAATTCGCTAGGCTGGGAACATTTACTCAGGTTCGACGCATGGCAGCAATAATATTCGCTGTGAAATTTTGTAAGTAAATCAATACTGTACCTATTTAGTAAAATATACTTACTCAACAGTTGCTGTAGTTTCTTTCAGTTCCGTTTCAGTCGGCTCTGGGTCGGTGACTGTTACCTGTTGGCTTGGTCGTACATGGGTCAATTCACACAACGCTATGGACTCGAGACGGGCGATGCTGACAAAGAAAATGAACGAATTAAAAATGTTTTGTGAAAACTTTTGCGTATTCAATACATAGTTAAGAATAGTGAAGTACTTACTGTCTGCTCGTTGACAGCCCTGGATGGTTTCGTGGGAATCGTTGGATTCTTCTCTTTCGTTTTAAACCCAGACAACGTGCTAATCGCGGGTGTCTATAGCGGAATATCGCGATTCGGGTAGCGTAAGCTTTACTTAAGACCGTGTGAATCTGAAAAAAAAACGATACGTCTCAATGTGTATTTTCTATTGTATACTTTTAATAAAACATTCTGGTTAATTATACACTGATATAGTTTTTGTTTTGTATTAGTACTCGTGGCATGTTTGCTATACCTACCTCTACTTGTAAGTCTTATAACGTGTCAACAAGTCATAAGCTTACATAATAAATACTAGTTTTTGTCTGCGGATTCGCCTGCGTATATCCAGGTAATCGCGTTGATTCTTTAACATGATATAATTTTTTTATTTGCGAATTGTTGAAATAAAAGGATGCTAAATGTTAAGTAAACTTTATCACAATATTTAAGAGAAAACCGAATCGAAATCTGTTAAGCCACTTCCGAGATTAGTGTGCACAAACAAACGAACATACAGACAAAAATTCTTAAAAGTTCTGTTGCTTTAGAATTTTAGAATCAACCTTTTACAAATTTATTACATGTATAGATAGACACTGTTATAGAAAGTGTATATTCTTTGTAACAAAATGCTACCAAGAAAAGGCTAACAGGCATAATTCAGACCAGTATTACCTGAGATAAGTATGTTCAAATAAACAAACTCTTATGCAAAGATGTTAGTATAAATATAGATTACTTGTAGTGTACCTTACACTATTAAATTAAGAATAAATTAGATACTAAAGTTTTGTGGGGAGATGTGAAAAAGTGCACACATATGTTCTTAAGTGCATCACATGGATGGCATTGTGTTTCAAGCGGTCATCTGGCCGCTTTACTGAACTAAGCGTTGTGGGTCCCCACATGGGACAGCACTTTGTGTGATCTGTAAATTATTGTTTTGAGTTTGGGTGTTTAATGTATGAATACAAAGTCATCCATGTCACGGGATTAATTGTTAGTGTGAAATTGTATTTAACAAAATATATATACACCCAATGTATAAAATATCTATATTTCCTGAAACCTAATTCAAATATTTCTTTTACATACCATCAGACTAGATTACTCTGGTTTGTAAAAGTTTATGTATGGATCTAAGCCAATTGATAATCACTGTCTACCAGCACTACACTACAGAACAATATGCCACAGTTAGAGAACATTGAAGCTGCTTATATCTGGACGAGTGCTTCAACAATTAAATGGCAGAATTGGAGTCGCAACTTGGTTGAAAAGTTGTTGAACCTTTTGGCATTGATATACAGCATGCTGGAACTTTTATGGAGGCAGGCAAATGAATGTACTCAAGCTGATGGAAGAGACAAGAAGTCATTTTAAAGCATTTCTTGGTTGAAAGGTTGCAAAGCCTGAGAGTAAGGGCTGCAATGCATGATATTTTCGACACCAAGCTGCAATTGAAGGGTGTACTTTGCAGAGTCGTTCACCATCTGCCACAAGTGAGCCACAAACCATCACCGGCCCATCTTGTTGAGATTTCATAGCTCCAAACTTCAGTCGGCAGGCAAGAGGGCTAAGACACACAAGGGCTTGATTGTTTCCATGACTGAATTTCTCACCAAAGCAAGTATTTGTGAAAGTCCATAATCATTTCATATTGATAATTAAGGCCCTAGCCGGCAACCGGTAATAGATCACTACTATTAAGGAATTATCGAACCTGATGTCGAAGCTCCCAAAAGCTCTTCATGCAGTAGGGTCTCATGGTAGAAATGGCATCAAGAAAAGTATCTCACCTGTCCCGCACAAGGAAAAGACCGGTAAACTTTTCACACAACAATACAACACTTTCATGAGTTTTCACATCAATTTTCACTTAAAATTTTGACTTAACTCGTTGACTAGTTAGCAACTAAACAACACAGTTTTATTTATATAGCTCTACTAATCTATGTCACTTGTTTTGATAAGCAACAATTATTTTATTTATACAATAAGATCAACCGTAATATCGCCATCATTAAATTTGACGATCGTTTTCGATATTCTTTAGTGACGTTACGGGTTACGTTCAGAAATGCAATACTGGATGTCTTAAACGTAGTAGTAGTCTATAAATTTTACTATGTTTACACGAACACATAACTATTACATTTAACTTTTAAGTTGCTTTTATCAAATTACGTTTCATGTTAGCTAATGGATAGCTAGTGCAGAGGCCCAATTTTCTTTCTATAAAGTAAGTTATCATCTATTCAATCATAACTATAAATTTATTACTATAACACATTTTTATTGTTCATATTAAAAACATGATAACTGATTATAAAATTCTGATGATATTGTTTACGAGTCTGGTTTACCCTTTGACAATGACAGTAACGGCTCTTTAATTAAGTCGGTAGTTGCACGCTTACAACCTACATTTGCCTGTTAAACAGAAAACCTTCTTGCTGAGCACCTTGATACACTGAGCTTACTCAATCATTTGACTTGACAGAAGCTTTTAGTGATAATAATCTTCATGCTATTTTGTTATCAGAGAGTTGGTTCAAGCCCAACCTTCTTTCTACATTCAGTTTTTTTATAGTCTATATCATTGTTTGAAATGATCAAGTCGGTAGAATTGAGGGCGGTGTTGCTATATTTGTTTTGTTGTTTGTTTGATTAGTTCTAAAAGGTTATTGGAATACTCCGGGCTTTAAATCGCCAGAAAAATCTAGACAATGTTTGTGCAAACCCTTACTTTTTACGTAATCGGCGGCGTGTACAAATCTTCTCGATAAATTAGACCGTCTTCTTAACAACAGTTTCCAATTTGTTTATAATTTCTTTAAATATGATCATGTATCTTCTTTGTGTTCGTAGTTGAATTGATTACAAATTGGTCTACGTCGAAAATTATGTGCGCTCACTGTCTTATACTCCATCTATCTATCCTTCAGTATCCATTCAACATTACTTAAACTTCTACTTATGTAGCCATCGCGATAGAAATCTTAGATCCCATCTTCTTCTTCATTGTTCTTTCTTTTTCATTTCCTTTCATTTTCTGCAGTTCGTTTTTCTTTAGAATGAGCTTCCCCTCGTAGTCAAGATGACCATTAACATCCATTAATATTTTTTCATTCAAAATAAAAGTAAAGCAATATCTATTAAAACAATTGTTCGAATCAATTGATACATGAATGTCTTTAAAACTATTAAACTTGTGTATATATTTATTCATATCAATTTATATGTATTTAGGTATATGTGTACGTATGTATGTATGTATAATGCGTATTAGTTTTAGTATAGGATAGGTTTATGTATATGTATTTTATATTATAAAACTAACTTCAACGAAAGTACGCTTACTTTTAGTTTTCTCTGTCTTACCTAAAAGTTGACGGTTAGAGAACACCTAAAGCGTTAATTTCGCCAATGTATCGAAAGTACATGAGATATAAGAAACAAGCAAGTTGACTAAGCACTTGCGAGTTCTGTAACTAACAATTAACAAGTTTATAAATAAATTAAAAAAATTTAACATACCTCTGCAGTTCCTAAGCAGTATAGCCACGCTAAAACTGCTCCTTGGAAGGATCTCAGACTGTGACTGGTATAGGACCAGGCAGCAAATTGCCAAGGAGGTCCGGCCACTGGCCCCTCAAACATGCTTAGTATGTTGGTTATACCAAGTAGCGGTAGTAACACCATTGCTGCTTTAACAGCCTTCCTGTTAATTTTATATAAGTACTGAATGGTTTAGTGTCACGAAAGTTACATTTTTCACGCGTCCGTAGCAAAACAGAAAAAGTTTGTAGCTAAAATTTGAATTCTCAAAATATTTAACATGTAAATTAAATGTTGGCGCTAGGGATGTTACATATTTTGAATTTAGAACCAGGAAAGGTCAGAAAAAAATGTCATCTCAGTTATGATAAAGATCGAATTGTAGCATAATAATAGTATACCAGATATGACGATGCATAGAAAAGTGTTGAGTTGTTTCCAGATACTAATAATTTTGCTGGCTTCAATAATATCATTTTAGAGTTTATGAGCATGCGTTTTTTTTGGTATTAAAACAATTATTCTCATGTATTGATGGAATACAACGACGCATTATTCTCTTCAGTGATAGTGGTTATAATATGAACACGAAACAATGAAATCTTTTCAATACTCTGGGATTACATGAAATAGAAGCTTTAGTACTTGTTTTAGATTAAAAAACTTTAGAGTGCCGAGACTTGTCTTTAAACTCTGATGGAATGGTTCAGAAAGTAACATTAAGTACATAATTCCCTCTACATGATATATTTTATTTTCAACTTTAAATTTACTACGTATATAATAATTACAGCCCACGAACTTACGTCAGTTCCAAGATTGTTAAGCTTTGCAAACAATCATTCGTTACATCAAGACTTTTCATTGAGTACGAGTATGAGAAATCGACAAGAAAGATATATTGATGAAAAAAATCTTCAAAAATTTCTCATCATTTAGTCATATTTTAATATGTATAGTACATTTATATTTTTATGAATTGTCTCCGCAGTCACTATTAAAAGCTTTTCAATTGTTTAACGAGGTAATAGTGTCTTGAATTAATGACAATGCATGCATTCCATTTTAACTTAAATGGTGTGTTTTATAAATAAAATGCTATTTATGAAACGGTAAAAGGCAACGCTATTATAAACATAAATACTAGTAGTAGTTTTCAAATCACATGAAAATGTAACCATGAAATGACGAACTTAAGTTTTAGAGACCGTTCCTTTAACAACTTGTTATATTTATTTGATAACTGTATTTTGTAGAAATATTTAAATTATATCTAGAAAACAATTCAACAGTCACCACCGTATCGCCACCCCACCTTGTAGTAAAGAATGAATACTTAATACCAAATATTCTGCTCAAATACCCTCCAACGTTTATCTTTATATTGCTAACTAGGATCAATGATTTAATATGATACTCTTATACCTTCGTAACATCCCTAGTAACAACTCATCAAGGTTTAAATTAGTTTTTTTTTAAATGCCGATAAGTAGCCGGCAAATGAGATCAAATTCGCAGGAAGTTCGCACAGCTGAAACACTATGTTCGCCTGATTTAGCTATTCGTGGTTTTCGAGTTTTTCGATAATAAATAATAATAAAAGTAATAACGCTTGTAATTATGAATGCAAGAACCTAATCAATTAGAATGTACTTTACAAAAGAGCGTATTAAAATACGGACGTGTGCCTATTAAGTGTACAAATTAAAATGGCATTATTCCATTTTAATTTAAAAATCTTTTTACTGATGTAAACTATGAAATAATTGTTAATTTTGTTAGTTGCCAGTTACAACTATTTTTACTTGCAAGTACTACTGAAATCTGCTTTAGTAATGAGTGACTACAATGACTTAGATTCCACTTTGAGTGATAAAATCGTAGACTCGTAACGTATATGCATGTATATATCTATCTATACAGTTTATTTATTTGTATGTTCATCACGGAAACGTCTCAATTCCTCTATCTGCATATTTTTTCATATCAGTTGAGTTCTGATGAAATAATCTATGAAACTTGGGCAACACGTAGCTTTGTATGATTATTTTAAATATAAAACTATTTCAATGTTAAATATGTCTTTAAAACTTTTTGCTGTCACTTTTTTTGACATACTTAAAAAATAACAGATAACAGTTATATGTATTTCAAATTAACAGGTTGTCATAAAATAACAATTTTCAAAGCACACAGGTATCATCATTTTAATTTGAATTATATTATATGAAATTAGTAACAACCTATATTTTTAAATAACTGTTAGTTACAAACAATTACTTAACGTTTTATGATAAGAAAGTTTTTAAAGAAACTAGAAATACTATTCGGAAAACTCGATTACCAATTTCTTAATACCTAAGCTTGCATTATTATAGTTTTAAAGTGTAGGTACGACTAAAAAACTGTAATAGACAAACTAGTCAACGAGAGTGAGTAACGCCCAGCATCAGCTTTGCCGAAACTTAGAAGAAAGACCTTCGTTTGTGATATTTATTTTGTAGTATTATTTACGATGTAGCATTTATGAGTGTGTTGGTAACACACCAAATCCCTTCACACTATGCTCACGGACACTGGATGGGCTGTAAGCTTATAATCTTTAATTAAGCGTATGGTATTATATAGCAAAATACATAATATAGGTGTATGTCTATATAAAAATTGACCAAGTAGTTACAGAAAGTTAGTTAATAAAAGAAAATATAGTGATCTTTTCTTTTTTGCAAGAATAACAACCTACACAGAGGCGTTCGTAATATGAGAACAGATTTACTATATATGTTTCCATCATTATAATTAGTCATATTATGTTACGATAGATAGATATATTATTTATCAGTAAAAATAAAAAGTAAGGAACTAAACTTACCTAGTTCTGACGATATCAGAAGTCGTATCTTCTCTTAATTTTAACACCAAGACGCGCATTATATTTAATAGAAAAACTAGATTAACCTGTAAAAAAATAAAAAGATATTATTATTTATACAATATTAATGGTTCAATACAGACTTCTATTTTTGGAGACGTAATCATAATGTTTGTTATAATCCAGATTTAATATAATACAAGTATAATTTATGAAGTTTACAGTAAATTCTAAAGTCTAGCGTTCCCATATTTTCAAAATGAAGTGTCTTTATTCGACTTTTGAAATTAAAGAAATTAATTATTACAAGATGCCTAAGAACATTTTTCAAAAAACTTTGTATGTCTACGGCGTACTTCGTCATTTACGGCGACTCATATACTTTTTATATCAATTTTTATAAACGTCTATGTAGCAAGATAAAACGAATAAAAAATTGTTGAGTCTTATAACAGATCCAATCTTAAATTAAATTGTCTATACCTAATCAAACTTTCAGCAACCCACTATATACATATTTGATAAAAGACAAACGACAGTTTTACCAAAATTAGATTTTTACAATGATTGGATATATATCCAATTATTATACATATATCTGTTTAGATAGGTACAAATGCTAAACTATTACAATTGACGTGGGACATCTATGTTATTACGCACTACGTTTCCATTAAAACAAGGAAATCAGTTCCACTCGGGCATTGATTTCCATTATGGAAACGTTAGATGTAAATAGAACATCATATATCATCTACAATGTAGTAGTAAATATGTAATAGTATGTACGTAGTAGCTTGTTTCGAAGTTTAGGTGTTTTCTATGTATAATACGTATGTATTTATAAAAAAAGTATATAAGTATTCTATCATTCAGTCTAGTTATCATAGCACAAGCTCTGCTTAATTTGAAACTAGATGATATTATATTGTTACTGTTATATTTAGGCACTAATTGATTACAATGTGATGCAAACCATTAAGGGAAACCAAGAAATAATCAAGTAACGGCTCTGGAATTTTGCCACTGAGAAACCTCTGTTTTGATTTGTGATTTGAAATATAGTAATGTGCATGTTATTAACCCTTATTGTAGAAAACATGTTTTATTCTTTTAAATTAATCAACGTGTAATCAAGCTAGTATTGTATTGCCTCAAGGAAATCTCAATGTAGGAAGCCAACGAAGTATATTTTGTTCAAGTTTAATTTGTTTTTTATCTTGTTTATTGGTGTTGTTACTACTACATTTGTTTACATTTTGTGAAACCTCAGGAACGCTTTTACTAATTTGAATTGGTTGGTTGATGATATTTACTTTTTAACTTCTCTTTAATGTCAATCTGACTTCTTAATTAATATGACATGGCAACGCTAGCTCGTAATTATTTCGATGATTACGTTTTTTTGTCGGATTAATATTAATATTTATTTCCTTACTCGGATCTAAAAAATATTATGGTTTGATTTTTAACATTTCATTTTATTTTTCTTACGTTAACGTCTTATTATACGTTTTTTTCATTTTGTTTAAGAATACCTTTAACGTTACTTGAGATGACGTTGGGTTTGAAATGGAAAATAATATCACCACTTTCTGTCAAGGGAGTTGGAAGATAAGTGCCTATTCCAAAACTATTAAATACATTATTGAATTTAGTACAAAATGAAATAACTGTCACTAATTTTTGTATGAGAAAGCACGTTAGTCACTTTGTAGACTTCTAAGCATATTGAAAATGGCGCCGTACAAGATTATCTTACACCTTAAAACTTACATATTCTTAGTACATCTTTCGTACCTTTTAGGAAGTTAATTCATGAAACCACTATTAAAATTAATTACCGAGTGATAATTTTTTCTAGATTTGTTATAAATAGTGAAGTTTTACTACAAAAATAAATGGATGCATCGGATTTAATAAAAAATTAAATATTCATTCGGTAAATGTAATGGATATGGTTTTAATTACAAAATTTGCAAGCAGTTAAATAAATCAATACTTACTAATATTACAGATAGCCTAGGTCCTTGCATGGTCCAAAAGTAGGGTTGAAAATTATACCCATACCAACAGCTGGAACAATTAAATAATTATTAAATTAGTAAATTTTTATTTCTTTGTTTAAATTGGAGCATTATCAATATGCCGGTTAAAGTATAGCTACTTTTGAAACTTAATAAATACTCGAATAAACTTACCGCAAGTTACTGTTGGCCTGGGCATAATAGATTCCAGCCAGGACGGACCATGCAGCGGTGATAAGCATCGGCATGAGCCATCCGATTAAGCAGAAGAACTTATAAGAGACTTTAGATCTAAGTACATTGTTTGCCACAATGGTATTCAGGTAGATACCTTCACAAAGCATCCACATGAACATGACCGTAATGAAATACTCAAGTAGAATGTATGTCGATATGCATAGAGGCGGCTGAAACAAAGTCTTTTGTTAAATTTAAGTTTATCTGGATTTTCTAATTAGTCAAAAATTTGTCGACAATTGACGTCCATTAAACATCTAACCAACCCGTATGGCCAGCGCAGCATAGTAGACCCAAATTTCTTGTCTAAGGAGTGGCCTGTGTCCAGCAGTAGATTTTTGATGAAGAGAGGCTATTGATGATAATGAAATTTCTAATTTTTCTCTGTCTCTCATGGCTAGGCCTTAGGAAGGAGGCTTTGACATGCTGGCTAGACGGGTTGGCGTAAGTTTCGTTTAAGTTTTTTTCTATTTCCAGTGATGTTATTTCGCCTTTTACATGATCCACGAGATGGCTAGGGGTGGTCCCACTCTATACTCTTAATCCGCCATCATACCGAATGAACAGTTCGAGAAAAATAAATATTCAATTGAATTTAGCTTTCCAAACATTGAATAAGTAGAATTTTAAATTTCACCCAGATATTAAACATTATTACTAAAATACTAGACGTGGCATGCACCATTTGGCACATCAATAATAGTGAAGCCAGAGTTTGTCGCTTCAAGTGCTCTCGTCTCGGTTTGGTCCGCCTCAAACTTTGTCTCGAGAGGCAATAGTAGATGTCAGCAAGATTAACTTGTACATTTGAGGACACTAGTAACTTGGGTATTTACACTTACCTCATATTTACGGATAAGGTAAATGGTTACATAACTGTGTTACAATTTTCTTCCATTTTGTTTATTGATTACGAGCTATGGTACACATACATACTTATATGATTTTTAATGTGTGAAGGTAAACAATCGTTGAAAGGAATTTGACGAAAAAGATTAGATACAATTCATGAAATCTTCAAGATCACGTTTGACAGTTGGTAGCGGTTAATAGTACCTTTTTTTTCAAGTTTGGTAAATAGGCACTATTCTAAATTCGACCTTTAATGTCTCGCATTCGAAACTCTTTTACACCTTAGGGATATCTAATCTCACGATTTGTTTTTTATTGAATGTCCATTGTCAGGCAAAGTGGACCGATGACAAAATTTAGTTTGAATTTTACTTTTTAAATGATTATAGAAAACTTTATTTACGCAATTTAATAATTAGTTGCAAAAAATAGTTATGATAAAGGATTGAAAAAAGTAGATAACGATAACATTAGTGATTAATGTCACATTTTAACAATATGTTCATAAAAAACAAAAACTAGAATCATTATGACAGTAGTTATTACTGTTTTAGGGCATATGATAACGAGGGCATACGAGGTGAGTACTATCCATGGACACTGAACTTTTCTTGAAGAATTAGTTCCACAATGCGTTGCGAAGAGCAAAAAATTTCGCGGTGTTGAGATGATGAGATTAAAATTATACATCTAGTCAACACGAAACTGGTATTCATGATCATTTATCAATAAACTTTTCCGTCCCAAGATCTCCTAAGGCAAGCAGTGGACGTTTCGACTGAAATGATGATAATGACACTCACCATACTTTCTATAGCACTAACCCCTGTATAGTTAGCTTTTCCTTCATCACGGCGCATGATAGCCTGATCAATATAAACAATAAGCCGTAAAATCACTTGAGCATTCATCGCCGAGAACAAATTCTTGTGGATGCGGGTCCGTAGGTTATTAAGGGATCTGAAATTAAATAAAAACGTCAGCAAATAGTTGTCAGTCTGTATTACAATAATTTTTAATTCACTAAGAAATGCAAACTTACTTAAACTTATTAAGAATAAACAAGGAGATGGTTAAGGAAATAAAAGATAAAGTAAATCCAATAATTTCTATGGTCCGAGTTATGTCCGCTATTTCGAATTTATTCTGTAACAAGAAAAGAAATGTTACTGTTTCATTCCATACGTACACTTTCAAAAGCTGAACTCCATCTTTTTATTATATTAAATATGAATGAATGAAGAATGTTAATTTACACCACGGTGGTAAAGCGATGGATGAATTGAACGGGGTGAAAAATACTGTAAGCGCGGACATCAAGGACAAGTACAATGAGTTTTAAAGTATTATATAATATTATTTAGTTCTCTTTCAATACAGCACATTACATCAATTAAGCTATAGTTGTTTTAGGCCCATTGTCCATAAATGCACCATGCATTATTAACAGCATTATAAGTAAATACTTTAAACATCAGGTTTGATTAATGCTTACCCTCCACCTCTAATTTTTTTTTTATAGAATCCTATCAAAATGACTATTCTGCCTGATGGAAAGCATGAATAGAATCCAAGAGCGGTCGCCGTACTCACTGCGAATGAAGACAGTGCAGTATGACGACCCACGCTATGGCGGCCTGGTGAGATGCTTTTTCACGCCCCGCTTAAAAGAACCCGGGATCGTAGTCGAAGGGAGACACATGTGCTGGTAATGAATTCGAAGCTTTAATTGATTTGAACAAGAAGGAAGAACCGCACCATTTAGTTCGGGAGTGTATGTCTACCATTCTGAAACGGTGACTTCCAAGGCCAGCACGAGTTGTAGTGGAACGGAGAGGATGGGATCAGTTGGAAGAGTTCGTCAGAACACTCTCCATGATAAGGACGATAGAGGACTGTGGTAGAGGCGACACCTCTTCGCAACTGCAGCGACTCAAGGGATTCAGTGACCCACTACGTGGGTTGAAATCACGGTAAACATCCATATCCAGGATACTGAGTTATCGTATTGTGTAGATGAGTATTCTAAAAACTGGGGAATTTGTGTTTACTTGGCGCTATTGAGAAGCATAGCTTAGAATTAAGTCAAGCTCAGCGTTAAGCTCCTGTCGCTTTACCTCAACGTCTGCTAGCTTGGTTTTAGGGTGTCCAAAATATTGCCTATGAATGGTGCTATTATCTGCATTGCCATATATATTGCCAAGGCTTAAGTTGTCAATCTTATGCAGAAGAAACTGTATAGGCGAAAGGACGGAACACTGAGGTACACTACTAGCGTTTACATAAATGTAAAGCTATATTATCGATTATTTAATAAGAACGTCCAGATAGCAGACAAATTATTTGTTGATGATGCATTCGAGCATCTTGCAGTGAATGGAAATGACAACAATTCTCGGGGAATATGGCAGGCGATACAAGAGTGTCAATACAGGAAATAATTTCGGTGCACAGTTCTTAAGAACCATCGGGTATGTCGGTGGTCGGGTCGACTGGTTTTCCGGACGTCAAGTGACCGAAGCTCTGCACGGATATCACACTGCTGGATATAAATATTCTGAATTGTAGCGTCACAGATCTGAATAGTGGGCGGGTGTACGTCACGCGGTTGTCGATCCGGGAGCGGTGGTAGCGAGAGCTGCCAGTAGTTAGACTGCACTGGTGCAGTCAATCATCAGAACTTACGGCTACCCGATGAGTACGCGACGAGTTCCTGGTCTATCCATTCTAATGTAAGTCCTCTTGCATTCCCTATTGCCTAGTGGCCGTTGTATGTGGTGTGATAGTATGTGGCAACGATACGCCATAAGTTTGATATCAACTTGCAGAAAAATTATACGTTCAACGGCTATTATTCATTTTACTAGGCGATTGGCTGACACCTACTACTAAAGGGTTCTTCCAAGAGCCGAGGTTCTAAGTATATTTACATTTATTTCTTTTGAATATTATAGCTTTCACCCGGCATCCTTTAACAGTCAGAAGCAAACCTATTTCTAAAAAAAGTTTCGCGAAATGGGATGGACATCGTAGATTTGTGATACATAGCCTCTAGTTTTATGAAATATTGCTGAAGACTAAAATGGGAGATCATACGTGCTAAACTTGACATCTCTCACAATTCTTTACACTTAAAAAACAAACAGCACACTTAATACTGTAACGGTTTCTCATCAATACCCAAAGGGGAATACCCTTATACTGGCACTTCTGTTACATTTACAATTTAAAATCGGTGATTGTATCTTTCTGTATATGTTATGTATGTATAAACCAGTAAACAACACTAAAAGTACCGCTACTTCTAACATATGCTCGTGATACAGTTCTTTAAATAAAGATCAAACATTTGTGTGTATATTATGTATGTGAGTTTCAGAAATTTAGATGGTAAACGAAGTGAGGAAATATATACGTATTTATAATAAAACACCTATACAATTAAATACTGTTCCGCATATATCTAAATTCAAAACGTGCCTTCACTAACTGTTGTGTTTCAAAGCAATGTTTACAAATTCAAAGGAGAATACTAGTATTTGGCATTCTTTAAATAGTTTATAAACATATACATAATACATAAATATTTTTAAAGATTTCATTTATTCGTCACATCGATAATTTAGAAGTAAATGTAATGAGTTTTTATATGAGTTTGTTTTTATCATGTATAATGAGTATTATTCTACGTAATACACGTTACAAATGTACATTGATAATCACATATAATATACTAATGATGTGTGATGATACTAGCGCTTAAATCTTAGATGAGTCTCTAATAAACCACTTCATTGTAATTTACAGTTTATTAAAGATTACGAGTATATGCATGACTAGGGATCTGAAATTAACTTTATATATTGCTAGCATAAAGTAAATTATTGTTATATGAATTAGGCATGTATTTATTTTAAATTTAATGGTGTTGAATGAGTTAAATATTAGTTTACGAACATCAAACGAACAGTCATCTTTAATGATGAATAGTTTACACTTTGTCAAGGAGTGATTGCAAGAATTTAAACCACCTCCTGCTTTGAAAGTTTTAGAAAAATAAAAAAAATTATAAGAAATAACGAGTGTGAATAAGAAAATGGTCACACTTAATTGATCTGTCTTTAGCACTGTATATTTGATAGCTTAGTATTGAAGTAAATGGTGTCTAGGAAGTAGCAAAAGTTGATATTATGAGTTTTCACAATATGCCTTTCAATTTAAGAGCTTTTATCAAATAGCATAGGTATGTACACGCAAGAAATTGTACATTTCTTGGAAGTATAAAAGGTTTTCTTAGCACTTTACTGAACCGAGCGTAGCTACATAAATTCATGAAGGCTGATTTACTTTAGCAATCTGACAAAGTATAAACTACTCAATAATGTTAATTTAGGCAATTACATCATGGATTAGAGATGATACGAGTATACTATATTTACTGTGTCTATGACCAGCTAAACTAGTAAACTCTCTTGCCTGCTTTCATCCTTCGAAATTTCATCTTACCTGAGCGTGACTTTCGTCTTCGTCGTAAACTTTGTAAAATAGTGATTGTACCACAGGAGGGAAACAGGGTGTGTAGTTCGTCCAACCATTGGGGTTCGTGTCGTTGGAATGTCGTCCCGCCCATTTTCCATCGAGGCCACATCGTCTATACGCATATTCTAAATCAAATTGAAAAAAATATCAAACAAATAATATCAGCAAAAAAAAAGTTTTATTAAAATTAATCTGGAGTTCCATTAAGAGTCATTAATATTTTTTTTATATTGATGACGTACTGGAAATACATAGAGCTTAGTACCTATCTAAGATTTTTTTGTTAGGTTATCAATACTTCTTACTTTTACTTTTTTAGTAAAATACATCACGTTTGTATTACAAAAAACATTAAAAAATTGTAGCTATGAATTAATTAGCTTCAGGAACCGCCAACACAAATTTATATCACACTAGTATTTTTTGATTTGTGTTTACGTCCATATACTCGTATGCTTGTACGATGAAAAAGGTTGAAGGGTTGGTCGACTAATACACAAATAGATTGAAATATGTTTTAGTGACACTGTTAAACATGCGTGTAATGTGCTACTCACGTGTGGCATCGCTGAGCCGCACGTCGGGACAGTGTTGCACAGACAAATGACCACCCAAAGTAGGAGGCCAACAGAGGAAACCGTCGTACGTCGAGTTACAGTACGACTCGTCTATAACAAAAATTTTGATCCATAACACATTCTGCATGGATGCCGCAATACTAGTGTTTTTATAATGTTTTTTTTTATGGCATACGGATGACGAATCACCTAATGTTGTGTAACTACCACCATCCACAGATACTTATAACCCAAGGGATGTAAGTGTGTTGTCGCCCTTCGAGTCCATCTCCCAGAATCATGGGAGGTTTTTCACTCCGATATCTTCACTTAGTCAATGAAAAACCATGAGAAAACTGCTTAGCATTGTTTTTCTACAAGGCTTTGATACTACTCCGTAAGAGTTACCCATTTGTGATAACGCTATGTTCTTCCATAACAAAATTTCCTGTTTCATTATTTTATTGAACAGAATTGTACAATATACATGATGGGGGTTACAAAACCTTGAATTATCTAACTTTTTTACATCACGTGTTGATAAAATTACACCTAAAAGCTCTGTTTAAATTTTGATGTATAACAACAAAACACCTGAAATAATATAAAAATTTACAAATAAAAGTAATATAAAAAAGCCAAAAGCAAAATGATTTCACATCCTAAACGCCGTTAAAAATTTCGTAGATACGCAACAAGTAAGATCTAAAAAGTTTCTAGTATATGTAATTAAACTTTATGTTAAAGGCTCCCTATTTTTTGGGAAATATTACTTTTATTCACACTCACACTGGAGCGTACAACCATTCCTTCCAGTATCCTTGGTACCTGTAGACGTGCATGAAGCAAGTCTGCAGAGCTTCTAGAAACACCTTATATGGATTTATCGATTAAATCTGATGAGGAGAAAACGTGTAACTGTATTACTTGAGACACAGTACCGTTACTTAAATTCTAATTCACGAAGACAGTGTAATATTGCCATTTCAGGAATTTCCTTTCTAGGGTACACCTGGTTCCCCGGCTACTGGTACCTGAGGCGGCGTGCGGTTTTTGGTCGGTTCGAGTCCGACATAACTACCAGTAGGTGATATCCGAGAGGATTTCCGCACAGAAAAAAAAAGCGTAATGTTGCCAGTTCGTACAATTAAAATCAATAGTTGTAACACTTCAATACTTAACTAAATAATAAGTAATCTTGTAGAAAGTATATTGTTGTATTGATTTTGTAAAGTGACAGAAATATAAATCATTATTTTTTTAATTGTTTTTAATTAAACTGAAATAAAATAAAATTAAGTTTTTTAAAATCATTTACATGAACAAATTCCTCACCAAGCTGCACAACTTTCTGGCGAGATACACTCGTTAACAGTTTTATATTTATTGTTACTTTCTCGTTTTTCTAGCGGTTAGCGTAAACGACTGGCAATCAAGAGGTCTCGGGTTCGATTCCCGAGTCTGGTCAAAAAGTGTTATTGAATTTTTCTGGTTTCAGAAACTAACACTACTTACTTTGGGATTTTAACCCCGAAACACGGAAAGCCGTCGATTCTGCACCTGATCTTTCCCCAGTCTTATCGGATAACCATCCTAACGGATAACGACAGAGAGGTACAGATAGTGCACCTGTGTTTGCGCACTCATTTGTGCATTATAATGTCACCTGCGTGGTTGACTAGTCTCCGTTGAGATTGGTCACCGTGGCCGAAAACGGCTAGGAGTGCATCACCATCATTTGTTTTTTTTCTTTTTTTCTATAGATACCTACTAAAGTGACTCAATTCTGCCTGATGGAAAGCATGAATAGAATCCAAGAGCAGGTAGCTGTACCCACTGCGAATGAAGACAGTGCAGTATAGTGACCCATATTACAGCGGTCTATTTTTAGAGTTATCTGTATGTACTCGTATCATATATGTATATATGTAAAGAGATCGGGGAACAGTTGTTATTGCGACATTCAGTCCCCTCCTAGCGCTTGCGGTACCCGCTAGCTATGCTATGGTAACCTGACTGCTAATCAACATACTTATTTATTTCTAGAC